>JANHMN010000001.1:114785418-114801722 GCA_030674055.1 Rhabdomys pumilio
TTCCCTCCTCCGTCCTGGGCTTGGTGGCCACCTTCCTCCTCCATCCTGGCCTTGGTGGCTACCTTCCTCCTCCGTCCTGGCCTTGGTGGCCACCTTCCTCCTCCGTCCTGGGACTTAGTGTACAGGTCGTGTCGGTGTCATCACAAGCTATGAGCTAATTTGTGCATCTGTCCAATGGTGTCTAGAAAACAGTTTCCTTGAAATCATTCTCTGCCTCTGGCTCATAAAATCTTTCTGTCCCATCTGCCACATGGATCTAAGCGTTGAAGGAGAGGGTAGAAATACCTTAGGGCTGGGAATGTCAGCTTGTCATTCTCTGCATGCTGCCAGTTGTGGGTCTGTATGTGAGAAGTGTTTCAGAGAAGGGCCGAGTGATACACTGACCTACAGGCTCAAGAACAAGCCGCTGGGTATCGTTTTACTTCTCCAGCGATGTAGCGGAATGATACGCGGTTTGCCCCCAGGACCCATAACCTCTCCAGCCACAGGTTCTGGACCGCACTGATGATATTAGGTATGGGTTCCATCTTGTGGAGCAGGGCTTAAGTCCAATCAAAACGTGATTGGTTACTTTTGTAACATTTGTGTCACTATTGCTAGGCAGGCAAGTTGTTACTGAGTTCACAGAAGTCAGCTGGATGACACTGACAGTTACTTTTCTCCTCTGGTAACTTGCATAGTACCTTCCAACAATATGAAAGTTAGCCAGTAGGGGTGAACCTTCCAGGTCAGTACCAGCTAGATTTCTCCATGTTCCATGACTCAAGTATATGCTATCTTTAGCAACAGGGTCTTAGCATCATTTTTAGAGGTCAACTAATACATTGGCAATAGGTTTTAATGTTTGAGTGCACGTCTAAAGACTCCATTGGCCAACGACTCAAAAAATAGGTGACCCATTCCTGGTACTGTAGTTTTATTCACTGTCTAGTTAGGGTATTGCTCTCCACCCCCAGAATAACTTTTAAACTTGTGCTTTTAAAAGCTCTACCTCCACCCCAGAGACAGTTTCTCTGGGTAGCCCTTGGCTGTCCTGGAACTCACTCTGTAGACTAGACTTGGCCCTTGGTTTGCCTCTCGAGTGCCAGGATTAAAGGCATGCACCACCACTGCCCAGCTCAAAAAGGCCTTTAGTATTTATCCACCCCCTCACCACACTCTCTCCTCTATCCTGCCCTCCCATCCCCCAGCCCACCCAGTTATTCCTGTCCCAGTCTTCCTTTCTCCAAAACTTTTATTACAAAAGGATGTTGTTCTTTGTCACAGGCCTTTTCTGCATCTGATGAAATGATCATATGGTTTGTCCTGTATCTGTTTATATGGAGGATTATGTTTATTGATAAACATAATTTATAAACATATTGATTCACTTATATCGAATCATCCTTGTATCTCTGGAATGAGGCCAGCTTTATCATGATGGATAATATTTTTGATGTGTTCTTAGAATCTGTTTGCAAGTATTTTGTTGAAATCTTGCATTTATTTATGTTCACAAGAAATATTGGTCTTTAATTTTTGTTGTTGGTCTTTGTCTGGTTAGGATATCAAAGTAATAACTGGCTCCATAATAAGATCTTGGCACTATTTTTGCAGTTTCTGTTTTATGAAATAATCTGAGGAATATTGATGTTTTCTTTGAGGGTTTGATAAAATCCCAAACTGAATCTATCTGGTCTGGACTTTTTTTTTTTAGTTGAGAGATTTTTTTTTTCCGAGGCAGGGTTTCTCTGTGTAGCCCTGGCTGTCCTGGAACTCACTCTGTAGACCAGGCTGGCCTCGAACTCAGAAATCCGCCTGCTTCTGCCTTCCAAGTGCTGGGATTAAAGGTGTGCGCCACCACTGCCCAGCAGTTGAGAGATTTTTAATTACTGCTTCTATCTCATTAGCTGTTATAGATCTATTTCAATTTTAACTTTGATAAGTTATATACATACAGAAAGTCATTTGTTTCTTTTAGGTTTTCAACCTGGTATAATATAGATTTCAAAAGCATGTACTTAACGATTCTGTGAATTTTCTCAGTGTCTGTTGTGATAGACAACACATGTCTTAGATAATTTGAATCTTCTCTCTTTTGGTTAATTTGGCTAAAGGTTTGTCAGCACTGTTAATTTTTTGAAAGAACTTATCTTTTCATTAATTCTGTGTAATATTTTTTGTTTCTATTTCATTAGTTCCTGCTCTGAGTTTATTTCTTCCTGTTTACTCCTTTGGGGTGTTGTTTGTTCTTGTATTTCTAAAGCTTTCAAGTGTACCATTAGGTTATTAATATGAGATCTCTGGAGCCCTGGCTAGGGCTTTTATGTAGACCAGGCTAGCCTTGAACTCAAGAGCTCCTCTTCACTGTGACTCCTGGGAGCTGGCGTTCTATACACGTATCAGTATGCCTGTAAGTTGAACAACACTGTACCTTGCAACTCACTTAAAATATTGTAAAATTTATCATTAATGTGTGAAAAATTCCAACAAGCATAGAAAAATTGCTTTTCACTAGGAAACTAAACCTTCCTATCTGAACAAGGTTTTTAAATATTGGCTTTGTATAGGGATCAAACCCAGAGCAGTGAGCATAGGAGGCAGATGCACTACCACTGGGCTACCTCCCAGCCCTCTTAATATGTTTTGAATGGCTTCATGGAGCACATCTTAACATGCCTACCACGTGTTAGTTTAACCCATCTGATTGTTGACATTCCTTAGATTTGTTGTTAGAAATTGGTTGTTCTTGCTGCTGTGTGTGTGTGTGTGTGTGTGTGTGTGTGTGTGTGTGTCATTTTGAGGGAATGGGATGCCAGGGATCAAACCCAGAACAGTTTGCATATGCTAGGCAATTAACTAACACTCTGCCCCCAACCTTACTTTCTTGAAAGGCTGTTTCTGGAATCTCCTTCCTTTCTTGACTTCTTCCTCTCTGACCTCTTTCTCACTTGCCAGTGCATTTGATGCCGAGGCTTCAGCGCTCACTCCTTTGCTGTCATATTTAGTTCACAGGTACTCATGCTCAGTCCTGTTCTTCCCTGGTTTTCTCTCCAGTTACCATATCTAAACAAGCGTATCCCAAAGAGCAATCTTGCTGTTTCCTTTTCAAATGGGCTCCATTATTCTCAACCCAGCTGTGGTTTTGTTTGTTTGATTGGTTTTTTAAATTTAATTTTATTTTTTGAGCTCCAGAGAATGCTAGATAGAAAAATGTGAAAATGGCTATTCAAAGTGGCCCCTAAACATAAACCTTAAATTTCACCTTTAAAAGACACATTCCTGACAAAGAAAGATGCAAGTCATCTGGGTGGTTCCAAGAACTAATTTTCCACTGTTCTTGGTTACCCCTCTCCTCCCCCCCCCACTTGAGGTCTTCCCAGTGTTACAGCCTACTACTGTTCAAAATTTGTAATGCAACCAATCATGTGTAACCGCGCGAATATACAACCAATCATGTGTAACCAGGCCAATTTTTCCCGCTCTCCCCAACCCCTATCTATAAATATCCCAAACATCCTGGGGGCGGGGTCGAAGCCTCTATCCCCTGTGTGGGATACGTTTCGACCCGAGGGCCCTTGTCATTAAACTACCTTTTGCAATTGCAAAAAAAAAAAAAAAAAAATCACCTTTAAATTTCAAAACCTGTATTCCACCCAGTTGGAAACCTAAAAGAAATGGATGAATATCTGTATGTATACAACCTATCAAAGTTAAAATTGAAATTGATCCATAACATCTAATGAGACAGAAGCAGTAATTAAAAATCTCTCAACTAAATTTAAAATATTTTGTCAAAAGAATGAAAAAAAAAAAAAAAGTTGTCTGGAGCTATTGGTAACTGCCCCGAGCGTCACTATCTAGCCTGCTTCTTCTAACGTGTTCTGGCTGAAATAAATGCAAATATCTCCTGTATACGTTGTTAGAACCATAGTTAATACAGAATCTACATTCTTACATAATATTTCAATGTGAAGATGTCAGAGTTCTGGACCTGATCCCATGTTTGATCTCGTCCTCTTCATAGTGTTAGAGGAAGAAAGATCGTATTATCCGCGTGCCCATCTACCAACTAGTAATGCTTCATCCCACCGAGTCATGAACCTACTTGTGCCAGTGGGGACGCAGGCAAAGTTCTAAAGTAGAGACACCATAGTAACGCCAAGGTTTTCCTTCTTTTTACAGGGAAAGAGAACAAAGGGAAGCTGTTTCTTTGTGTGTCATCAGATCGTCTTGAAATTTAACTAAAAGTATGACCGCTCTTTCTTCAAAGAACTGCTCTTTTCAGTACCAACTGCACCAGTCTCAGCAGCCCCTCGATGCCTCCTGTCTGTTGTTCTTGATCATACTTGCCAAAGTGTTATTAAACATCTTCATCCTGAGAGTGAAAAGGAAAGACACCTGTTGGACTTTTATGGAGTATTTCTGCTTTTCAGTAGCCTTTGTTGATCTCCTGCTGCTGGCAAACATTTCCATTCTGACCTACTTGAGGGACTTCGTAGTTCTAGGTATTAGGTTTACCAAATACCACATCTGTCTGCTCACACAAATCATTTCCTTCGCTTATGGCTTCTTGCATTATCCAGTTTGCTCACTGGCTTGTATAGACTACTGGTGTAATCTGTCCAGAGCCACCAAGCATTCATCTAGGTGGCAAAAGTTACTTTATTTCTTGACAGTCATTTTAACTTGGATCTCAGTCCTTGCTTACGTTTTGGGTGATCCGACTATCTCAGTAAGCCTAAAGACACACAGGGCTAATGTGTACCAGTGTCCCTCCTATGTCAGCACTCAGAGTCACTGGCTGTCACTGTCTATGCTGATGGTTTTATTTGTGGCCTTTCTGATTTCATGGCAAGAAGTTGTTGCCTTGTTACAGGCTATGAGGATAGCATCCTATAAGAACAAGGCCGTCCTCTATTTTCCTTTCCCACCCCACTTCCGTTACGCTGTGAACTCCAGGGAAGTGCTCTTGCCCAGGCTCATCGTGTGTTTTCTTGGTACCTGGTTTCCCTTTGTAGCACTTCAGGTCCTCATCCTGTCACTCAGAGTTCAGATCCCAGCATACATCGACATGAACGTCCCCTGGCTGTACTTTGTCAACAGTTTTCTCATTGCCACAGTTTATTGGTTTAACAGCCACAAGCTTTATTTAAGAGGCAGCATGTTACCTGTGGATCCTTTCATCAACTGGAAATGCTGCTTTGTTCCAGTCCACAGACTTAAGCAAGTGGAGAGGCCCATGTCCATCATCATCTGCTAACATCTGTGCTGGAGGAACTCCAGAAGCGCCAAGATCAGTCTTACAAGGACAGAGGTGGCTCAGGACATGGGACTGAAACTCTTGTTCCCCTAACTTTTATCTTTTCAGCACAGCCTCTGTGGGGCGGATATCAAATAATGCTAAGGACACATTAACACAGCAGAATTTTTATGTCTGCTCGCCAACATTGTGTATTTGCTATTAATCCAAAAGTAAAATAAACAAAAAAAAAAATGGCAAATTTTATTTTTTACAAAAAAAAAAAAAAAAAAAAAAAAAAAAAAAAAAAAAAAAAAAAAAAAGAACCCTACTAGGTGCAAAATGTTAAATACATTTGAGATTCTATTTGCCAACTTTAAGATCTGAGCTTATTTTATAAACCTTAGAACAAAATAAAAGACTTAACATGATTTGGTGTAAATAAAATTTATGGGGGAGATTAGCTCATTTTAAATACAGCTAAAATATTTTATTACAAATATTCCTGCAGAGTTTCAGCTCTGGAGCTGGGAACCATGAGGGTTCTTGCCACGACACGCCAATTGCTTGTTCACTTCCAGCATGTGGTTATCAGATCATAATTATGTTAGCAACATGCACTAGAAGCAGCCTTGGGCTGCTGAGATTTAGGGCTGGATAATCAATCCTGTCTTGTATGGATAACCCTACACATTGTGTAGATACCAGTGACACCTTCCCCAGAAGTGGCAATCAAAAACATCTCCACATATTCCCAACACTCCTCTGGGCACAACTCCTACCCACACTCCCCAGGGGCGGGGGGGGGGGGGGGGGGAAACCTGAGCGAAGCACTATGAGCCAGACTAAGCTGAGCCTACTTTATGAATTAAGCTACATAGCTATCTTGGCTACTATTTACAAATAGTAACATGTGTTGCAAGAACCAAGCTAGCATTCCTAAAATTAGTAGCTTTTAGGCTGGGGCTGTCACTCATCGGTGGACTGCTTTCCAGCATGCACAAAGCCCTAGCACCACAGAAACTGAATGCAGTAACTTATGCCTATAATCCTGTACTTGGGAGGTGTAAGCAGGAAAATCAGAAATTCAAAGTTATCATTGGTTACCTTGAGGTCAGCCTGGGCTACATGAGATCAAGATGGCCCCAAGATGACTTACCTTTTAACATCACAACTCACGTATCCATTTATGTATATACTTAGGTGTAAAGTGTGTAACAGATTTACAGTTTTAAAAAGTAGTTGTGACTTATCAAAGTCATAATCTGCAGAAGGATCACATCCTAAAGCTGTGGAGCAGCCGTGATGGGAACGCAGGTCTGTGTGCCTGGCACTGTGGAAGCATTTGTATGTGGAGTCTCTGCTGCGTTCGCTCACGTCCTCTTGCAGCTTAAGAAAATTAGAGCAGCAAAGTTAAGCAGCCTACCCCAGCTCACTCAGATGCTGGCTTCGGAGTCCCACTCCTTCCACTCTGCTACACATTCATTAGTCCCACCAGTGTTTCTCAAGACAATGGCTTTTTCTAATTGGTTTTGTTTTTCTTTTTTTACTTAAAATGTACAGTGTTGATGAACATCTTAAGGAATTGAAATCCCGTTTCCTTGAGCATGCAGATCTTCAGGTTAGCACCACCCACCCAGAGAGACAAGATGGCCATGCTGCTGGATAACCAGGAATTCTCTGAGTGAGCTACAAGCACAGGTTAAGCATTTGGATAAGGGATAATCAATATTGTCTGAAAATGTAGGTCTCAGACATTTCAGATGACACCTAGTGATAGAGACCTAACTCGAGCCATTCTAAGGAAAAGGGTACTGGGACAACAACATGGTAAAATAAACTAGGAGACTCTCTGGGTGTCAAGTGTCATTTGCTAACACAGAGGGCATTCTGGCTGCCGACAAGCCAAGCTTTTAGTATCCCAATTTAAAGCTCCAACCTTCAGATATAAAACCTAGAACATGACTGGCCTGATCTGAGTCATATGCTCTGTGGCCAGTGATGCTGCCAGGAGACACTGAAAGGAAGGAAGCTTAATCATTAGGCTGTGGGGCACAGTATTTAAAATGTTTAAAAATTGGGTCTTAAGTTTTAGAAAGGAATAAAAAACTATATTCTGTTTTTAAAATGTAAATAGAGATACAACTATATCTAAAGCCAGCACACCTGATTTGAGCGGCAAGCCCTCCACTGACCGAGAAGCTCAGTAGATGCACCTAGGCTGCAGTGAGCACTGCAGGTGCTTGTGCAGTCCAGATGCCCGGAGCCAGCCCTTTTAATTCACTGGCGCACATTTCCCTCTCCATGGGCTTTTTTGCCTTCCAAATGGCCATAACATGAGAATAAAACATACTTAGGTATATTGAACTTAATATACTCTTTGTAGATTAGATAGCAAGAAATTTATAGCCAGTTCAGCCCTCCATTAAGGTCTTTATTAGATTTCCCTGTCTCTCAAAAGTGTAAAGAAATAAAAATTCAATAACCAGTCAGGCTTTTATTTGTAAAGAACTGAAGTTACATTTGGTCTACAATATATTATTGTAATATAAACAACATAAATAAAAGATCCTGTAGGCCCACCGCTAGCCGTCTGCCCAGACCCACTCGAAGCCATGTTACAATACTCTATGTGAAAGTGTGCAGGTAACAAAGGTGCAATCCAAGCAAGGTTAAGCAGCAGAGGATAAGGTGCTTCCGTTAGCAGTTAACATCGCCAGCAAACGTCTGATGCTCCTTTAATTTCACTGACTAGACACACATAGGAAGTCTAAGATTCACACACATGCTACTTAATATGAAAGTGCTTTCTCTTTTCTTAAAAAAATACATCAAATGAACACTTTTTACATAGATAATGGTGTGCTCTTATAATGCAAAATTAACTTCATTTTCAGGTTACACATTGTAGAACTGCAGCTATGGACGCCAGTCTAGGAACTCTATGCTAAGGGTGCTAGAACTACATCATTTCCTGCGAGGAGGTCTCTAATACAACATCCAATGTAAGACACACCTATTAGAACCCTAATATTTGCTTTCTCTAAGATTAAAACGTGTTTTCTTTCCCCCTTGGTGATGCTTTTGTCCTTCACGAATCATCTTTTGAGATTTTTTTTTTAATTATAAAACTTTGATTTTAGAACAATAGTCAAAACCAAAAGGAAGATTTTTAAAAATGGATTTAAAACATTAAAAAATACAGTTAATCCCAGCAACCTGCCTTTGTGAAACAAATCTTAAGTGGTAAAAAGGGAAAGCATTCTAACCAAATCAAAGAGGCCTGAAGTCAGCGGCTCCCCTGTGCATGGCCGGCTGCGATACACAACCCTCATTTCTAGCACAATCCCTGCACTTTCCAAGAATTTATGAATTTTGATGTTTAATCCCCTACTGTACAAACCAAGACCCATCTTCTGAATGAGGTGACTGGCAGTTTACTCCATCAATGTGGGAGTCATACACAAAAATTACACTCCGTATTCTCAGCTGAATTCTTAAGTTCTAAGAATACAGACACAAGAACAGCATAAATCAACAGAAATCTAATCAGCACAGGATATTTTACAACTTAGGTACGCTTTCAAAAACTTAAAAAAAAAAAACCTTAAAAGTAACCAGAATCATGGGACAATTTACAAAGACCAGATTAGTGGGCTATTTAGATAATTATAACTTAAAAAAAAAAAAACCCTCGATTTGAAAGCATCTATTATAAATTGTAATTTAACACTTTATTTGGGCATTTCCCCACTTTAAAAACCTATAGCTATGATACATAAAAGTTTTTAAAATATATTTTTATATCTTTATAGAGAATGTGAGTAACAACTGATGTTAGCATTTAAAGCAAGAATTACAACCTGATTCACAAGAACCACAGAGTGACACAGGGAATTCACCCCCGTTAAAAGTGACTCTTTCTCCATCTTCACTTCTTAAGTACTTGCCAGCACCAGCAGGATCTGCTTTCTGGTGGTGGTGGTGGTGGCTTCTGAGACAGGGTTTCTTTATGTAGCCTGGCTCTGTAGGAACTCGCTCTGTAGACCAGGCTGGCCTCAAACTCACAGAGATCTATCTGCCTGCTTCTGTCTCCCAAGGCTGGGATCAGAGGTGTGAGCCTAGGGGTCTTCCTTGTCTTTGAGAGGCGGCTGTCTCTAACACACTACAGAACCGTCAGTCCCGTGGAGAAGGAGACGATTGTTTTGGAAAACTGTTCCACTATCAATACTGGATATAAACTTTGCAACTAAAAATGCACAATGATTCCACATGGGCTTCTTGCATCTGCCACCCACACACCACATACAGGGGCGGTCCTGACTGCCTGTCACAACAGTCTCACGGTCGGTCAAGGCAGCTAGTCTGACTGTTGTTAACAGTCAAGGAGATGGCCCACAGATGGAAGTGTGAGAGTAGCAGTATGATTTAGCCCTCGGATGTTATTAAACCCCAGTTCCCAGACAGCAGGGCAGTCCTGGTTAATTAATTACCATTAATTACTGGTTGTAATTATATACATGCTTGAGCAGCACAGAATTTATTTGGGAAGACTGTTATTTTTTGATTGTATATTCCATACATAAGCCAAGTGTTCAGACAGTTTACAAATGAATGAGTAAGTGCATGGGTACAGATATTCACTTGTCATTCGGTCAGCCCAGTGGTAATCCCAATTATGTACCTCAGGACTGTGAATGTTTCTTCAAAAATGCTTTAAGCCAAAAAAAAAAAAAAAAAAAAAAAACCAGCCTATTTAGTAGTGCAGGTATCACACTGTCCACTGAAATAAGATTAAAAGCCAAATAGCAGCCCAGTGTGTCCCGGGGCTGGCCTGCCATCTGGAGTAACACCAAGTGTCCCAGGCTCGCCATTTCCTCTCCACTCAGCACAGTAGTGCAGCAAGTGTACTTATCTGTTACCACTGAAGAAAGGTTGTAATTTGCTCCCTTTTTAACACAAACATTATTACAAGGATTTAAACACTGTACACATTTCGTTTACTTGAGGCGAGATTTAAAAAGTCCCTTCCTTCTTCAGTGGGCTCATGCTCCCTTCAATGATGTTTTGATCCCACTGCTCGTTCACCACCGTCAGAGAAAGGCCCACAAAGCACTGATGTAGTCCACTAAGCCAAAAAGCAGTAGGTACTATGATTATCTAAGATGATGATTGGAACTAAGGCAGACAGTATAAAGGACTTAACGACATCCCTCTTACATTTCATTAGAACCATGCCATGCTAGCATAATGATGTTTTAGATTTATACTGATTTTAAATTAAAGTTCATTCATTACATACTACTTTAAATTTTCTCATTCTAAAGATTTATGCCCAATATCAGGAATACCATAGACAGCAGTATGTTAACACTTAAAAAGCAACAGAAAGACTTCTGCCTAAAATATAAAGTGTTATATAGAAGCTCATTTTGTGCCTAATATTATATTCAAATTGTACTTTTAAATAAAATAAAATGTCCACAAGCTATCACAGGAGAAAGAAAATAAAACCCTTGTGGAAATAATTTCCCTTAGATATGGCACTTGCCAGAGTGTGTGCTAATGAGACTCTGCTGTAGAGAAGCTGTGTGTGTCAACAGAGGCCCAGCGCCTCCTAATGCTTTTCTCTAGAACATGATGGTAATAATTGTAGATAAACTGATATCTTGTAACTTTCAAAAAGAAAAAAAAAGTTTTCTCTTAATATAATGTTAAAGTAGACTTTAACTCTGTAATCTAAATCAGTTGCATGTACAACTGATAAGGCCTTACCACTTAAGGCTACTTTTTAAAATGTCAATATCATTTTTAACATTTTTAATTGGAAAACAGCTTTTATTTCAACTAGAAACTATTTGGCAATGCATTTTATAATCTAACACCAGAAATATCTTCCCAGAGAATTCCTTAGGGGTTGGTTCAATGAGTTACAGTTAAGTTTGAATAATATAACACATTTACTCTTCTTAGTACTTATGTGTGCTCATCTAAACTCCAAACCCGTCTCTGAATGGAGCGATGACATCAGTACTGATGACTGTTGAGTTCCAACAGTTCGTGTCATGAGTCATTCTGCTTTACACCGAGACAACAGGCAGCCTTGTGTTGACCAGAGCCCACCAGTCGGGAGAGAACTGCAGCTGCAGTCACCCGTGCTCGGAATGGAACACAGCATGTCCTAGAGTATCTTCCTTCCCTGATGACTGACTGCAAGACTGAGCCAGCTGTCCTATCTGACTGTGGAAATGCCTCTGTATTCTGGCCACTCAATCATAACAAACTCCTACATTTTGACAGATTCTCTCCCTCTTATTGATCATCTTCAAAAATCCAGTCATGCTCAACTTGGGCACTCGTGGTACTATTAATATCAGCACTCATCAGAGCAGGGTCAGGTGATAAAGAGAAATAACTAATTTGATTACAGCCAAATCTTGACAATTTAAAACCACAGGGGCTAGGTTTGGCATGGTGGCACAGACCTTAAAATCCAGCACTTGAGAGAAGGCCAGAGGATCACAATTCCAGGTTAGTCTAGGCAAACAAGCAAGAAATACAGTATGCAATCTCAGAGGTGGAGTGTGAGTCCCTGACTCAGTCCCTAGTAGCAACAACCAAAACACGAACACATCTTGTCCAACCATCCATCACCAAGGACTATGCTAAATCACTAAGGACCACCATTGTGATAAATGTCATTTAGCTAGTAATATCATCTTCTCATCTGTCTCTTACTCTACATGGTGCCCCCCCCAAAAATAACAAAACACCCTTTAAGGAACAAGTCACACAGTCGCACATATGGTACACAGGAACTAGGGAACGGTTTGCATAGATGGACAAGACTTCCACTGAATACAACTGGTGACGTTATAAAGGCGGGCCCATTACAACAGCCTGGAGAGCTCCAAGCCAGGCTACTACCCAGCCCCAAGTAAAGAAAAAGAAGAAGGTCTGTGTAGTTGACTGGAGGTGGGACTGGAGCTAGACGAGGCTCAGTGCAGGAAATAACGTGAGGCCATCCCATGCCAACTAACAGTACCAGTCAGCAGCAAGTGTTGCTGGCATCCCCCAAGTCTTCAAACTACACCATTTAGCCAGCCTCTCTAGTTGAAAACATTTCTGAAATGCTTTAGGAGTATTAGCAGTCAGAGACTTCATATACTGGACAGAGCTGCTGAGACACACAACCTAAGAAGCTTGTGAGAAAACGAGTCCTGTGAAAGATTTCAGTCCAACATGTGTTTATAAATACGCATGTGACTGAATTCTGCACTTAATATCTAAAGACTGACTGTGAATAGTTATCCAAAGGCATGGTAATGATACAGTTTCACACACCAGCCTTCCAACACAAGAAACAAAGAGGAAAGCAGAGGATTCCTAAAACACAGAAAATCCCTTCTATGTATTCGGGTAAATCTTGAATTGTAATCTCCAAAGCGCAGAAGTGTGTTCAGGGTTGCACGGGGGACTGAGCGAGTGGGAGTCCATCTGCTCTGCTGCTTCTCTAGCTGCTTCACTAACACACTCTCCTCTTGTTCTGGCATCTCTACTCCCAGGTGACAGTCCTTTAAGCTAGACTTCACAGTTCTGCAAGTGACTATGCCCATCAGTCACTGTCACTGAAGGTGTCAGGTATGGAGGCAGCACTCCCTGCTATGCTGATGACGCTATGTCACTGTGCCTTATATGTATCTATGCAAAGTGTCTCAGTACTGTCATATAAAGTAACTTCTACAAGCCAGCTGCTTATTTTCCTAAAAACACAGAACTTAAAACAAATAACATGTGAAAAGCATGTCCCACAGTGGTTGAAGGGTTTCAAGTCAGGAAAGGCAAACTCAGGAAGCAAAAGTAGGAAGAAGCCATGTTCCCTTCCTGCTTGTCATTTTTTTTTTCCTCCAAGAAAGTTCTTAAGTGCTTAGTAATGCAAAAGGAAATGAAGTCAGCGTTCTTCCTGCCATGTCACACTGAACAGCCCAACGCTCAGGAGACGAGGAAACATGGTGTGTGTCCCCATTCCATGTAATTGAAGCTTTCAAATTAGCATGATTGAAGATTACCTAGACAGAAGTACCTGCAGCAATGGGAGAACTACCGAACACCAAATGAGCCACTTCCAAATAAGCTCACTCATAAGAAAAAGGTGTATTTGCTAGTTAAGTTTAAGTGCAGACAACAGGAGGTCTGGACTCCTTCTAAGATGAAGGAGAAGAAGGCATTCTCCAGAGAGAAACCCTTGTGTAAACTGTTTAGGGTGCTTACGGACAGTGCTGGGCACAGGGGTTTCTCATAAGCACACAGCACAAGTGCAGAGTCAATGCCTTAAAGGCTACACGTAAGCATTTGCAGGCGGGAGGCATTGTTGCTGGAGTCTACATGGGACAATGCTGCGTTCACTGGGGAGCAGTACAACACAGTCTTCATTCCAGAGGGATGTGCCTTGCACCTCCTTCATTATGGCAGGCAGTCTCTCAGTGCTTCGTAGCCTCTGCCAGGAGAAAGAGGACCGTCCATGACAACTCTGCCATGACGACTCAGTACTAATAGATGCAGATGACTGTACCTGCCTTCCTTGAATCATTAATAACCAAAGGTAATACAAAGAAATATGTAACGTAGACTATACTACTGTAGTCTGAGACAGGACATCCTGAGTCTACACAGGACTACTAGTGAGCAACTCTTAAACTACTGTACCAACAATCGCACAAAGCATACATTCAAACAAGAGGCATCTAAAGATTAAAAAAATTATCCGCTATATTTCTGTATAAAAATAACCAACATTTTCTAATGTACACAAAGCCAAAAGATAAATTTATCTGTGATGTCTTTGTGACATCTTTTAGTCTTCTACTAAGTCAACACAATCTCTGAAAAGTGCTGTAAAGATGACTGAGTTCAGACTCTTGCTGTCTCTTATATCTGTGCCAAGGACATGTACACGTCCCCTCAACTGTTCAGATTTCTCAAACACGTAGTAAAGATAGAGAAAGCAAACAAAATCAGCAAATCTTCTGATGCCCAGCACTATAAAGACTTCAGAGCATCCACAGAAAAAATTGGCTTAATGTCCTAACAGAAAACTATTGAATGAAAACTTTTGATTACGAGAAATCACTTTAAATACTTTGTGGGAAGAACCCACAGCCTTAGTAAGGGAGAAAAAAAAACATGCATTCTAGCCAGCAGACTCAGCAGGGCTGCTTCAAGGAAGGGGTCCCATCTCCACGGCTCTCGGCTGCTGGAAGAGGCTCCAAGGCATGATTGCGTCTATCACCTTCCTCAGTGTGCAGAACAGTCAGGAAGAGGTGCCACACACTACAGGCCAGTGCCACACCGGAGTCACATGGTCTGTGAGTTAGCCTAGTTCTGTAGCCCACGTTTATGGATTTACATTTCTTTCTAGTATAGAGTAAAACTAAGACCTACCTCTACAGAGCTCTGGTACCACTGGCTAAGCCTTCACTGCACAGCCCTGCTCCACACAGCCCATCTTTAAGTACAGCCCATCTTTAAGTATGCCCCTGCAGGTGAAAAGAGTAACAGGCAGCTCTTTGCTCACCCAGACTTCTCAACCCTGGAACCACTGGCATCTGTAACACATCACTCTTGGTGACAGAGACATCCTATTGCTGCAGGATATTCAGCAACATCTCTGCTGGCTGCCACAGCTCAGTTTCTATAACAACCCTCGCCAACACTCAACCCCAAGCTGCGGCAACCAGAATGTGTCTAGATATTGCCAATTGTTCCCTGAAGGACAAGTTCTCCACTGAGAACAATTGCTCTTAATGTACAGACCAGGAGGAAAACTGTCAGTCATGCCAACCTGGGTAAAGGCTAGACTAGAGACTCTTGAGAACTTCAAAAGTACTGCTTGTGCTAAAACACAATCCCTTTTCACAGCCAAAGCCTTTGTCTGGAAGATACGCTTTTTAAAACAGACTGGTATTTCATTGCATTCAATTCTGTCAATGGGTTCCTAAATAATCCTATATCTCTATGACAACATTTAGAAAACTAACAGGGTAGAAAAACATAAGAAAAGAGAATTAAAGGAGGGGGAGTGTAAATCAATTATTTTAAAAGGATTCCTTTATATTAATGATAAACATTACTTTTAAAAAATTATCTAGTATAACATGTTTCTTTGAAAAATATGGGCCTCTGTAACAAGTCTTTCAGTGTAGCATGTAACTGGTAAAATTAATGTCACCGATGTTCGCTAATTATGAAAACGCATGATGAGTTAGGACATCTGAAGAGAAGTGTCGGCACTGGCCGTGGCTGTCCCAATGCACTTGGCCTCCCCCATCAGTCTGATAGTCTCAGTCTAACGAGGCTTTACCTTCACCTAGTAAGAGGAATGGACTGAGAGGCACAGAGCCTCACTCTTGTTAAGAGTCCTTCAGAGAGTTGATGCGTGCACAAATCTTCAAGGCTGGGCCCAGCTTCATGTTCATTGCACTCATGAGATGGTCTTCTTTTAGCAAGAGCAGGGCCTGTCCATCAATCTCTTGTGCCCTGAACTCATCTGCAACATCCTGGCAGCCTGGAATTCCATGAGAAGACAGAGGTACACACAATTAGATGGAGTTCTGTTGTCACTGGGTGTGAGAGCTTGCAACACAGGCTGAGAAGCCAATGTGCTACAAGGCTTGGGGTTTACCCTTGAAGAAGTCAAAACCCAGGAGTTTACTTGGTCATCTTGCTCTAAAAACATTACACAAATAATAGCAAGAGGGATCAGACAACATAGCATATTTCCCATTCAAAAGAACTGCATTACTAGGTCTTACACCTCATGGACTCATCTTTGCATAGCATAATTCCAGAAGATAGAGAGGAATAAAATGTTTTGCTATAATAATCTGAAAATATTTTCTCAAATTTCAGATTAAATTTTCATTACCGCCCATAAATTCTCTGAATTTGTATAACCTCAGGTACATCTGAAAGTATTTTCACTGCTCCCTTGGGACAGAACAAATCCCCGAGGACTGCTGGATTAACATGTTAGAATTCTGCTGACATAATACCCAGGACTGCTGGATTAACATGCTAGAATGCT
>JANHMN010000001.1:114804632-114868546 GCA_030674055.1 Rhabdomys pumilio
CCATAGTCCGTGAGACTGTCATCTACTACAGCAGGAAGAGCAAGCCACAGTCCGTGAGACTGTCATCTACTACAGCAGGAAGAGCAAGCCACAGTCCGTGAGACTGTCACCTACTACAGCAGTCCAGAGTAGGCACAGGCACCTGGATGCCAGGAGTCTGCATAAAGAGCAGCTCTTGAAGTGACCCAACTCAGCAATAAGGGCAGCTGTGCTGGTTATCTGGGACAACTAATTGCATTAGGTCTAAAACAACTAAACGCAAAGCCTCAGGTGATCAGTTTGGACTCCAGTGTTAATCCCAAGACCACTATGCTGGTCCGAAACTAAAGTTTAGTTTTGTTTCCTTAAATATTAAAACAATCATCAGTGAAGGTTCACCACCCTCACCCTCGCTAAGAGACCAAGTTTAGAGTCTAAACATACTGGTCTGCTATTAACACACACTTTGGTTTTCTTACATAGGTGCTTACAAATTTACACGAAACATTCTTCCTTTAAACAATTCTCTCTTCCTATAAACAGGACTGTACCCTGGGTTTGTTAAAAATTAGCATTTAGAAAAGCTATGATACAATAATAAAATTTCAGAGTTCAGTAAGTGAAGTAAAATTTATAACAGCAATTTTTAAACTACTATTTCTACATGTATTCCTTCAACTCTAAGTTTGCTTCTAAAATGCTGGTTACCTTCACAGGAAGACAGTGACATCTCAATAGTTAGCTCAATTTAAAATCACTTTAAAAGTGTCTGATGAATAGCCCAAGTGAGATGTATGCCTTTAAGTCAACTCACAACAACGCCAGAACGAATCGTGGCTTTAAAATCTCATTTTCTAGGTTTATAATACCAGTGTTTTACAAATTAAATAAACAAAACAAACAAAAAACCAGTGTCCTAACATACATTTAATGTGGATCTCACTGCAAGCAAAGGCCCCATTCTCTTTGGCTTTGGCTGCCAACCCCTTAGAGAAATGTAAATACAAAAAAAACAAAAACAAAAACAAAAAAACTGTTCCTTAAAAAAAAGGAAGCTGAAGCTGGTGAGAACAAAGGAGAGGAGTGGAAAGCATAAGGCTGCCCTCAGCATTAGAAGGAATACAGCTTTCTAAGAAGAAACCAAAAGTCTACCCTATTCTATAGTATTGACTAGCTTTCAAAAATAAATACGCACAATATGGCCTTCCTTGTCTCAGTTTCAAAAGGAGTTAGCTGAAGAAATACAACAGCAGCACAGCAAAGCAGAGAGGGGAAGTGTCTGCTTCACAATGCTGACTCCAGAGAGTCAGGCAGAGAAGACAGCACCCTAACTCCACCTGCTGTGGTGCCCACAAGGAGCAGGACTAGTCAGTCTTCACTGTGTTACGGGGATCAAAGAATACACAGTCATGCTGAGGGAACAAGAAAGAGGAAGAGAACCGTACTTCAAAAGCAATCACCCTTTAATTTTCACATGCACTGTTTCTCTAGCCTTTACTGCCAAAGGTATGGATAGATTTAACATCATTTTCTTGTGAAGGCACAAGAAAAATTTCCAGGCTCCTGTGGTGAGTTACATACCCGGCAAAGAATGGATGAAGGCCCAGACGTCGTCGACCGTCCATATGGAGGGCTCCGTCTGTGTGACTGGGAGCAAGTCACTGTTCTCAGGCATCTTCCTTATCCTCACATCACGAAGCTCACGTTCTCTTTCACGCTCACTCTGCCTGCGCAGACGGGTGGTCATAGCAGAGGGCACAGAATCTTCATGAGGGGCCAAGTCTTCTTCTGCAGATGGATAAGTAATTGGAAGCTGGAAAATGTAGTACAAGTAAAATACAGCATTGCACTTCCCTTGCATTTCTGAAAAGGACATTGTACATTGAAGCAAGCTTTCTACAGACCTGCCTAAGGATATGTTCTCTTGCTGCCCCTTCAGGGCCACTTGGACGACGGCCCCGATGCCCAAGACTTTGATTATCAGGTTTACGATTCCAACGACTAAGTGCAAATTTTTTAGAACAGCTAACGTTGTACCTAAGAAATTCAAGAGAGAAAAATTAAGCAATACACAATGGAGGCTCACAACCATTTGAAACCCCCACTGCAGGGATCCAATGTCTTCTCTTCTGCCTTCCACATCAGGCACACACATGGTGCACATATATTCTTGGAGGCAAAACACTCACACACATTAATTTTGTTACTGATAACTATTCTAGAATAATACAAGTAATTTTGTTTGCCTATGTTTTATGAACATATCAGAGATGGAAATAAAGAATACTATGAGAACTAATAGACTATTTCTCCTCTAAAAATGCAAATGTGCCCTGAGAGCTACTAAAATAACTGACACTCCTGCTGTGTTCATTATGGGCTTACCTGTGGGCTCGGCTATGTTTTGATTTCTAATTAGTACATCAGGTGAGCAAACTTACTACTGAGGAAAGGAGAGAACTAGTTTTAAGCCTGACTAGTCCTTACATAGTTAACTCTCCGAGACTGACAGCCAAGTAGCCAGGTAAAGAACAGCAGTGACTCAGTGACCTAACAGCCTCTCAGCCATGCTTCACTGTGCTAGGGCCCCAGTCCTCCAAGGAGGATCCTCTGAAGTATACTATGTGCCTAACCAGTCATCATCTCTGGGAGAAGGGTAATAAGAGGTAGTATTAAGTGTCCTGATATATTCTAAATAGTCAAGAGGTTGAGAATATCCTCAAAGACAATTTTCCAAACTTCCAAGTATTTTAACCAGCATTAGAAAATTACTTTTCTTTGATGTGTTTTATGCAAACTGAAATTCAAGTTAAACATAAATCCAAATAATCCAATTACAGACCTGCCACTACTCATGAATAAACATTTGAATAATGGACTGAAACAGTGAGCTTACTTTTGAAAGAAACTTACTTCTGTTCTACTCACTAAAGGTAAGATCAGCTAACTAGTTCTGCAGCAACTATACAGAATGTTATGTTCAAGCAAGAAATTCACTGGCTGAATTTAATTTATATTCACTATGAATATAAATTTATAACGAGAATATAAATTTCAAAATAATCAACCTAAACACACCCACGTCTTCAAAAAGAGCATCAGGTATTCCTAACTGCTAGGCTATCTCTCCAGCTCCTATATTAATCTTTATAGACTAGTATTCTGTCTAGTCATGCTGGTACCTGGCTATGATCCCAGCACCTGAGAGGCAACAACAGGAGGATCACAGAATGCTAGAGACCAGCCTGGGCCACATAAATCCAGGCCAGGCAAGGCTATACAGCAAGATCCTACACAGAAATAATTTTAAAATTAATTACTAGTTAGTAATTAATTTTTTAAACCACAAGACTAAGATTCTGTGACATACTAATCATGCTACAGGAGAGATTCTGCACATCACATTCTTGCACCAGATGACTGCTGCTTCGTTACAGGATATTATGAAACTACATCACTATAAAACGTACTAAGTAGCTAACTCCAGTAATGACATAGCAGAGCAGACTGCTGCAGATGGCACCTAACTTTCCCTGTGCCGTCAGACCTCACTCTTATTTATGCTCAACTGTAACCTGTCTTGACTTTCTGCAGAAATTACTAAGCAAATCCAAACACACCAACATACCTTTTGGCACATGACATTGTACAGAATCGTTTGGACCGTAAAAATTCATTAGGATATCCCATTTTTCCACAGAATTCACACTTGAGTAACTCGCTATCCATTTCTTCCAATGTCTCTAAAAATGGAGGGAAAAAGTCAAACATTTGAGTGTGTCAAAATTTCTTTCAGCCTAATTCTAGTTATGTAACACAGTCAGACCAATATGTCTTCAGCTTTTTTGAATTCAGAGCTACTTGGCTAGGCTCTTACTAATTCCTTGTTTCTACATAAACATTATGGGTTTTCCTATATAGTAAGTATACTTATACAAGTAAGTATACATTAGTTTTGCTAAGAGTCCAGCATGTCTAAAATGTACAAACAAGTTATGATTTATAATCACTGAGAAATGAAGGTAAGTGCCATATACCCACTGCCCACCAGATGGGGCATTTCAGATAGCAGACTCCACATACGCTGTGAAGATTTAGAGCACAGAAACCCTGTAAATCCCTAATGGAGAGGAGATGGCTTCAAAGTGTAGAAACTTATGTTTATTTTATTGGCACACATAAAATATTTAACTAAGGAACTTGTGGTATATAACCAATATTATAAAGATAAGTATAACCAATTTACAAAACTTCCTTTTAATATTAAATACAATTAATTCTGCTTTTAAATCTCAAACAGACTCATAAGTCCAACTACTGGTGTGTTTTCTATGGTGTTCCCTACTAAGTAAGAATCTAACCCCACCCCAACCCTCGCCTCCGCTCTTCTCGCCTGCTTCAGGACCACCACCTGAAGCTCAGTCTGCAGGGCCTTCCCAAGACCTGAAGCAAGTGGGGAAGCGACTGGCTCTGGGAGGCTCCACGTACATCATCTCTGCTCATGAAATCACAGGCAGGAAGCCGTGGCCTTCTTGGTTTGTATTTTGCATATGGTGCAGGAAGTCAGACTTAGGGCTTCTCACATCCTAGGCAAACGGTCTACATCTTCAGCCCAGAAGTGGCCATGTAAAGGAAACTCCACCTTGCTATGTTTGCAACTATGTATGTAAGCAGGTATGCATGTGTACTCAACTACCTTGGCCTGTATACAAGGACATTTAGTTACAATGTGGATACAACTGTAAAAAGTAAAATAAAAATGTCCCTTCACAGGGTCCCAGTTGTAGAGCTATTGTCAGCAGATAGTTTCTGGAGAAGGAGAGTCATTTTCCCTTAGGTTTGTGGCCCCTAGTAAGATGTCCATGCTCTAGTGGACCCCAAACCCATGCAGACTCGTAGCAGTAACTGAACTCAGTGGAGGCGGGGCACAAAATTGGGAGAAGGAAATGACGTGAAGCTGTCTGGGAAATGCTGAAGGGGACCATGCAGAGTGCATTTAATCAAAACTCAAACACATGTATGATATTTTAAAGAACAAATTTAAGTGTAGTTTCTAAAAAATGAAAAATTCTGCCCCTTCCTAGAAACCTAGAGATGGCTTCAACAAAGTTGCTTGTCAGTCCTAACCTGTACTGATCTGGAAAGCCTGGACCAGAGACAGAACTCACTCAACCACTACCACTGACAGAACTACCATGAGACCATCTGAAAGTTGCTCAAAGCTTTGCTTCAGAGACTTTTAAAAATTTAACACAACTGTGTAAACTACCTGATAACATGCTACTAACTGTTGCTGTTGAGAAAAGGAAAACGTCAAACAGATGCTGTTTAAGAACAACATATCCGTAAAGCAGAACACCAGCTTATTCTTCATAAGGCAGTGACGATTGGAAATGTCTACTCTAGCCTGGGCTAGTGGTGCAGGCCTGTAACCCCAGCTACATGGGAAGCGGAGGCAGGAAGATGTCAAGTAAGGCCTACCTGAACAACTGCATGGAACCCTATCTCCCCAAATTAAAATACAAAAAGACTAGGGATAAAACTAAGTTGTTAGGTACTTGCCTAGCACATGTAAGGCCCAGGTTCCAACCCCAATACTGGTAGAGAATAATAATTCCTATCCAAATGTTTGGTATATTTTTAACATTTGGGAGCAAAAGCATAGAAAACCAAATAAACTTAAGATAAACCTATCTAGGTTTAGCTAATAACAATGGGCTTCTACCTACGGACATTTAGTCATTCTTCACTTTCTCCCAGAGACAAATCCTAGAAGCATAGCCACTCAGGGTGAAAACTACTTTCTGCCCTAGGTGTACTTGACCCCTGACCCCTGACCCCTGACCCCTGACCCCTGACCCCTGACCCCTGAGATATGTAAATAGAAATCCCAGCAAATCCAGACAACACCTTTCTCTGTCTCCCCAGTGTGAGTATGATTGAAAGTGGCCTATACCGGAACTGCACTGACAGAAGGCATAGAACTAGGATGCCCACCATCACCTAGCATCAGACTCAAGACTTGTGGACTATGTCAGAGAAATCACACCTGTATCATAATACATGCAACCCTCCAGTTTCTTTGTGTAAAGCATCCCAACAGACTTGAGATCACAGGAGGATCAGCAGCAAAGAGGGGAAATTACCTGAAAACTATGATCAATGCAATGATTTACCAGGGAAGATAACACACTATTTTGATAAATTACAAGCTATTATTTGAAAATTCTGATTATAGAGCCAGTCTAAATAAAACAACAGTTGATGCTTGTGCTCATTAGTTCTAGTCAGCTTGACACAAAATTGAGGGTTTGGGCTACCTGAGCTCTTTGAAGCCTACGACATCATGGGTAAGTCTCTGACATCAGACATAAGCCCAGGCACTGTTGGAGTCTGGTTTTGTTTTGATCTGTTACTATGTCCTAGTTCTTCCCTTTTAGAATCAAAAAGAAGATAACTCATTTTAAATTTTATAAGAGCCCATAGTTGAGACTTTGGACTTCTGAAGTATTGAAATATTTAAAGACTGCAGGACTTTAGACACAGTTGGACTATGTTTTATACTGTGCTATTAACATGGGATCTTAGGGATGAACAAAAAAGAAAAGGTTACAATAGAATGAGTGCTTGTGAGAACTTACCAAGGGGTCAACGTGACAGAAACTAGAGTCATTTAGGAAGAAGGAATTCAAATGAGGAACTTCCTTCATCAGACTGGTCAGTGGGCACATCTGTAGGACATTTTTTAAATTAAAGATTGATCTGGGAGGGTCCAGCTCACTGTGGGCAGTGCCCCTCCTGCTCCTGGGTTTTATACAAGAAAGCAAGCTGAGCAAGCTCTGGGGAGCAGGTCACCAAGCAGTGTCTTTCATGGCCTGTCTCAGTTCCTGCCTCAGAACTTCCCTTGAAAATGGACTGATAACCTGTAAGGCAACTAAGCCTGCCAAGCTGGTTTTGGTCAGTGTTTATCACCATAACAGAGACGCAAACGTGGACAATCCTTTACAAAGAGATTTATATGTAACATGAATTTTAACAGTTTGCCTACCTTTAAAAAATGAGTGCTTTTATACTGAAATTATATATTCAAAAGCCAAAGCTACTAAGCGAATGACCTCACCATTTTACTCTGTGTTGTACTGCATGAACACTGTGGACACTGTAATAAAAATGCTGAAATGATAAAACGGCCTTGGAAAGTTAAAACTATCAAGTACTTATAAATGTTAGCATTTTCTGTAATATTTCTAGATCTTCCTGCCCTTCCTTCCTGTGGCAGCCCATCCTGCTAAACTGTTTACTGTTTTGGTCTCTCCTTCCTCTTTATACTTTGACTACAGATATCAACTATATGCCAAACCTCTAAATACACCCAACAAAGAGATGACCAGCACAATTCCAAAGCCCTTTCAGTTTCTGACAACTGCCAAAAAACTTCAGTAAAGTTCCCTCAAGTCCAAGGTCTTCACCCCAGTCCTGTAGCCCTGACTCCAGCTGTCTTCCACAGTTTCTCATGCGCACCATTTCACATCCTAATCAGAACTGGTTTTCCTATTATCTTAAGTCTACGCTCGCCTCATTGTTTCTTTTAAGGCAAAATGTAGTTCAAACCTCATCAATGTAAGAAATTCACCAAGCTCTAAATAATTTCAGCCAGTTCTGTGTTCTTCTTGTCTGAACATTCACTGAAAACTGAACACTTGCTGCTCTGTAATTCCTTAGTTCCCAAGTAAACACAAAGCTCCTTAAAGGAGAAAGGGTATGTTTTCACTTCTTCCTGTATGTCCCCTCCATGTGCCAGCACACTAGCAATGTTATATTGTCCATTACGAGCTACAACTATGAAACATGTTATACAACTTCCCAGATTTCCATGTTCCTCAGGTGTGTTCACCAGGGTGATATGATAAACACATTTTAGCACGGAACCTTCATTGACACGTTTTACAGACAAGAGGAAGAAAAAGAAATATCTAAACATTCTTCTTTATTCTTTTTCATCTTAAATAAGTGTCCTCACATATAATCACATGTAGAACTAAAAAACATGTATCTGAAAATTAAATGAAATTTAATCCTAACAATGAAAGCCACCATAGTGATCTTGTTTGGCTCCTGATTTTAATCAAATAACTGTGACAGAACATGCTTCAGGTAACTGAGAAAATATGAATATGGATCAGGTATTATACCAAAGAGTTAATTTTGCTATTTAATTATGTTAGAACATAGCTGCTTTTAAGATGTCCCACTGTCTCGGTGAAATAAAATGACAACAGTTCAGAGAAGACAGAGGAGACGGAATGAGAAGACAGTGGGAAAGGTGGGAGGGAGGACAGCAGAGGATGCTTGAGGGACCGTGGTAGAGCAACTGAGCCAGGCCATAGCACTGCATGGTGTGAGCCTGGTGACAAGGGCTCGGCAGACTGCTCTCTACAGGTATGTGTGAAATGTTTCATGGTTAACCTTTTACATCAGAAAGAATCAAACTGAACTTGAAATAATAAAATGTTATTTGACTTTTACTAACTATTACAGGCTTGGTTGTTCAAATAAGAAATAAAAATCACGAATACTTTGCAAAAGTTTATAAAATACCAACTATGACAGGTGCCATCCTTTAAGAGCCAAAGGAAATGTGGGTATTTGCTAACTCACCATTTTGCTAAACTTAGCAATGTATAGAAACACACAATATAGTAACACAAACTCAATAAATATTTGTAAAAGAATAAATTAATTTTAGACATACTAAGGATAATTACTAAGAGAAAGCTGTTAATGAGTTCACTATTCTAAGTCCTGATTAAATACATCAAACAAAGCAACAGCAACTGCAGGACTATGATCAAAACTATCAAGAACTATCTCTCATGAAGAGCCTCCTACATGACACAACTAGTTTGTTTGGTTTGTTGGATAATTTTTTTAACCACATTCAGAGCCTCATTAACAACAAAACAAGAAACACAGTACAAGCATTTGTTGACTTTAAACAAGAAAACTCCAAGCAGAGAAAATCATTTTGTACCAAACTGTGTTTGTTTTCCCTCAGCCATTTATCACTTCAACTTAGAAGGAACACGCAGTATTAGAAACAGTCAGTTGAGGAGGAGTCTTTGATGGTAAGGAGATTAACAGTACTTTTGTCTTAAACAGATGTCATCATCTACTGACTGAAGAGAACATCCTTAATGTAATTGGAATATCCAGCTGTTTACAATAAGGACATCACCCTTGAAGGATATTTGATCACACTGTGAACCCTGAGACTGTGAACTAGAAAAACCTGTTTCTTGCTGTGGTGTGGCTCAGCCCCAGCACACACCTTCAACCTAAGAACTTCCTGTAAACAAGAGCTAAATAAAGTCAAGAAAGGTCAAGAGGTGGAGCAGGCAACTAGTTGACAGAGAATGAACATAAGAAAGCCCGGGAAAGAGAAAAGAGGGTCTTTGCGTTGAAGTATATTTAAGATAACATGGAAGAAGAGGAAGAAGAGGAAGAAGAGGAAGAGGAAGAAGAAGAGAAGGAAGAAGAGGAGGAGGAGGAGGTTTTCCTTCTGAGACATTGATGGAGTAGGAAAGTTAGCTTTCTCTGCCTCTCTGAGCTAATGGGCTTTCACCACAGCATCTGGCTCCTGTGTCTTCATTTGGTAAATTAAATATTTGGGATTTTGTTTTAAAAGCAACATTTTGGCACTCAATGTGAAACTTGAACCTATGACCCTTAAGAGTCTATGCTCTACACAACCCACACAAGCTTGTTAAAGAAAAACCTAAAATTTTTATCTCATATCAGACATCATAGTAAGAACAAGTCTAAAACCAAATACACAGATGTTCTTTATTTTTAAGCAAAATCAATAAAATATTCATGTTACTTAGGTCTGGTTTTTAAAAGCAAGAATTGGTTGTCCTGACTCAAAAAATGTTAAAATACTTTCATATATGATAGAACTTGCCCTACCTAGAAATCAAATCAACACCAATGTTGTTGGTTTTGTTGTTGTTGTTGTTGTTTAATTATAAGACTAATTTGCTTGCCCATTATTCTAGTCAAATACATAGAGTAAGTATGTAGACAAATCTGAATTCTTTCCAAGTGAAAATCTATGGAGTCTAAAAAGCCACACCTCATTTCAAGAAGCAAAAGGAAGGTTAAATAAAAGGGTTTAAGAGATCCACAGACCTTCAGCAATCATGTCTTCCATCTCTGTGTCAGATGAGTTATCTGCATGCTTTGTGTTATTCTGTAACTCTGGCTGAACACACACAGAGTTTACCACCTGATTATCCAAAAGAGGCCTTTTTTTCACAGGTTGTTCTATCAGCAGTGATGAACGACTCACCTTTAAATGAAAAAGAGAATAAAAAATAATATTTAAAAATAATTCAGAAATAAATTAGTTTAATTTTAAAATGACCCCTTTGGAATGAATGGTATCAGTGATATTTACTTAATCGGTGATCAGATCCCAGTCATTAAAGGGACCGATTATCCCTCAATTAAAAGACAGTCTGTACACATACACTACTGCCAGCCAGTAGCATATATGCTGCAGGGTCTGTCAAATGGACGGTACTGCTGCTTTAGGATGGAGCTTTAAAGAAGTCTTACTACCTAATGACTCTGCATTTGTAATAGTAAAAGAGAAGTGATCAGATTAGCCTGCACCAAGGGAAAGCAAAGGTCCTGCCTCTCAGTATACTTGGGACTTGAAGGGAAAACAGTTGCTGTTTGAATTGATGTATTTTGCAGTTGGAGGAATTGAATCCAGGGTCTTGCACTGAGCTATACCCTCACCTGTTGCCTTAAAACATTTTCAAGCTCACTTCTCACTACGTAGATCCTCTTGCTCAGCCTCTGTCCAATGTTGGGATTATACTCCTATGCAACATCCATGCCCAGCCTAATGCTTCACAATACTATTCAGTTCAGCAACGACCTCTTTTTCCCAGTGCCTTGAGCACTCTAATTGATGGCTGTACCCACAAACATTTTGTAATTTGGTGGTGAAGATCGGAATCAGTCATGAGTATGTTCATACTTGCATAGGGAATACTTTACCTACAAGCTGAGCCTTCTCCCCAATTCACATTGCCCCCAGACTTTTGTTTCCTATATTTTTTCTGTATTAATTTATTTTGAGAGATAATATTGCTAAGTTATCCAGACTGGCCTTGAACTTGAAATCCAACATCAACAGCATAAGTAACTTACAGGCATGTGCCACCAGGCCCAACTTAAAATTTTAAAATTACTATTATAGTGATGGTGGTGGTGGTGATGGTGGTGGTGGTGGTGGTGGTGGTGGTGGTGGTGGTGTGCATGTATGTGTATGCATGTGATATGTAAAGGGGAAAGCATGTACCACAGCACACATGTGGACAGCAGGGAACAACCTTATGGAGTTAAGTATGCTGTTTTCTACCTTTATGTGAGTTCCATGGACCAAACTCAAGTTGCCAAGTTAGCATGGAAATGGACTTTACCTGCTATGCCATCTTGCTGGTGGCTTTTAAAAGTACAAGAACATTAAACAGACTGGACCAGAAAAGAAAAAAAAAAAAAAAAACCTTTGGCACATAAAAATCGAAACACTAAGTGTACAGAACAACAAAAGAATATTAAAAGCTGCAAGGGAAAAAGACCAAGTAACATATGAAGGCAGACCTATTAGAATAACACCTGACTTCTCATTGGAGACTCTAAAAGCCAGAAGGGTCTGAACAGAGAGGCTGCAGACTCTACAAAGAGCAAAGATGCCAACACAGTCTTCTATACTCAGCAAAACTTTCAATCACAATAGGTAGAGAAAAATAAGACAACCTATTATAAAACCAAATTTAAGCAATATCTAGTTACAAATCCAGCCCTTACAGAAGGTGCTAGAAGGAGAATTCCAATCTAAAGTGGTTAAACCACAGCCAAGGAAACACAAGGAATAAATTATCCCAGACCAGCAAATAAAAAGAGCCAGCCCCCCCCCTCATTCTTTCACACACAACAACAATAACAACAGCAAAATAAGAGGAATCAACACTGTTCATTGATATCTCTCAATATCAAAGGTCTCAGATTTCATAATAAAAAGACACAGACAAAGCATATTAGAAAACAGGATCTGCCCTTCTGCTGCATCCATGGAACATACCTTAATATCAGCAATAGACATCACCTCAGGGTAAAGGATGGAAAATACATCCCAAGCAAATGGATGTAGAATGTAGCATTTTAATATCTCACAAAACAGACTTCAAACCCAAACTAGTCGGAAGAAACAGTGAAAGACACTATATAAACAGAGGAAAACTCTACTAAGAGGACATTGCAATTCTTAACATCTATGCATGAAAAATGAGGGCAACTAAGTTTATAAAAGAAACCCTACTCTAGCTTAAATCAAGTATCACCTGTCACACACTGAAGTGGGAGACTTCAATACTGCCTTCCAATGAGTGGACAGGTCATCCAGACAAAAACTACACAAGGAAAACGCTGGAGCTGCCTCAAGTCATATACCTAAGGGACCTAACAGATACTTATAGAACATCCCATCTAAACACAAAAGACTACACCTTCTTCTTAGCACCTTATGGAATTTTCTCTAAAACTGGAGATACAGTCAGACATAAAGCAAGTCTCAACAAATACAAGAAAATTGAAAAAATTCCCTGCATTTGACCACCACAGGATAAAAAGTGTCTACATTACAAAACAAAAAAAACAAAACACGGAGAAATCCAATAATAGCAACTTCATACCCAAAAGGAATAGACAAAAAAAAAAAAAAAAAAAAAAAAAAATTAAACTTAGGGCTGAAATCAATAAGATAAAAGCAAACAAAAATACAAAAAATAAATAAATAAATAAATTTGCAAAAATGAGTAAAATTGACTAAAAGGTAGAAAAAGAAGTTCCAATTTAACAAAGTAGAGATGAAAAGAGGAACATACTCAGAGACACCAAGGAAATCCAGAGAATCATGAGGAAGGCTTTAAAAACCTACACTCCATCAAATAGGAAAATCTAAAGTGGATAATTTTCTTGATACAAAACACTTACCAAAGTTAAATAAGGATGAGATAAGCAATTTATACAAACCTATAACCTCTAGTGAATTAGAAAGAGTAATTAAAAGTCCACCAATCAATGTAAGCCCAGGGCAGGATGGATATACCACAGAATACTACCAGACTTTCAAAGGTTTAATGCCAATACTCATCAAATTATTCTACAACATAGAAACAGAAACAGCACTGCACAACACATTTTATAATGCTACAGTCACCTTGATACCTAAACCACATAAAGACCCAATAAAGAAAGAAAATTACAGACCAATTTCCCTTATAAATATAGATGCAGAAATTATCAATAAAATGACTACAAACAGAATCCAAGAACACATCAAAAAATTATTGACCATGATCAATCAGACATCATCCCAGAGATGCAGAGATAGTTCAACATATGTAGTTCAATAAATTTAACCCACCATATAAACAAGCAGACAAAACCATATGATCATCTTATTAAATGCAGAAAAGACCTTTAACAAAATCTTTTAAAAGACCTTTAACCTAGCACCCCTTCATGATTAAAGGTCTTGAGATATTAGGGATACAAAATGATACCTAAATATAATAAAGGCAGTTTACAGCAAGATCACAATCAATATCAACTTATATGGAGAGAAATCAAAATCAATTCTAAAATCAAAAACATGACAAGTTTGTCTACTCTCTCCATACTATACAATATAATTGAAGTCTTGAAGTCTTACCTAGAACAATAAGACAACTAAAGGATATCAAGAGGATACAAACAGGACAGGAAGAAATCAAAGTATCTTTATTGGCAGATGTATATACATACAGATATACAAAAGTGACCCAAAACATTCCAGCAGGGAATTCCTACAGTTGATAAACACTTTCTACAAAGTAGCTACATACAAAATTATCTATCAAAAATCAGTAGCCCTCCTATATACAAATGACAAACAGGCTGTGAAAGGAATTAGGAAAACAATACCCTTCACAATAGTCACAAATAGTATAAAACACCTTGGAGTAACTCTAACCAAGCAAGTGAAAGACCTGTAGGACAAAATATCAAGCCTTTGAAGAAGACATCAGAAGCTGAAAGCTCTCCTATGCTCATGGATCAGTAGGATTAACATAGGAAAAATGGCCATATTACCACAATCTAAAGATTAAATGTAATTCCCATCAAAATCCCAACACAATGTTTTTTAACAGACCTTGAAAGAAAAATACTTAACCTCATATGGAAAAACAACAAACTCAGGATAACTTTCACGTCCTACACAATAAGAGAACTTCTGGAAGTATCCCCATCCCCAATCTCAAGCTCGACTCAGAGCTACAGTGATAAAAATGCATGGTTATTGGCATAAAAACAGATAGAATTGGGCGGGAGAGATGGCTCAGTGGTTAAGAGCCCTGAACTCAATTCCCAGCAACCACATGGTGGCTCACAACCATCTGCAATGGAACATGATGTCCTCTACTGGTGTATCTGAAGAGAACGACACTGTACTCACATACATAAATCAAAAAAAAAAAAAAAGCAGGTTGATAAATGGAATAGAAGCAAAGACCCAGATATAAATCCACACATCTATGAACATCTCTGGTTTTTTACAAAGAAGCCAGAATTATACAATGGAAAAAAAAAAAGCATCTTCAACAAATGGTGCTGGTCTAACTAGATGACTGCATATAGAAGAATGCAAATAGATCCCTGCACAAAACCCAAGTCCAAGTGGACCAAAGACCTCAACACAAAATCAGACACACTGAACCTGAGAGAAGATTAATGGGGAATAGTCTTGAACACACTGGCACAGGAGACAACTTCCTGAGCAGAATACCACTAGCACAGGAGATCAACAATTAATAAATAAAACCTCATGAAACTGAAAAGCTTCTGTAAGACAAAGTCACCTTCAATAGGACAAACTGACAGCCTACAGAATGGAAAAGATGTTCACCAACCCCACATCTGACAAAGGGCTAATATTCAAAATATATAAACAACTCAAAAAACTAGACACCAATTGCCGGGTGGTGGTGGCGCATGCCTTTAATCCCAGCACTTGGGAGGCAGAGGCAGGCGGATTTCTGAGTTTGAGGCCAGCCTGGTCTACACAGTGAGTTCCAGGACAGCCAGGACTACACAGAGAAACCCTGTCTTGAAAAACGAAAGGGGGAAAAAAAAAAAAGAAACAAACAAACTGGACACCAACAAATAAAAAAGCTCAGAACAAAGAATTCTCAACAGAGGAATCTCAAATGGCCGAGAAGTACTTCAAGAAATGTTTAACTTCCTGAGTCATTAGGAAAATGCAAATCAAAATGACTCTTATACCTGTCAGAATGGCTAAGATCAAAAACACTAGTGACAGTTCATGCTTGTGAGGATGTGGAGCAAGGGGACACTCCTCCACTGCTGGTAGGAGTGCAAACTTGTACAGCTACTTTGGAAAGCAATTAGGCAGTTTCTTGGAAAACCAGAAATAGATCTACCTCAAAACCCAACTATGCTACTCCTGGGCATATACCCAAAAGATGTGCCACTACACCACAAGAACATTAGCTCAACCATGTACACTGCAGCTATATTCATAATAACCAGAAAGTAGAAACAAACTAGATGTTCCTCAACCAAAGAATGGTTAAAGAAAATGTGATACATTTCCACAATGGAGTATTACTCAGATGTTCAAAAAAATCAATAACATGAAATTCACAGCAAAGGGATGGTACTGTTGGGAACAACCAAAAGAGACTTATTCTAAGCACTAACACTTCATTTTTAGACTCCATTTAATCATAGGAAGAAACTAAATTCAAGGTCTCAGGTCCAAGAGGAGCTGGGGACTTGCAACAGCTAACAGCTTCTGGTGTAAGGAAACAGTTGTCTAAGTCCAGGTAGCTCAGTGACAACCTGCAAGCAGCCATCTGTTTGAGTCCAGACGTCTCAAGGGCAACTTCTCCATCTCGATGGCACGGTTGGTCACACAAGCTCACGCTCCCAGACCCACTTGATTGGGGAAAACTCCCTTGCTCCACCCTTTTTATCAAAATGTGACTGGACAATACTACAGCCCACCCTGGTCCTCCTTGCTTCATTCTTTAATCTTTTAAATATGCTATGCAGCATTTCTACAGGTCATAGTTTAGCTCCTGGGTCTGTCCTGTGGCCAAATTTTTGTCAAACTCATTGAGCTGGCATTTGAGTTATGTTGGATTATGTTAGATTAAAGCAAACCCCACACTGTAGAACTAGAAAAACCCATCCTGAGTAACCAGACCCAGAAAAATAAACATGGCAAGTACCATAGTGGACATCAGCTGTAAAGTAAAGGATAACCATGCTGTAATCCACAGGCCAGGGAGGCTAACTACCAAGGGGGGGTTCAAGGAGGGAGCACATGACTCTCTCTAGAAAAGGAAACTAGAAGACTGTAAGTAGCCTACAGACAGAAAAAGGAGGGACAAGGTGGGGGAAGAGGGAGGGAGAGAGACAACTGACATTGGGTGGCATTTCTGGTGTGATGTAGAAACCTAGTGCAATGGAAACTCCCAAGAATCTACAAGGGTGACTGAAACTCCCAAGAATCTACAAGGGTGACCCTAACTAAGACTTCTATTAAGAGGGATACAGAGCCTGAATCTCCCAACTCCTATAACCAGACAAGACTTCCAGTAAAGAGTCAGCCACAAAACCTATAATCTGTCCTGCCTACAAGGTGTGCTGTGGTAAAAGTAGCACAGAAACTGGGAAAGTGGACAACCAAAAGCCAGTTCAACTTGAGACCTATGAGAAGGAGCCTACCCCCAACACTGCCTGGATGACCAGGAACTAATAGCTCACACACCTAGGATAGAACCAAACATGATTAGAAAAAAAAGAATGTCAATAAAATGATCCCTAATAACAGTCCTAGTAAACAGGAGCCTAGCATGCTTCATCCAGCAACTGATGGAAACAGGTACAGAGACGCACAGCCAAACATCAGGTGGGAGTTCAGAAATCTGTGGAAGAGGAAGGATTGAAGGACCCAGAGGAGTCAAGGACACCACAAAAACAAACAAACACAGAAACAACTAACCTGGTCTCATAAGGGTTCACAGAGACTGCACTGATTCAAGGAGCTTACATGGTCTGACCTAGGTAGGTCCTCTGCATATATGTTACAGTTGTGTAGCTTGGTCTTCTTGTGGGACTCCTAACAGTGGGAGCAGGGGCTGCCTCTGACTCTTTTGCCAGCTTTTGGAACCCTTTTCCTCCTGCTGAGTTACCTAGTCTAGCCTTAATACAAGGTGAGGTGCCTAGTCTTACTGCAACTTGATATGCTATGTTTGTTTGATATCCCTGGAAGGACTGCTCTTTTCTGAAAGGAAACAGGAGGAGTGGATGGGGGTAGAGGTGGAGGACTGGGAGGGGAGAAGGGAGGAGAAAACGAGGTCAGGATATAATATATGAAAGGAGAATAAACAAACAAACGTAAGTAGAAGAAACAGTGAAGCTGTAATTGACACTACAATGGCGACAATTGGTAATAGCTATGGCTGGTAAATGCTAGGTACACTAATATATTTAATTCTGACACACCCTAAAAGCATCTCCATCAGACAGATAAGTAAAATTAAGATCAAAAATGGCTAGTACAAAATGTCTCAGGCCAAGCAGAGGTGGCACGTGCCTTTAAACCCAACACTCGGGAGGAAGAAGCGGGTGGATCTCTGTAAGTTCAAATCCAGCCTGATCTACAGAGAAAGTTCCAGGACAGCCAGGGCCACACAGAGAAACCATGTCATGAAAAACCAAAGGGGGCTTCTCAGAACCTTTATAGAGAAATATATAAAAGATTAGACAGTTAAAATTCTACATTAAAAGACAAATCAATCTTTAAATTTAAAATTACAAGCATTTTCTTATAGAATGATAGTAGAAAATATTTTTAAGATAGTGCTGTGTGATTAAAAATAATTTTAAAAACACAAATAAGCTTCCTACTTACAGGAAATGGCTCCAGTCCCTCCTGAATCACAAAACCTTCTATAACGTGGGTCAGAATCTGCGGTTTGACAATAGCCTGTGGAGGCTTGTTTTCCAGGCTGGGAGTGCTGCTGGCCAGAGAAGGGCTGCTGCTCCGTGCTGAGGCAGCAGGCATTAAGAGTGGAGGCGCAGGAGCAGAGACATGGGTGGGGTCTGACGGAGACTTGATCACCGAAGCACTGACTGAAGCCACAGCAGGCAACTCCACTTGCTCTGAAAGAAAAGGGATTTCATAGTTAGCCGTTGCCCTACAGACATGAAAGGGCTTAGGACTGAGCACAAGAGGACTGCATACCTACTGTTCTCCAAGAGCAAACATCACGCTCCTGTCTCATTGCATCTGTACACTATCCCCATTCTATAGACATATGCTAATACGCTCAAAATTATCACCTACACATTTTAATGTCCCCATAAAATCTGCAAATGCCCTAATATCATCTCAAGAACAACTACAAGAATTGTCAATTGAGTTTGACTGCTTTTAAGCTACACAGATAACAAATGTCTCACATTTCTGTTTATTCCACATAATTCAGATGGACATATATTCACTTAAAAAATTCAAAAGGACCCCCAAATCCATAGAAGTAGAAGTTTCAGTGATTTGGGCACGTTATAGGCTGTAGCCTCAAAGCAGGAAGCTCTTCTGAACCCTCTCGGAAGGCATGTTGCTCTCTTTCTACTTTGTGTTGCTGAGTGTGCTGACTGGGGAAATGCTGAATGCCGACAGAGCACATAGCAAGCCCAAGTAAGGCTCTGCTGAAAATGTCTACTGAAAGGAGTCACTACTCACAGCAGCATCAGTTCTTGCCTATCAGTGCTAACGCAGAGGTGAAACAGCTAACACGTAGGCATATCAGTGAGAACAGACCTCTGAAGAAAGCAGAAGGCATGCTGCAAAGTCACTCCCTGACCTCTCGGTTGTCTAATGTCATGGCCAACGCTTTCATGTTGTACCTCATTTGCTGCTGAGATTCGAGGCACCTGCCATCCTGCCTGGGGCTTTTTACATGGTGCTAGGGACTGAAACCAAAGCTCTGTGAGCATCTAGTACGCTATCAATAGAGTTACATACCCAGCCCCTAACATAATCTCCTGCCAGTCTGATTTATACTAATTGTGTCGTATGTGCGCGCGCGTGTGTGTGTGTGTGTGTGTGTGTGCGTGCGCACATGCGTGTGCAATCACATACATAAAAGCACGTGTAATGGTCAGAGGACAACCCTGGATGTGGATCTCTGACTCTACTTACTTTTAGACAGACGTTTTTGTTATTTGCTGATATGTACATCAGGCTATCTGGCCCTTAAGTTTCTGGATACTCTCCTGTCTCAACACTCCTCTAACTATGGGAACATGGGATTATAGGTATATGCTATTGTGCCTAGCTTTATGTGGACTCTGGGGACTTGAACTCAAGTCCTCATACTTGAGCAACAAATGCTTTACATACTGGGCCATCTCCCCAGTCTCTTATTCTATTTTTTTTCTTTTTTTTAAAGATTTATTTATTGTATGTGAGTACACTGTTGCTATCTTCAGACATACCAGAAGAGGGCATGGGATCCCATTACAGATAGTTATGAGCCACCATGTGGTTGCTGGGAATTGAACTCATGACCTCCAGAAGAGCAGTCAGTGCTCTTAGCCACTGAGCCATCTCTCCAGCCCTATTCTAATTTTTAAATAAGAAATAGCTAACACAGGAATGTGAATAGGCACATGAAACACATCTGAATAAGCCACTAATAATTATAATGCTTGAAACATCATGTTTTTTTTGGGTGGTGCTAAAAGTTTTTTAAACCAGTAACTTTCTACTGCTATTAAAGAATTTTCCAAGAAAACAAGCAATTTTTATTCTTTAATAAGACAATATTCTTCATACATTTTTAATTTTTAAATATAATCTATCTTTTGCTACAGTTAACAATAGTATAGGTTAGTTTAATTCTATCTCTAAAAAAAAAAATTCTTATTACTGACATCTATCAAATAGAATCTTCTATACTTTGTATGTCCTCACCTAACAATGGATGTTCGGCTGTCAGATCCTCTCCTCTCCCCACAGTGATCGCTGCTGGAGACAAGGTGGGGGGTGGGGGGGTCCGGTCCATCCTTGCACACTCATCGGACTCCTCTGGCATTTCCTCCTCACACACATCTTCTACTTGATAAACCTGCAATGACAAGCCATACTGCCTTGAAATATTTCCAAAAATACATTTAATGAGGTATTCTGAATTTTAAAAGTTTTAATTCTAAATGCATTAAATTTAAAAGCAAAGCAAACGACAATGCTGACAACTTGAAAGGAGAACTTTGGAAGTTTGGAAGCACTCACAAGAATGTTTTATAAGACCTTGTAGTGTGTCACAGAAACCAAGCTGTGGGCCAGCTAGGTAAGCTTTCCAAAATGATGCTGGCCACAGCTGAACAAATTTTTTTTGAATAAAAAAAAAGGTATATTGCTTTATATAATCAAATAACTATTTCAAAAATACCATCGCTTTTGTTCATTTCTACCTGTCATGAGTCAAATAGGTGCTAGTGCTTTTACACTCTAAGTAAACCTCCAAAATAATGTATGTCAGGCCAATACATTCCCAAGGAAATTATACATATTACTCAGTATTACAGACTAAGTTATGAAAACTACTGTCTATGAAGCCACAGGAAAGCCAGCAATGATATGTTTATCCCCTTTCTGTGGTATTTAGGAATCAAGTGAACTCTTAGAAGCTAGAATGATATCTGCAGAAAACATCTTTCTCTAACACAGTACACACGCCCTAAGCTATACAGGATCTATTTTGGGTTCCTATGGGAAGGTTTAGTCCCTTTTATCCAAGTATAAAGATTTCCTGAAATACTGTGACATCAAAATCACAGAGCGGAAGCCATGAAATTAGAACAAAATAACTCAGCTAATACTTTGTTAAACCTAAGGAGTAAGTTTCAGAGTGCCTCTGGGAGTTAGCAGATGAAGGACTCTGGCGGCTCGGTATTTATGAACGATGACCCTCTACTAACACAAAGCTGGAGAGCACCTCATGTCCTTTTGTGTGCCAAAGCTTCCACCTTAATTTACAAAGGATGAGGCTTTCTTAAAAAAAGATTTAACTAATTAAAATGGTAATAAATCTTAACAAAATAAAAAAAAAACCTGAACACTCATAAAATAACTTCAAATGACATCCAATATTATATTTTTAGTTAAATTGCTGAAAAAAGTTTGATAATTTTAGGTATCTAGAATTTAATATGGAAACAATCAGGATTTCTGAATCTGGCATAAACCATGTAAAGTACTATGAAGTTTCATTTATGAAGATATACATGACAATAAATAATACTAGTTTAAAAACAAACACCAACTCTAAGCATCTATTTAGAATAAAGTAAAACATCTGTCCAGGAATGGTGGCACAATCTTGTAATTCTAGCATTTAGAAGCCTGGAACAGAATACTGAGCTCACAGCCAGCCTGGGCACACAGCAAGACCCCATGGAAACAGCAGCAAAAAAAAAAAAAAAAAAAAAAAAAAAAAAAAGAGCCCCCCTCAAAAAAAAAATTCTTTCTAAAATTCCAGTAGAGTCAATTTATATTTAACATATCTTGAACTATTATCCAAATTAAGTTCTAAATAGGCAACATTTTTTTGTAAGATACTTTTCACAACCCAGAAACTAGAAAACGGTTTCACCACAAGCCTAACATCACAAGTGGAAGCAGTCACTGTCACTTTTATACCACACAGTGGATGGTCACTCGTGTCTGTCTGTTCATGGTAACAGCAGTGCTTATATGAGGGTGAAGGCCAGCATAAAGTAAGTCACTGCTCCACATGTCTAGGGTTAACAAAGGCGACAGTCAGCAAACATGAAGTAGACCTTCCTGGTACTGGGTAGCACAGTGCCAGCTCACAGGAGGGGTAGCAGAGCTGACTGGGGGAAGCAGACAACCGGCTTTATTAAGCAGTCCAGTTTAAGCCATTTCATTCCCTTTAATAGACTACACAGTCCCTACAAAGAACATGACTACTAAGCTGCCACAGCTCTCTCCACACTTGACCCTGCCGTGCACTGCTAAACAGCTACTTACAGTATCTTTTAAGCAATCAAAGCTTGACCATGAACAGAATTATGGTTTTTGAAAAGTATTTTTAAAAAAAAATAAATAAATAAAAGGCTTCATGAATAGCATTGTTTTTCAAATTTCCATCAAGGAACACCATAAAATAGTTAGCAATCTTAAGATGGGCTTAAATATAGAGATCTCCTCACAGTTTCCACACAGAGGAAAACAAGTTACCAGGTAAATAAAGTAGGCAAAAGAAATGTGTCACACACATCTGGGACAATCAGCCCAAACACCATCTAAACACAACAACCAAAGTACTGAGAAAGGCAGTTAACTGGAGGTTTCGCTCACAAGATCATTACAAACTTGCACACGTTCTATTTAGCTCAGAACTGTAACTATTCCTATTCTAAACATAACGAAGACCACCAAACTTACCTCAGTAAAGTCCATATTCCCATCTGTCTCCCTTTCCTAAATAAACTGAGGAACATTTGTTTATTAGTTCTTAATTATCTACCCTCAACAGGTGTTATTTATACCTAAATCTCAACTTAAAAAATATATATCTATTTCTTTTTTAGAAATATCTTTTCTGAAAATATACTGACTTAGTTTGATAATTCACCTTTTTCATTTAAATGTTTATATCTTATTGGAAAGAAATAAGTACTTGAAATAATAAAGGGTGGTTTTGATGAATAAAAAAAAAAAACTTCTGTAACAACAACAACAACAAAACAGCCACTTAATCAACAGCTGATATGAAAAGAATGGAAAGGAAACTAGAAGGCAGACAGTAACAGAGGAACCTTCCATAAATGACAGTGGCCTTGCTTTCAAAACAGAGGGCAAAATCAGCAAAATAAATCCAATCATATTTCTAACTTAATATTTAAAGTGTTTTATTTTTTGGCAATTCTACTCTAAATATGTTGACCCAAAGTCCTCTTATAAAAAATAATTTAAAAATATAGATTATAGAAACTTTATTACTTACTCGTTGAAAACCAAATAGTGGATTAAATGTTGAGAAAATTAAATTATATTTGACTCTTTTTCTATATATTTCCCTCGTTTTTCATGGTTTTGTTTTGGCAGTACTGGGGATGAACCGGTCTGACACATGCTAAGCAGGCTTCTACCACTGAGCTACATCCTTACGGCAAAACCTGCTGTAAGTGTTCTAGAAACACATTAAAAGAAAATACAGAGGTGTAATTAAATGGTTAGCTTATCTAATACTTGGTTCTCTTGGGCTCTGGCTTTCCAGGGTAGTAACAGGTAGGACTGAGCAGCAGCTCTGAGCCCATTAAGATCACTTAGCATAAAACTGAGTCTACGAGTCAAATGTCTCAATTACTGAAGAGAGTGTACCTCCTTTCCTTCCTGAGATCACCAGTATTTAAATCTACTCTGTGGGAACTCTGTAACCAGGGCTGTTTTGAACTCACTGGACAGTCCAGGATGACCCAAACTTAAGATTTTCTTGCTGCAGCTTCCCAAGAACTGGGATAACAAGAGTATCAAACCATGTCTGACACGGAGTGAGTTTCAAAGTTTGACACAAAACTTCCTTTTAGAAAAATTCTTTTTCTCAGTGAGAAATTGAATTTAGTCATTTTTATTAAACTCATAAAGAACTTAGCTCAATTTTTCTATAAATCATCTTACAAGTTTTAGTAAGTCCTTCAGAGAAAATTTTGAAAAAGAAAGCTACTTTCAAGGTACTTTTTAGGCACCACATGGCCCTCTCTAGATGTCCATCCTGACACACTCCCTAAAGCCCCATCACTCAAAACTTTTACTCCATGTGCTACACCTCTTTCATTCTTGGTATCAAAGCCAGAAACTCAAGCTTCTAGTCTTTTAACTGAGAACTAACTAAGTATATATTTTCTCTTAGTAGAATAGAAATTTTAAAGTCAATTGATTTTTACAAAGTTGAACTCTACTGTAGAATAAAGTTCTTAACAGTTTTAATTACAAACATAATTTCATCAGAAAAGTTAAATCATACAATCATACCTCTTCCATCAAAGAAAAGATGCTCGAGGCCCAGGACTTGTGAGTGCACACAACTAAAAGGTTAGCCAGATAAACCATGCGTTTAAGAACATACAAGCCAACAGAAGGAAGGGAGCTATGAAGGATAATCACCTTAAGAGAAAAAACTTTGTGCAGATGACACTGGTTCAAATGCATTCCCTTGGGGAAAAAAAATCAACTCTGTAAAGATAGCAGATGGGTTTGTTTAAATAGTAATAAATTAACGAGGGACTTTAATAACCATCACAAATTTAAAGCATGCAACCATACCACAACAAATGACAGTTTTTCCTTTGCTCATACAATACATTGTCAGAATCTGACTCAGGAAAAATACAAGCTTAAAAAATCATAGGCATTGAGACTTAGCAGTATAGTATAGTGTGGGAGAGACAGATTTACGTTCAGTTCAGCAAGAAAGTCAAAGAGCTGCCAAGGGCTTACCACTGGTGGATCAACAGGTGCCGGCGGCTGTACTTGTAGATTTACCGCAACAGTCTGTGGAGGAGGAAGAGTCTGAAATGGCAACTGGACCAAAGCTTCTGCAGCAGGTAGCTCCTCTTCTGACACCAAAGCATTCTGCACCAAAACCTGGCCCTGGGATAGAATTTCAGGCTGCACTTGTAAGGACTGCATAGACTGCAAGGGCAGTGGTGGGATCTGAGCTGGAGGAGATGCCGACATCTGTGGAGGGGTTGCGATCGGGATTGGAGATGACTGTAGGGTTGAATATTGCTGGTGTGATGTTGGAGACACTATCTGCTGACCAGGGGACACCAAGGCAGACTGCTGGACAGGGCCAATGTGTACAACGGGGGATGCTGGAAGTGGAAGATGGGATGGAAGATTCAGCTGTGCTGTGGACTGTACCTGATCAGCAGTAGACTGCTGCAAATTTGGCCCTGTTTGAAGAGCTGAAGACACAAGAGGGTGTGGCTGGATAAGTGCTTGTGGATGGATAATTATAGTAGGAGACTGACTTGGGGAATGAGGGGGTGGAGGAGACACCACTACAGACTGCTGTGCGGACTGTGCCTGATTAGGAGACACAGTTAAAGGTGGGGGATGGCTCTGAATTGGGGAGCAATGCTGTGACTGGGCATTACTGGGAGCCGGAGAAAGGCCATGGTTTGGGAGTGGGATACAGTGCTGGGATGGGGGTGGCTCTTGACTTGGACTCTGAAGGGTGATTGGCTGAATCTGCTGTTGTTGCTGTTGTAATATCAGCTGATGATGGGAAACTTTAGGAGGTGGTGAATGAAGAGGAATCTGTTGATGTTTGATTAAAGAATGAGGCTGAATTGGAGAATATGAAGCTGTGAGAGAAAAAAATGACAATTAGTACTGATTTCAAAACAGAATAGTTTTACATAAACCTAAAGGAGGAAAGTTTGCACATCAGAGTCATAATCACTAGCAGTCTACTATAAGTCTTTCAGGCATGAATAATTTGAAATTCTGTGGCAACATATTTTCCTTGCAAGGCTAAAAATCCTAGATAAAGTGAACTATATTGTGAAATGCTGAAGGGAAAACAACCTAACCACATGTGTACAATCGCATGTGTACAATCACATGTGTGCAATCACATGTGTACAACCACATGTGTACAATCCCATACGCAGGCCTTCATGTGTTCTGCTCTTCCTGTCGTCAGAGCAGCTTCACTAGCTTAGCACTTAGGTCTATGCACTGGAGTCCGTCTCTTCTCTGAAGGAGAAGGAACACCATTCAACAAGTACAGTACATGTAAGGGCGACTTCAAGACCAAAGATCTCATCCTATCTATGACAAGACATGTCTCAAACTAATAGCAAAATCAGTTAACTAGAAAGCTTCCCAAGTAAGCATTTCAGCTCAGATAAAGTCTTAATTGTTTGATCAGAAAGAAAACTGTTTCACATAAAACTGCAAAACACATGGCTGAATCTTATAGTGCTCAAGCCAGTCCAAATCTCAGTGAGCAATCTATTTCTCACAGAGAACGAAGAAATGAGATCATGCTACCTAAGTGAGGATGGTGCTCATCCCTTTCCACTCAATGGAAAGGCCAGAATGAAGGATAAGGTGACTGGTATCAGCTCTCCTCCACAGAGATGCTCACAACAGTGATACATTTAGACAGGGTCACCCTACATTGTGGAAGGTTACCACCATGATGCCTCTTTGCAGGTAGAAGCTGATGAAACCCTCCCTATCTAGAACTGAGAACTGAGTGTACTAGGAGATAAACAACTGCTTCATACTGCACAAGAGTAAACCCATCTAAGCTGGGCGTGGTAGGCACACCCTTAATCCTAGGGTTGAGAAGGGGAAGGTGCACAGATTTCTGACTTAGAGGCCAACTTGATCTAAATATCGAGTTCCAGGCCATTGAGGACTATAAGGAAACTCAGTGTCAAAGTCTCTACCTGCCCCGCCCCCAAACAAAATAGTCATCTATATCAAATCTATAAACAGAATTTCTTAATCCTGCAATGAAAATATAAAAGTTATGTAACAACTTACATCATTTTATATTCAACCACATTTAAGACAACAGTACTATATAAACTTCTAATAACTTTTTCTTAAACATTTTTGTAGTTGATTAAAATTTAAAATTTAGAGATCAGGCTGAAAAGACTTCTCAACAGTTAAGAACACTGGCTGCTCTTCCAAAGGACCCAAATTTGGCTCCCAACATCCACATGGCTGCTCATAACTATCTGTAACTCCAGTCCCAGGGGAGCCAATGCCCTCTTTTGGCTTCCTCAGTTACCAGGAACTCATGAGGTATATACATACACTCAGCCAAAAATCATATAAAATGATTTGTTTAAAAACTATAGCAGTCCTTTAAAGAAATTAGCATCTAATTAATATCTCAAAGAGTATTTAGAAATGTCAATAGATATCTCCTAATTATTTTTAGACGGAGGACTGACGTTTACAGTCTAGTGTTAGAACAGATGCTTAGAATGCATATGGCACAGATTCAAACCAACAACTGAAAAAAATAGGTCTAAAATTTAATCCACAAATATTTTCACATAAGCTAGTAATTCAAACTAAGACTGTCAGCCCTTTACCAGTGTGGTGACAGCTATGTTCCACCGTATTCAAAAGAGAACAGTGAATGAACTCCTGCAATTCTGTAAGTGCCCGCAAGTCTCTCATCAGTCCTCATACAACAGCTGTGGAGGAAGTGGCTTACTCCTTCTTTCAGATAAGGAAATAGACCTTTTTGCCTCCCTTTAACGGACAAAGTTATATCACCTTTTCCAAACACTTTATTTTTAATTATGTGTCCATGTGTGGTGTGTGCACATGAGTGTCAGTTACTGGGAAGGCCTGAAGACAGCATCAAGATTCCCTGGAGCTGGAGCTACAGATGGTTGTGACCATTCGCCATGCGGGTCTGGGAACAGACCTCTAGTCCTTGTAAGAACAACAATCATAATTAACTGCTAAGTGTCTCCAACCTCACATGGATCATGCTCCTGAACACAGGTGATGCATCCACTAGAATAAACTTCTTGTGATCTAGTAGGTAAGCAATCTGGTATTTTAGTAAAGTGAAAGTCTACTATTCATCTAAATTCAAATCTTCTCAGATCAGAAGTCAGAGTGCAGGGACAATCCTATAATAGAGGACAAGGGTCGTGAGCGAGGAAAGCTGACCGTGTCTAGAAAGCTGTGTTTACTGGTGACTTTCTCCAACTTTAATGAACACTTTATTATTGACAGAGTGGCCTAATATTTAAAAGATTAATGACTGACATAATCTCTCATTATTTACAATAATATATCATTTTATTCAGTAATTACTACAACTCCATGAAGTATACATGGCACTAAACTAATCCAATATATGACAGATTAACTAAAATCACATATCAAATCCTGAGTCTAGGGCTATATTATAAACTGTTTGTTCTCCTTTCCATAGGTGTGTGGGTTCATTTCTGGATCTTCAATTCTATTCCATTGATCAACCTGCCTGTCTCTGTACCAACACCATGGAGTTTTAATCACTATTGGTCTGAAGTACAGCTTGAGGTGAAGGATGGTGATTCCCCTAGAAGTTTTTAGTGTTGAGAATAGTTCTCGCTATCCTGGAATTTTTGTTCTTCCAAATGAATTTGCAAATTACTCTTTCTATCTCTATGAAGAATTGATTAGGAATTTTGATGGGGACTGAGTTGAATTTGTACATTGCTTTTGGCAAGATGGCCATTTTTACTATATTAATCCTGCCAATCCACAAGCATGGACGATCTTTCCATCTTCTGAGATCTTCTTTGATTTCTTGCTTCAGAGACTTGAAGTTCTTGTCAAACAGATCTTTCACTTGCTTGGTTAGATTCACACCAAGGTATTTTATATTGTCTGTGACTATTGTGAAGGGTGTCATATCCCTAATTTCTTTCTCAGCCTGTTTATCCTTTGAGTAGAGGAAGGCTACTGATTTGTTTGAGTTGATTTTATATCCAGCCACTTTGCTGAAGTTTATCAGGTTTAGGAGTTCTCTAGTGGAAGTTTTGGGGTCACTTAAGTATACTATCATATCATCTGCAAATAGTGAAATTTTGACTTCTTCCTTTCTAATTTGTTTCCCTTTGACTTCCTTTTGTTGTCTAATTGCTCTAGCTAGGACTTCCAGTCCTATATTGAATAGGTAGGGTGAGAGTGGGAGCCTTGTCTAGTCTCTGATCTTAGTAGGATTGCTTCAAGTTTCTCTCCATTTAGTTTGATGTCGGCTACTGGCTTGCTGTATATTGCTTTTACTATGTTTAGGTATGGGTCTTGAATTCCTGATTTTTCCAAGACTTTTAATATAAAGAGATGTTAAATTTTGTCAAATGCTTTCTCAGCATCTAGTGAGATGATCATGTGGTTTTTTTTCTCCGAGTTTGTTTATATAGTGGATTACATTGATGAATTTGGGAATATTGAACCATCCCTGCATTCCTGGGATAAAGCCTACTTGGTAACAATGGATGACTGTTTTGATGTGTTCTTGGATTCCATCTGCAAGAATTGTATTGAGTATTTTTGCATCGATATTCATAAGAGAGATTGGTCTTAAGTTTTCTTTCTTTGTTGGCTCTTTGTGAGGTTTAGGTATGAGCATGATTGTGGCTTCATAGAAAGAATTGGGCAGTGTTCCTTCTGTTTCTATTTTGTGAAATAGTTTGAAGAGAATTGGTATTTGGTCTTCCTTGAAGGTCTGATAGAATTCTGCATTAAAACCATGTGGTCCTGGGCTTTTTTTGATGGGGAGACTTTTAATGACTGTTGCTATTTCTTCTGGGGTTATGGGACTATTTAGATGGTTTATCTGCTCCTGATTTAACTTTGGTACTTGGTATCTGTCTAGAAAATTGTCCATTTCATCCAGATTTTCCAATTTTGTTGAGTATAGGCCTTTGAAATAGGATCTGATGATTTTTTGAATTTCCTCAGTTTCTGTTATGTCTCCCTTTTCGGTTCTGATTTTATTAATTTGGATACTGTCTCTGTGCACTCTGGTTAGTCTGGCTAAAGGTCTATCTATCTTGTTGATTTTCTCAAAGAACCAGCTCCTGATTTTGTTGATATTTTGTATAGTTCTTTTTGTTTCTACTTGGTTGATTTCAGTCCTGAGTTTGATTATTTCCTGCCATCTACTCCTCTTGGGTGTATTTGCTTCTTTTTGTTCTAAAGCTTTCTCAGGTGTGCTGTCAAGTTGCTAGTGTATGCTCTTTCCAGTTTCTTTTTGTAGGCACTTAGAGCTATGAGTTTTCCTCTTAGCACTGCTTTCATGGACTCCCACAAGTTTTGGTATGATGTGTCCTCATTTTCATTAAATTCTACAAGGTCTTTAATTTCTTTATTTCTTTCCTTGACCAAGTCATCATTGAGTAGAGCGTTGTTCAGTTTCCACATGTATGTGGGCTTTCCATTGTTTTTGTTATTATTGAAGACCAGCCTAAGTCCGTGATGATCTGATAGGATGCAAGGGATTATAAGCCTGTTTTGTGACCAATTATATGGTGTATTTTGGAGAAAGTACCATGAAGTGCTGAGAAAAGGGTATATTCTTTTGTTTTAGGATAAAATGTACTGTAGATATCTGTTAAATCCATTTGGTTCATAACTTCTGTTAATTTTACTGTGTCTCTATTTAGTTTCTGTTTCCATGATCTGTCCATTGGTGAGAGTGGAGTGTTGAAATCCCCCATTATTATTGTGTGAGGTGCAATGTGTGCTTTGAGCTTTAGTAAAGTTTCTTTTATATATGTGAGTGCCCTTGCATTTGGAGCATAGATGTTCAGAACTGAGAGTTCATCTTGGTAGATTTTTCCTTTGATGAGTATTTTCCTTATCTTTTTTGATTTCTTTTGGTTGAAAGTTGATTTTATTTGATATTAGAATGGCTACTCCAGCTTGTTTCCTGGAACCATTTGCTTGGAAAATTGTTTTCCATCCTTTAACTCTGAGGTAGTGTCTGCCTTTGTCACTGAGGTGTGTTTCCTGTATGCAGCAAAATTCTGGGTCCTGTTTATGTATCCGGTCTGATAGTCTATGTCTTTTTATTGGAGAATTGATTCCATTGATGTTAAGAGATATTAAGGAAAAATGGTTGTTGCTTCCTGTTATTTTTGTTATTAGAGGTAAAATTATGTTTGTGTAGCTATCTTCTTTTGGGTTTGTTGGAAGATTACTTCCTTGCTTTTTCTAGGTTATAGTTTCTCTCCTCATGTTAGAGTTTTCCATCAATTATCCTTTGAAGTGCTGGATTTGTGGGAAGATAGTATATAAATTTGGTTTTGTCATGGAATATCTTGGTTTCTCTATCTATAGTGACTGACAGTTTTGCTGGGTATAGTAGTCTAGGCTGGCATTTGTGTTTTCTTAGGGTCTGTATGAAATCAGTCCAGGATCTTCTGGCTTTTATAGTCTCTAGTGAGAAGGCTGGTGTAATTCTTTTTTTGGGGGGGGGGGGGGGAAAGAAAAGGTTTCTCTGTATAGCCCTGGCTGTCCTGGAACTCTCTATAAACCAGGATGGCCTCGAACTCAGAAATCCACCTGCCTCTGCCTCCCAAGTGCTAGGATTAAAGGCGCGCGCCACCACTGCCTGGCAACTGATATAATTCTTATAGGTCTGCCTTTATATGTTACTTGACCTTTTTCCCTTACTGCTTTTAGTATTTTTTTCTTTGTTTTGTGCATTTGATGTTTTGATTATTATGTGACAGGAGGTATTTCTTTTCTGGTCTAGTCTATTTGGATTTCTGTAGGCTTCTTGTATGCTTATGGATAATCTCTTTCTTTAAGTTAAAGAAGTTTTCCTCTATAATTTTGTTGAAGATATTTACTGGCCCTTTAAGCTGGGAGTCTTTACCCTCATCCATACCTATTATCCTTAGGTTTGATCTTCTCATTGTGTCCTGGATTTCCTGAATGTTTTGGGTTAGGAGCTTTTGGCATTTTGCATTTTCTTTGACAACTGTGTCTATGTTTTCAAAGGTATCTTCTGCACATGAGATTCTGTCTTCTATGTCTTGTATTCTGTTGGTGATGCTTGCATCTATGACTCCTGATCTCTTTCCTGGGTTTTCTATCTCCAGGGTAGTCTCCCTTTGAGATTTCTTTATTGTTTCTATTTCCATTTTTAGATCCTGGATGGTTTTGTTTAATTCCTTCACCTGTTTGTGTTTTCTTACAATTCTTTAAGGGATTTTTGTGTTTCTTCTTTAAGGACTTCTACCTATTTACCTGTGTTCTCCTGTATTTCTTTAAGGGAGTTATTTATGTTCTTCTTAAAGTCCTCTATCATCATCATGAGAAGTGATTTTAATTCTGAATCCTGTTTTTCCAGTGTGATGGGATGTCCAGGACTTGCTATGGTGGGAGAATTGGGTTCTGATGATGCCAAGTAACTTTGGTTTCTGTTGCTTATGTTCTTGTGCTTGCCTTTCACCATCTGGTTAACTCTAGTGCTACCTACACTCACTGTCTCTGGCTGGAGCCTATCTTTCCAGTTATCTTGCTTATGTCAGAACTCTTCTGGATCCAGATGTCTCTGTGATCCTGTGATCCTGAGCTCCAGAGTGGAAGAACTCCTGGGACTCAGGCCACCTCTGGGATCCTGAAATCCTGCTGCTCTGAGTATAGTGGCTCCTCTAGAACGGCTCAGGATATGGTGTCTTCACAGGAGCAGACCAGCTAGGTGTCTGCCCTAGCCAAAAAGACCAAGAAAACAGTAACCATGTCCACTATAGTAACTATTAGGCAACTATATTAGAATACAAATAGAGGGTTTGGTCTTTTTCTCTATTTAAAATGATTGTTGGCATAGTTCTAGCTAAGGAAAAAAATAAGATGGCAGGTCTCACTAGAAACTATACCCTCAAGTACCCAGTCACTTCAGGCTGAGGAGGCCAATGCTTCTCCCCACTGGCTCTCACAGTCCGTTTGATGTTACTTTGAGGCTGACAATACTCCAGACAATGCTTTGCAAAAACCCAAATATCTGGTCGTAGAGACAACACAGACAGGACATAGATATTTATAAAAATGAAAACACATCTAACTATATCATGGAAGAATTTGTTAACCAAGTTTATAGTACATATCTAAGATTTAGTCATAACAATAGAAGCACTGTGATAGCTAAATAACACTAATGGGAAACACTGTGTGATAATTTCCAAAGTGTAAGTATGGAAAACTGAGTGGCTGATTCACCAAATACATAGCTGCCTACCTTCCACAGACAAATGAGTGTAAAGCACAACTTAGTGCTATCAAAACGAAAAGGTGAAGCTGAAAGAAGATTAAGACATAATCAAGTAGTGTGCTAAAAATCAATGCTATCACAGCAGAAATGCTCAAGTCACTACTGGACAACCTGCAAGAAATTTGCTGTCTAGTGAGGAAGCTTGCGTTCAGGAAGCAGATGAACAAGGACTGTTGTGAAAGTTCAGAGTCAGGACACATTTCAACTTAGAGAAATCAGACGATTGAGATTTGGTGAAAGGAGGAACACTGACAATAATAACACAAAAGAAATATGAAAAGAAGTTAAAAGGATATAACTCCATATTAGAACACTTGTGTAGCATGCATGTGAGACTCTAGATTCAATCCCAGTACCAAACACAGAGAGTCTAGATGGGGAAAGAAGTAGATTTCAATAGTATAGAACAAGAGACAGGGACCCGCCTCTAGAAAGCCCAAGGTTTTGACTTTATGAACTAGGAAGCAGGGTTACCTGCAGAAGAGACCATAACAGCTTGGTAAGAATGGAAAGATGAAGCCTCACACTGGTGGTGGTGGATGAGGGGTTGAAAATCATGTCCTTATTTGCAAAATCTTTTGTTTTGGGAAGTAACAAATTATTCCTACTAATGACGTACACAAAATACACTTAATTTTTTTCTAAAAGCTTAAAAAATGTTCTACTAAAGCTAAGACATACTTTTTAAGAGTTAAAAGGTTTTACTGACTTAAGGGAGACCAGCACAACATAAAGATGTTAGTCAAGTGGCAAATAACAGCAATGGCTGACCATTTTCTCAGCTGTCATAATCTGTTTCAGCTACTAGGCTTTCTTCATGTTGTTCTCAAGCTACTCAGTGAGGTCTTCTTTAGCTGACAAACCTCCTTTTAAAGTGCTTCAACAGTGTCAGTCTTACCCAGGTAGCAGACACCCTTTGCTATGAGACAGGTCCTTTCCAAGACTGTTTACCCACCTGGTGCTATTAACTGGTGAATGCTTGATGTCCGTGTGACTGCTGTGCTCCGAGATTCCAGACCTGGGCTTCCTCCCTTCTTGCTTTCTGGAGAAGGGTCTCGTTGGCTGATTTTAGAACTGGTCACTGTTGTTTTATTATGGCAAATTGTCAAGGACTGGGTTTGACCAGCGCTTTTTGGTGGGCCATTCTGTGAGCTAGATAAGACACCCAGCTTCTGGCTGCGTAATGTTAAATTCTGAACCTAAGAACCACATAACAAAAAGTAAAGATAAAAACAGATGGCTTTAGCTGATATGGGAAACATTATGACAACAACAGCAACGACTATTATGCCTCTTACACAAGCAGAGCCAAGCTCCTTGGACAACTCACTGATCCCTAGGGAAAGGAGAACTGCTCATCTAAGTGAGCATCTTAAACGTTATGTGGCAGGTTTTAAAGGCACTAAGGGCAGTATGGGCCGGTGTGAGTGATGAAGAGCAGGAGGATGGGAAGAACAAGAGGAGCTAAATGAAAGCCAAACAAAGACTGAGGGGAGGGCTGCCAGCAATGAGCTATAACTGTGAAGAGAGAACTCTGCAAGCCGCTGCACTGAAAGTGACTAACCGTGTTCCAGACTCCTGACTCATCCAATCGGCTACTCCATCATGATACTCATGGGAAGCATATCAGGAAACTTAATTGTAAATAAGGTTACAGACCATTCCTGAGAACTGGCTTTTCTGAGCTGAAATATGATACACAGCTCTGAAAGGGGTCTGTGTGTCCTGCTTACACCAGGGCCATTCTAACCACTGTAAACTGACAGGCTTATCCCACTTCATCTCACTTGAGCTTATACCGTTCTCAACTGCAAAGCAAAAAATGCCTCACCAAAGCTGCATGGCTTCTTCCTATCTGGAACACCCATCAAATACAGTTAATGCTAGCAGTGGTCCTCGGAGGGTCAAAGGAAGTTCCAACATGACAAGACTACAGACATGCTACTGAGTTGTACCTTCTGCAGTCTCGGTGTCCTGACTCTATACCCACCTTAGCTAGTACTCAAGGCTACACTCCCTGTCCAAATGCCAAACAGTGTCAACAGAAGGCAAATAAATGTTCATGACAAGCAAGCTTCATCCAATTCTGTAGCTACTGTTAATCTGTAGAAATGAAGTACCTCTCCATTCAACATCACAAAAGACACATGTATTAAAAGCCTGGTGCCATACACATGTTTGGAGGCAGCTCCTTTGGGAATGATGGAGGAGAACGCCACCTTCCTCAGTGCTTACTCAGCAAAAAGACTTCAAATTTGAATAGACTATTAGGAGGCAGATCTGTAAAAGAGGACATCTGGGGCCTTGGTGTCCCTTCCTGCCACCTTCTCTGCCTGTCTGTCAAAAAGTAAGCAACTTGGTCTATTATACACTGCCATGACAGTCTGTCTCTTTGGCCCACACACTCCCTGCCATGATGCAATGCCTATATGCCCCAGAAAAGGACAGCAAGGGCCCACCATGAACTGAAACCACAAGACAAAAGAAATTTCCCTCCTTTTATATTGTTTCTCCTAGGTTAGTAGTCATGGCAACAAAAACTGACTAATACTACCACCAGAAAAACTTTCTGAGTGACAGCATACTGAGCTTCTCAGATGTTCCTCACATATTTCCCATTGTGTGCCAACATATATTAATAAACATTAGTATTAAAGTTTTACACAGAAGTAAAATATACTGTATTCCTTGGGTTGCCAATCAAAAGCTCACACTGAACCCACTTTCTCTTGTCCAGTCTACCGTTCTCATGTTCCGGCCAAACTGCTTTCACTGAGCTGTAAACGCACCACGTACACCCTTCATTTGTTCTGGCCCTGCTTGCCGAAATGTCATTCTTTCTCAAGCCCTTATTCCTAGTCCAATAATGCCCTTCTCTCTCTCAGAAGAGCTTCCTGAAGTCCTTTGTGAGAACTCTCTTTCCTCCACTCCAGGATGTTCCCATAATGTCTAGCTGGTGTGTGCATTACTGGTGTGAGTATCTGTGAATGGTAAGACTTCAGCTAACAGGCCCTTATCCTCAGTACTGACATTTCCACTCCTCGTCATTCAGAACCACGGGACACTTCCTAAGTCTGGGATATTCTCTTACATCTGATTTTGAAATATACATCATATAACTATTTGAAAGGTCCATTTAAGTTTCTTATGCTAACACTAAAATTTGTTCATATTTACTAACTCCATCAAGTATCTTGGTGGACATACATTAAAATGTCTCTGGGAGAACAGGGATGTAGCTAGGTGGGAGAACCTTTGCCTAGTATGTCCAGTATTACAAGAGTTAAAAACAACTGTATCAGGGATAGTGGCCCAGGCCTATACTCCTAGCACACAGAAGGTAGAAGCAGGAGGATCACAAATAAGTTCAAGGCCAGCCTAAGATACATCATTAATTCCAGCACAATCTTGGCCACATAGCAAGACCTTGTCTCCAAAACTACATAAATAAATAAACAAATAAATAAAATAATAAACTCTTCCAGGCAAGGCTACATAATAGAGAATATAACATTTTCCACAAATGATCCATGCAGTAGACCATATGATAATGACAACCAGGAATAAATAACCTGGAAATCTTGAACGAGTCCTTCAGAATGAAAAGTGTGTAAGCAGTAAATGGAGACTTAACACCTGCACTGTCCCCCCTTCCTGTCCTCCCCCCCCTATTTCTCTAACACTCTTGCTGTTTCCTGCAGTCCTGGAAGAGTATATACTTATCTCCACAATGAAGTAAGATATTGTCAACATGAGCTTTTAGACCTTAACTAACTCGCTGCCATCTTCACTCACGTATCAACTTGATATAAATAAATTACAACACAGAAATCATAGCACCAAAGGTAATATTTATTTACTGTTGGGGAATTAAGATTCCTTTGACATTATCACTTTTGAGGGGAAAAAAGAAAATCCATGCTAAGACCCTGGCTTTAATTTTTATTTCCCCTGAACCAAGCCTATGACATCATGAAAACCTTCTGACATTGTGCATGAGGTTTCTTTCCTAACTTCACTCTAACATTTTATGATATATAATGAATATATCACTGCCAAAATAGTCTTAAAATCCTTTAACTTGAATCAAACACTGCAGACATTGTCACACCGTCCTGTCTCTGCACAAGACGGGGAGTCAGCGTCACAGTGCTCACAGTAGAGCTTTAGCTCCCAGCTTTTTAATCAATGAGATCACGTCTCTTCACATCAGCGTTCCCCACAGTGCCCTTTCCTAAGAACCAGTTCTTACTCCTCTACACATGCGCCTTTGTGCCAGTCATAGTGGTGCACACCTCGAATCCCAGCACTCCAGAGCAAAGCAGCTGGACCTGAGGAGAGCCTGATCCATATAATTTTCCAGGTCAGCTAGAAGTACACAATGAGACTACATATACATGTGTATATGTACATAAATACATACACATATATACATGTGTGTGTGTGTGTGTCTATTTCACTGAGGAAAAATTAACTGATATACTGACTTTTGTAGTTTAAATTAGATTATTAAACTACAAATCTTTTTAAAAAGTAGAAAGTTTGAAAAGCAACAGTACTGAACCTGGAATTACACCTTCACTGGGTCAGCATTACCAACCACTGCCAGCCTCAAGAGCAGAGTATTCACAGAAAAATGCCTGAAGACCAATACTCCTCCAGTTCTCCTAAAAGCCTTAAGTAAATCAGACCTCACAGAGCCACTCAGATACGTCACATCCAAGTGAACCAGAAGACGACTTTCATAAACTATATTAGCTGAATTAAAGATTCGTAAGAACATTTTCAGCATGAAAAACAGGTAAGCAAATTGTGCTCCAGACTACATTAAACAATCATAATCTCCTAAGCAACTGGTTTAGTGTAGAAACTATAAATCACTTAAACAGTTATGTTCCTCTCTTCATTTCTAGCTTCTTGAAAAGTAAAAACCAAATGTGTGATTTGTCTTCAGGCAATGTCAAATAAAAACAGTTATCAGTAGATATGATATTCTCGTTATGTGGCAGGCACTGTGCTAAGTAGTTTTACAAGGGGCCTCATTTGTCCCTTGTAACAAGCAAGGTATCACTTCCAGTGTAAGTAAAAAAAATTGGCCGGGCAGTGGTGGCGCACACCTTTGATTCCAGTACTTGGGAGGCAGAGACAGGCGGATTTCTGAGTCTGAGGCCAGCCTGGTCTACAGAGTGCCAGGATAGCCAAGGATATACAGAGAAACCCTGTCTCAGAAAAAAAAAAATGGAACTTAGCATCTCCTGATTGCTACTTATGAGGAGCAAGTTAGGAAAACTCTGGGTATACCTGGTCACACTCTTTACAACTAATACATGGAAATTAGTTTTTATTATTAAATGTGTTAGTTTAATACACAAAGAGGTTCTCTTATAAAAAAAAAAAGTAAAATAAATAAATCAAACAATACTGTTACTACCTCATTTCTTACATTTTACCAGAAACTAAAACATGAAATGAAAACACAGTGCAGCAGGGACAGTGACTCAAGCCTGTAACCCCAGCACTGGGACAGACACTGAGACAAGAACACTGCCTTGAGTTCAAGGTCTGCAGCCTGCATCAAGTGTCAGGCCAGCCAAGAATACACAGCAAAACCCTGTCAAAAGAGGAAACTGAAAACACACCCAAAATGAACAAAAGATATTATAAACATGTAATTAAATAAGAGGCCAAAATGACACAATATGAATCTGCCATGAAGTCCAAAAATAGCATCACATAAAATCTACTCAATTGTTTTAACTGAAAGTTTACTGAATCTAAATAACTTTATGGAGTTTATTGAGGTATCACATACAATGGGTGCAGCTGTTCCATGAGTTTTGACAGCAAGTATACACCACATAACCACCGTCCCACCAACACACAAAACATCCTCCTCGATCTTTCTGCTCTGCCTCAAATACCGTTAATCTCATGTTTTCACTATGGAAAATTTCCCCTATTCTGGAAATTTAAAAATACAGAATCCCAGGTGCACTTCTTGTGTCTGGCTTCATGCCAACCACGATGTTAAGGATTTACCTGTGACTTGCTCCTCTCACCTGTGAGTACGGGTACGGTCCCACTGTATGAATACAACACCATCTGCTTACACATTTGGCATTTAAAGACTATTTAACTGTCATAAACTATTGTAGCTCACCAGTCCTTTCAGGTATGCAGGTAAGTATGTAATAACGCTCATTATGGTTCTGATTTGCATATATATAATGATCTATGATGTTGAACATGTTTTCCATGTGCCTATTTTTTGTTTGGGGTTGTTGTTGTTGATGAGACAGAGTCTTACTATATGGTTCTGGTCGTTGTGAAATTCACTACATAGACCAGGTTGGCCTTAAACTCATGGAGATCTATTTGCCTCCTAAGTGCTGGGATTAAAGCTGTGTGCCATGCCTGGCCTATATATCATCTTTTTTTAAAAACTATCTCTTCAAATCTTTTGTCCAAACTAACCTCATAATCAATCACTAACTATAGGCTTTTTAAAGATATTCTAGGTATAATCTCTGGTCAGATACATTTATTGTAAATAGTTTTTCTCATCCTGTAACCTGGGTACTTATTTTCTTGTAACGATTCTTTAAAGACTATGTTTAGTTTTAATAAAGTTCAATTTATCACTATTTTTGTTTCTAGTTAAACTTCTTTGTACCCCTAAGAAAGCCTTGCCTACCCTAGACTTGCAGAGATGCTGTCCAGAGTTGAGTTTTTACTTTTATCTTTAGGTTTATATTCTACTTTTAGTTTATTTTTGCAAATAAGATACAAGTTAATATTCATTGTTTTCCATAGTACCAAATAAAGTAATATTCTACTTAAGTTTTTAACTTAAATTTTGCCTGATTTAATGCATTTTTAAACTTAAAACTACCATCCATTTTGGCTTATGTATTATATAACTGCTTGCAAAGAAATCTACAAAAAATAATATAATTCCCATAAAAAAGGAATCTAGTATACAATAAAACTAAAAATATAATGTCATTAATAAAACTCTCATTAACCTTGGTGAACACCTAATAACCTAAATCTCTGTTCAATTACATTGTCAATTCTATGAAACAATCATGTTCTCAAAGCTCTCAGTGTCATATGAATTTCACCTGAAAGGCATGGCCATGCCCTCTGCAGCAGAGGCTGAGCTGAGAGTGCAGTGCCCGTCCCTCCGAGGAGACACAACCCTCAGGGCACACTGTGAAGCCAGACAGTCTCACCTGAGCAGCTGCAGACTGACAGGAAGGTGACGGTGACGACGAGACAACAGGGATGTCAGACTGTACAGCAGCCACAGTGGTAGCAGGTGTGAAAATCAGCTGTACAGACAGAAAACCAAAAGTAACAGCCTGAGACTAAAGAACATGTCCCACACACAATGTGCAGCAAGCAGGCAAGACACTGAACCCTGTGACAAAGAGACAATGCCAGTTAGGACTACCTCCTAAGCAAAAGGCTTCACATGACAAAGAGAAAGTTGTGATCACAGAGCTCAAAAGAACCATCAACAGCTTTAAATAGTTCACAATTCTGAGAGTAGGAAAAGAGTCTACTCAAAGAAAAAAAAATGTGTTTTGAAGATATAAAATTCTCAAACCAAATTTGTTCCAAATAAAATAAAAGCTACAATCCCAGGATTCCTAAGATGTTAAGTGAAAACAAAACTATGTTAGGATCTAGGTTAATTTCTGGTAAGAAACAGGAAAAGAAACACCAGAAAGTCTCTTCAGTCCACGCAGATAACAATGCCACATACTATACTACAATTTCTCCACTACAGGGGACCTAGCTATAGAACAAAGTAAGGTTGCTCTTGATTAAAACTGTCTGCAAAAGGCTATTTATTCTAAATGTAAACGTAGGGTAGTCTTCAGAGTGCTTAGATAAACTATTCTAAAGTCAGTCCAGGAAATACTCACCTTACTACTACTTAAACTAAAGTCAACGAGGAATATTTTCTAATCTTGAATATTTACGAGTGGGTATTAAATACACAATACTGGCTTTCACTGTGACTTCCATGCATGTATATACATAATGATCATATTCACTATCCCTATCCCATTCCCCCCTCCACCACTCCTGAACCCCTTCTTTTCTCTAGATCTTTTACACTTTAATTCTTCATTTACCTAGTGAATCTAAGTAAATTCACCCACAAATGTTCTTATTTTCAGTGCATGCAGTCTCAAATCACTCCACTCCAAAAGGAATATATTCCATTAGACTGAGTTATGTAAATTGCCCATTTTAAATGTCAAAATCATCACACATACACACACCAAAAAAAAAAAAAAAAAAAATCAAATGGTTCAACCTAATTTTAAACCATATCAGGAAAGACAGTATTAAGGAGAAAAACAATCACAAGAGAAACACAATGTGTACCCCACAATCCGTGGACAGAATAAGAGCTGTGCCCCATCACTTCCCACCAAAAATACCACTGGGACTTTCCCAGTCAACTCCAAATGAAGACCTGGGATCAGATGTATATCCAGTTCATTGGCCAGAAACCTGTAGATTAGGGAGGCTGAAGATGCTGAGTATCAATAGGATGCTTGCCTGGGAGGCCTGAAACCCTGGGTTCAATTTCTAATACTGTGAAATTAACTAATACATATATATGGCTTATATAAAAACACATATGTATGCTAAAACATTTGTCTAACTTTGTCTACATTCCTTCAAAAAAATTCAACAATTAAATCAGGAAATCAGTAGGAAACTAATTATAATCAATTAACATTTCTATATTAATAAAAAATTTGAATTACACATAAAATACAACATCACAGAATCTGAGACAATAATAACCAAAGCTATGAATTATCTGAAAAACTGTTAAACTCCAATCCAGATTCAAGAAGGTCCGAGGACAAATCCCTACTTATAGTTAAAAACTAAGGTTTTAATATTTCCAACTATTTCTTCAAATTTTCAATGTCAGCAGAATAAATGATTTTATATATCCTATAAGTACTAAAACTATAACATTATTAAAAGCTCTTCAATTGTTGAAATGGCAAGAAAGTTTTTAAAATCAGTTACTAAGTATTAAAAAATATTTTTACCAAAAAGGCCTACAATTCAAAGTGGAATTTTTATACAAATTTTAAATGTACAAAGGCTGAGCATACACACACACACACACACACACACTTACTTGTTAAATACTGCTTAAGTGTTTAAAATGCCTCATCATTGCATCAAGTCCAGAAACACTGGACTTTCTGGTAGTTAGACTCTGAAAAGCTGGTGTTTTTATCTTACCATTTGAGCTCGGAGATACATTTGAGCTTGGCTGGCCGTTAAGGTGGGAGAGGTGCTCCCTAGTAGCATGGTCTGCTGGGTAATACTGCCACTGGTAGAGCTGGAAGCCTGGGATCGGCTCATCAGCTGAGCAGGTGTAGGAGAAGTGGAGAGGTTGATCTAAGGAAGATAACGTACAGGTCAGATGCTTCCATGCTTTGCCTCTGGGTTCCTCAACCTCACCAAGCTGAAGCAGGCAGGCAGTAGCTGAAGCCTCAAAGAGGGGCTCTGATCTTTAACAGAACCCTTTACTTTGGGCAACTATTTGCATATAAGCAAAAAGCAACACCGACTGCTTAGTAACTGGAGCAACTTTTTAACATATCCACATTTCAATAAGACTTCTAGCATCTTAATATCTCATTACTACTACCTCCCCGAAATCAGGGCTAATGTTCAATTATTTTAATATACTACAGAGGAAACAACTTTAAAATTCTAATTTTAATACACTATTTTCTCACACTCATATTTTACGGAGCTCCTGAAGTGAATAAAAATTAAAATACAAATAATCCATTCCTATATAGAAACCATACAGGTAACATAAAGTTAGTGTAGTGTTTTCTCAAAACAGAAGAAAATGTAATTGCTACCTGTCAAACAGATGGGAAATCCTGAATATTGGATACAAAATTAATGTATAAATACTCTAAAGTTTCAAGTCACTGCTTAAGAATTAATTAGAAAGATGTGGTGACTCATATAATCCAGTACTCAAAAGGATGAGAAAAGAGGCTCATGGGCTAAATGCCAGCTGTGGGCTGTGGAATAGGTTCTAGGCCAACCTAGGGTATATGAGATCTGGTCTAAACAAAAAAGGAAAAAAGAAAAAAAAATTACTATATGGCTGAGAGGGTGACACAATCCAAGCACAAGAAATGCTGAGGCAGGAGGATTGTTAGTTGACAGTGAGTCTGAGCTAAGCTACACTTCAAGTTGCTGGATAGCCTGAGTTTATTACATATTATTATATAATAAGATACTAGCTCAAAAAAAGTAAAGACTAGTGTGCAGTCTGGTAAATTCCTGGAAATACATTAGACACTGGCCAACTTGCTTGGATCCGTAAAGGGGAAATGGAATGGGGAGGTCGAGAAGCAGAGAGAGACATACCCCCTTTTCATCTTTCCAGTTCACAACTATGTTCATGTGTCAGTCATTCTTAATAGTTTCAAACAGAATATAACTCGACCTCACCTTAAATCCTTTTTGTGGAACAAAGCAGAAAATAAAATTAAGAAATATTAGACTTCTGATTCAGGAAGTGAATCACATCCATGTGCTCAAAGACACTCTGCAATGCCTCCTCAACATGAAGATGAGAGTGGAGTTAAGGTAGCCACGCGGCAGGGGAGGAACTGCCCAGGTATCAGTATGAAACCCAAACCCAGGCAGTAAGCAACAGCTGCCACCAAGGCCCCTCTACATTTATGACACCCACATGGACAGAAGGTCCACATTTGGCCTGCTATGCGGTAAAGCTAGAAGTGAGAGCCTATTTTTTGAGACAAGATCCTGAAACAGGCTAATCAATTTGTAAAAAGCTGAGAGGCAGCTAGGAAGTTGTTACAACTGCCCTGACATACTGGAAGGCTGGAGGGAGACACCTCTACAATCAGAATTTCAGGTGTGCCATGGGTGGGCATAATATCCAAGTTCACACTCCCTGCATAGCTCTTGAACACAGTCCAGTTCATTAACATTTGATGAAACAAAACGGTGAAGCAGGCTTTCCAGAAATCTTCCATCAGAGGAAACATCAACTTCAAGTATCTACACATGAAATTCCTTTCATGAGGTCAAGGATATCAGATTCTTGTTAAAATAATTATAAAAGCTATGAAGTAGAAATTTTCAGGCATACTAAGCATTCAAGTTTATTACCAATGTCTCACTACAAGTAATCCATCAGAAAGTGTCCCACCAAACAGAGTGGTCACCATAATGTCCTACCACTATCTACTTGTCTGTATCCTCAGTGTGCTCTAAAATCTGTTTTCTTTCGATTTTTGGTACCTAATTCTGTGCCTGACAGTACATCAACATTAAAAAGTTCTGAAACATGGGCTGGAGAAATGGTTCTGACAGTAAAGTGCCCATCACACAGGAGGAGGACCTGAGCTTGGTCCCCATGCCAACATAATGGTGGGACACAGCGGCACACATCCATAACCTCAGCATTGGGAAGGCAGAGACACAAGGATTCCTGGGCTTGCTGGATGGCCACTCCAAAGTAGGCAAGGAGCTCCAGGTTCAGTTAGTAACTCTGTCTCAAAAACTAAAATGCAATACAACCACAGCAAACACCCTACATGGACATCAGTCTTCCACATGCACACAAGTATACACACACACACACACACACACACACATACACACACACACACACACACACACACACACACAAGTACTGGAACACACTTTCCTCATGAAGGTGGAAGGCTAATACAGTATCCAACACAATAATGGATGCCTGAAACTAGGCTGTTTCAGAATGAGCTCTGAAAACATTTTTTTCTAAACACTAACATCCCATATAAAACAAATGTATCTATCACAATCTCCTCAAATTCTTTGCTGTTCACCACCATGCCAGTTGTAGAAAGGAAGCCAATTACTACTTGATTATATGCTATTAAGATACTTGCTATGTCTATATTCAAAGGAATATACTGTCCATGAAGGAAGGGTCTGTAACTCGTGTACACCTTCAGGGAAACCAGCACAATGTTTAACAATAAAAAACTGTCTCCCTTCCCATAGCCACCATGCCAAAATCTCATTATTAGCTCAGGTTTAGACACTATTCTACTGAAAATTTTGGGCAATTGGACTGTATCCTAAAAGGATTCTGTTTACAGGTGACCTTCTAGCAACAGGTTCTATGTTTTTTGGTTTTTGGGGTGTTTTTTGTTTTTTGTTTTTAAAGTATATTACAGGTTGTTGTAGGACATGCCTTTAATTCTAGCATTTGGAAGGTAGAGGCAGGCCAGCCTGGTCTACAGACCTAGTTCTAGGATAGCCAAGGGCTACACAGAGAAATCCTGTCTCAAAGAAAAAAACAAAAAAACAAAACTCAAAAAACCCCACCCTTTATTAAAATGATTTATTGCATATTTTAGCCGATGCTCATCCTGCAGTATCAGTCACACATATTTTATTACACATGTAAACTATTCAAGAAACTCTCAAAGAGTTATAAGTTAACATCTAAGTCACTAGTGTTCAAACTCTTTAACAAACCCTCTCTTCAAATACATTATTACTGAATAACTCAAAACCTGATTTGTCTGGCCAGCTTTAAGCTGCAAAGCCTCTTCCATCTTAGTCTGCCAAAACAGAAAACCACAACCTGACAGCTTGAGCAACAGAAACGTAGGGCAGGTCTGTGTTCAGTGGTCGATCTGCGCTCAGCCTATGTGAGGGCCTGTATTCAATTCCCAGCACCACAAACTTTAAAAATGGATATTGATTTTTCACAGTTGAGAGGAGTGAGTGAGTAAAGCCCAAATTTCCAGTGTGGGGTCTCTTCCTGGCTAACAGCCCACTACCTTCTCCTAATCCTCCCATGCTGGAGAGATCACTGAGAACTTTTCCTCTTCGATAGACATCAGTCCTCTCAGAGGAGGACTCCACCCTTAGGAACTCCTTTAACTTTAAATCAGTTCACTTACAAAATCTATTTCTACTATAGTAACAGGGTTAGGTTTTCAACATATGAATTTTGGGGAGACACAATTCAGACCACATCATCATTTACTGAATCTTCTCTCTTTATTCTAAATGTAGATATATCTGGATGAAGAAAAGGCTAGAAGTCTAAATAGACAACATCAGAAAAGCTTGGAGTGCAGGCAACCTAATGGCTTGCTTGTCCTAAGTTACATCATTGGCCACTTACAGAATTTAACATGAAAATATGCATGCAATCAAGCTCTCAGAAGACATCACAATAGCAGTGATATCACTGGGTATTCTCACAACTTAAGTTCTTTTTAAAAAGATGTTTTGATTATGTATCTATATGGAGGAAGGGGATTGCAGGCGAGCCCAGTGCCTACAGAAGCCAAAAGAAGGCATCGGGTTCCTGTGCCCAGGAGGACCAACAGGAGAATTCAGTCACGGCTCTGTGTACTTTTTGTTTCATATTGCTTTGTTTTGGTAAAAATTTTTTATTACTGGCCTTGTGCTTGTTTGATTTTCATTTTTGAATTTTTTATTTCTTGTTTTGGGGGGTTTGTTTGTTTGACTTGGGTATTTTTGGAGAGGAAGAGAGAATATAAAGTTAAATGGCTGGAAAGTAGGGGAGGGTCTATGAGAAGTTGTAAAGGGGAAAAAACATGATCAAAGACCTCAACATAAAACCAGACACACAGGCTGGAGAGATGGCTCAGTGGTTAAGAGTACTGACTGAACTTCCAGAGGTCCTGAATTCAATTCCCAGTAACCACATGGTGGCTCCCAACCATCTGTAATGGGATTTGTTGCCCTCTTCTGCTGTGTCTGAAGACAGCAACAGTGTACTCATATATAAAATAAATCATCAAAAAAAAAAACAAACAAACAACAACAACAAAAACAGACACACTGGACCTGATAGAAGAGAAAGTGTGGAGGTGCCTTGAATGCACTGGCACAGGAAGACTTTCTGAACAGAACACCAATAGCTCAGACACTAACATCAACAATTAATAACTGGGACCTCAGGAAACTAAAAAGCTTCTGTAAGGCAAAGGACACTGTCAATTAGACAAAACAGCAGCCCACAGAATGGGAAAAGATTTTTACCAACTGCACATCCAATATAGGACTACTATCTAAAATATACAAAGAACTCAAGAAACTAGATGTCTAAAGTAGGGTATAGACCTAACAGAGAATTCTCCATAGAATCTCAAATGGCTGAGAAACACTTAAAGAAATGTTTAACATCCTCAGCCACCACAGAAATGCAAGTCAAAACTACTTTGAGATTTCATCTTACATCTGTCAGAATGATCAATAACACAGTAATAACAGCTCATGCCGGCAAGGATGTGGAGCAAGGGAAAACCTCCTCTACTGCTGGTGGGAGTGCAAACCTGTAAAGCCACTCTGGAAATCAATATGGTGGTTCCTCAGAAGATTTGGGAATAGATCTACCTCAAGACACAGGTAAAAAGAGAACAGTGTGTGTGTACTCATAGAGTATTAAATTTTTTTCAGTAAGAAAAAATACTTTTTAATTATACATATGTACAGCGAGTGCTCTTAACCACTGAGACATCTCTCCAGCTCCTATAAATGTAGATTTAATCCAAAACATTTTTTGTTTGGGGGAGAGTGGTTCTTTTAGTCCTAGAGATTGAACACAGAGCCTCAAGCATACTATCTAAGTATTACCATTCAGCTATATAATTAGTTATGGTACTGCGTGTATGTAATTCTAGCACTTGCAAGTGGAAGCAGGAGGATTAAGAATTCAAAATCCTCCTTAGCCAATGACAAAGACCAGCCTAAGCTAAAGGCCTTGTCTCAAACAAATAAAATTCTGAACTAAGTTATCTTGTGAATGGTCATATTCATCTTTCTATGAATAAAGAACCTTTTGTATTTTAGAAATGTAAACCATTTTAACGTAAGTGTAAATTTACTTCTTTTTTGTTGGTTTTATTCTTTTTTTGGCAGCAGAGTTTATTATTGATTTAATTTTCACTTCAGCAATCCAAATTTAATTAAATCTTGCCCCTGTTCTACTGAAGGGCTAATGATAGCAACCTGTAGGCTCAGTTGCAATTACTTTTACAATGATCATAAAGCCACCACAGAAGGAGTAAAACAGTCTAAAGTTCAGTATTCTGTGCCACAGAAGGGACAGTGGAGGACACTGCACCTGCTCAATACCTATGCAGCCAATGACACTTTACTCCCTAAGCAACACAGATTTTCTGTGGGTCATGTGACTAGATTCTTAATAAAGACTTGTATAATATTCATTCCTAAGCTATATGTCCACTTATCTAGACAGGAATGAATCCCTGCACATGACTTCATTATTACCTGAAAATCTATCATAAAGTAATTAAAACACCCAAATTTGGTAGCTCACACCTGTGATCTCAGAACTCGGAAACAGAAGAATCATCAAAAAGTTACTGCTACCCCCAGGCTACAGAGTGAGTGTAACCTGCCTCAAAAAAACAAAAGGAGGTAGGGATTCTCCAAAAAATGAGCGGACTGCCACCTAATAATTCATTCTTATTATTACTACCTAGAGCTTTCTCCACTATTGACCTGAATGTTGTAAGCCACTTTAGCTACTGTAACTGGTGAAATCACTTGTGGAACAACTGGCTGCCCGAAACAGTAAATAAACTAACCATGGTGCACTGTCCTCTTTTTACCTGGCATCTACTCTCCCCAATACTTCCTTCACCCAGCCAGCCACTCACAGTTTTGGTGCACTCCACGAAACAGTGCTAACTGGCTTAGGACAGGTAGCATGGGCCGGGTGGTGGTGGCGCATGCCTTTAATCCCAGCACTCGGGAGGCAGAGGCAGGCGGATTTCTGAGTTCAAGGCCAGCCTGGTCTACTGAGTGAGTTCCAGGACAGGCAGGGCTATACAGAGAAACCCTGTCTCAGAAAAACAAAAACAAAAACAAAACAAAAAAAATAGACAGGTAGCATGAGTTATATCACTTAAAAAACATATTCACTTGAAATTACAGCTTCTCTGAGTACCTTATGCATAAAATCATAAAGAGAAAAAATATTTTAAATGATATCAATAATCATAACTTCAGTGTCTATTATTAAAGCTATATGACATTAAGTCCTTTCATTCAGTCTAATCTTTAGACTGAATAAAAGCAATTTCATACTCTCAGATACTTACATGATATAAATTTTTACTATTTTATGTATAGGAGCATTCTGCCTGGCACCCAGGAAGATCAAAAGATGGCATCAGACCCCTAGACTAGAGATAGAGACAGCTGCAAGCCATCAAGCGGGTGCTGGGAACCAAAGCTGGCCAGGTCCTCTAGAAGAGCATTAAATGCTCTTAACCACAGAATCAACTCTCCAGAAAACTAAGTATATGCTGCCTAAAGGACATACTTTAGCAAACACACACTCTTAGGTAAATACAAGTTCATATTCAACTCTATAAACCTACAGACTGTATTTCAATGGAGTTAACTCTGCAAAGTATAAAAGAAGTAATACCACCTTAGACCAGAAAAAACTAACTAAAAAGACTTTCTTAGGAAAACTCAATGGTTTCCAACTACAGAAAGTTTACCAAGCAGAAGACATTTTCAGTTGTTATGTTGGGAAGGAGGAAACCACAGGACGCCGCTATTATCTAGCTGGGAGAAGGACAGTATGCTATGTCCTGTAATGCTAGTTCTCTGACAACAGAGACCTATCTGGCTCATACTATTTTTGATTAAAAGTTTAAGAATGACCTGCATTGTACTGATTAAACTTCTAGAATTTAATAGCTTTCCTGTGGCTTCATAAAAAATGACCTTGTTCTTAGAAAATATATCAAAGTATTTAAGAATATACCTCAACTGACTTTTAAATAGTTCAAAAAAATGTGTGTATACGCAGAAAGACAATGTTATGTGCACAAACAAAATTAGTGAACCTGAGTAGACAATATACAGAATCTTTTTATTACTGTTTTAATTTGAATTATATCAAGCTAAAAAGTTGACATGTGTTAACTTGTCTATACAAATTTCTTTTATCTAAAAAATAGTACATATTTTTGGGGAGGGGGTTTGTTCTCAATTCTATGATCTGTTCCTAGAGCTGGTGTCTTATGACCTGGTTTCTGGGTGATACACTGTGTTAGTTGGGGTTTCTACTGCTGTGAAGAGACACCATGACCATAGCAACTCTTATAAAGGAAAACATTTAATTGAGGCTGGCTTACAGGTTCAGAGGTAGTCCATTATCAACATAACGGGAAGTATAGCAGCATGCAGGCAGATCCACAGGCAATAGGAGACTGCTCCACTATGCCTAACATATAAAAGACCTCAAAGCCCACCTCTACAGTAACAAGCATCCTCCAACAAGGCCACACCTCTTAACAGTGCCATGCTCTATGAGCCAAGCATTCAAACACATGAGTCTTTGGGAGCTGTTTCTATTCAAACCACCACCTAATACAGAAAAATGGCTCTCTTTTATTTCTTTCTCAAAATAAACTGGCCCCTCTCCTGTCTCAAATGGAAACTTGGAAATTTATTCCAAACTACAAAATACTCAAAAGTATCTTTCTTGCTTTGCTTTGCTTTGCTGTGTGTGTGTGTGTGTGTGTGTGTGTGTGTGTGTGTGTGTGTGTGTTTATTGTTTGTTGTTTTTAAGTCATTCAAAGATATGACATACTTCAGGTTTTCAGTAAATTCTGAAACTAAAAAAAAAAAAGAATTGAGAATCACAAGACATTAAAAATAGTGAGAAAGATGTGTAAAGATACAAAAAAGCTTTCATAACATTCAGATTCTCAAGAGCTGGAAAGACAAGTCAATGGCTGGATGGACTCTATAGCAGAAAACTAGAATGTTTAAAACTAAATTCCCAACACCTACAGTGGGCAGCGCACAGCCACCTGTAACTTTAATTCCTGAGGGATCTGATGTTTTCAGCCTCCTTAAATCTGCATATACAGGCTAGAGAGATGGCTCTGTGGTTAAGGCCATTGACTTCTCTTCCAGAGGAGTGGGGCTCAAATCCCAGCATCCACATGGCAGCTCACAACTGTCTGTAACTCCAAGATCTGACATTCTCACACAGACATACATGCAGGCAAAACACCAATGCTCATAAAATACAGATAAATAAAAATTTTAAAAGATTTTTAAAACCTGCATAGCACAGACGAACACATAATGAAAATAAAAATAAACCTTTTTAAAAACCTCAGATTTTTAGAAGTTTAATTCCTCCTATTGCCAGGCACTTGTTAACTGAACAGAAGCTTTACGAATAACAAGTTTACTTTGGAAAACAACAATTACAATTTTTAAATCCAGGAGAAATTTTAGTATACTTACAGATGTCTGGGACATACTTGACTGTTGTGTAACACTGCCTGTGGGGGATGTAGATGGTCTTCCACTGGACAAACTTGCCTAAAATAATAGAACTATTGTAATATGTCTGTAAAAACATTAGGTTGAAAACTTCCTTGAGCGATCAGAACCTTGACAGAGACAGCTTGTTGACAAACATCTTTATCTCCCTTAGGTTTCGAGTGCTTGACAGTCAATAGAAAACATGGCGGGGGGAAAAATCAAAATCAAAAACCACTTTTTTGAGCCACAATAATTTAAGAGTACAATAAAAATTCTAAAGTTATGTATGAAACAAATCATTTTGTAGACAACATGGCTTGATCCTGGCTTTTTTTTTTTTTTTTATAGAAAAAACAAAGCTGAAAGGTTTAAAACAAAGCCCTCCCCTCCCCTGCACTGGCTACTCTTATGTCTACATTTCTATATGTACTTTTTGTTACTGTATGCACACGCTTCACTGAACACATGTGGGTCCAGGGATCCAGCTCAGTCCATCAGATCTGCTGGCACACTTAGCAGTGGGTCCAGGGATCCAGCTCAGTCCATCAGATCTGCTGGCACACTTAGCAATGGGTCCAGGGATCCAGCTCAGTCCATCAGATCTGCTGGCACACTTAGCAGTGGGTCCAGGGATCCAGCTCAGTCCATCAGATCTGCTGGCACACTTAGGAGCAGGAGCCTTGGCCTCTGAGCATCTCACTGACGCCATCTTCTTTTATTAGCTGCACTCTCGTAGTGCAATTATGCTGGTAAACTGTCACGTTATCTGAGCTCACTGAGTAGCTAGTAGTAGACATGGGATTGACACCTACACACACACACACACACACACACACACACACACACACACACCTCAGCTCCAAGCATGTTTGTTTTGTCACATGTCTACTGAGATCCCTTGCCTGGGAATGCACTAGACCCCACTAGCTCTGTGACACAGGAATAAAGCAGAATTGCCCAAAAATAAAAACATCATGTCCTAGAAACAGCTAGAAGATAAGCCATTCCTATCTGATATTATTACTGTCTAGCCCATGAAATACAGGTGCCGGTACTTGGGCTAGAAAGATGGCTCAGTGGTCAAGTTGGATTCCCAGCATCCATGGCAAGTGGCTCACAGGTGCTCCAGGAGATCCAATGTTCTCTTCTGGCCTCCACAGGCTCTAGCACACAGGTGTGCATACAAACACACATATGTACCATAAGTAAATAACAAAATCTTTAAGTAAGTAAATAATAAAATAAAAAGGAAAAGGCTGAAAGTTCAGCCTCGCGGGGGTAGGTATGGATGGAGCTCAACCATGCAGAGAAAGCTCACGTGAAAACTCTAGATAACCGACTCACTTCAATGTTGGGTTTTGGCTGGGGAATCAAGCACCAGTTTGATCATTTTACCTCTAAACATTGCCATGCATTCTATGACTTGGAAGCTTCACCCAAAGGCATACAGCTCCAGCTGGGCATGTCCACTGGAAACAAGAGCTAGCTACCTTAACAGAGCTTTTCCAGTAGGGTTCCTGCCGACATTTGCAAGCCTCTGGTTGGATGGTCTCACTTTTCCCTGTTTTCTGTGCTGGTCTTTGGAAACCTTATCCAGGATACTCATCCAGGAACTCCAACTGACTGCCTCAATGGGCCTGGACTGCTGTCTGTTTGGACTACCTGATTTAATGTTTTTCTTTCTATTAATTTATTCATTTACTTTCACTTGCTATATACTTAATAAACTCATTCAAAACAAAAAATATGCTTGATGGTGGTAGCATATGCCTTTAAATCCCAGCACTCAGAAGGCAGAGGCAGGTGGATCTCTGTGAGTTTAAAACCAGTCTGGTTTGTAGAGTGAGTGCCAGGACAGCCAGAAGAGAGACCCTAGCTCAAAAAATTAAAGTAACAAGCCAAGAAAAAAAAAAGGCTATGGTAGATCACTCTCCAGACTGTGAAAACACTGTTGAGGTTTGTCTGCTGCTATGCAGTGTAATGGTAAATACTGACCCTCAAGGATTAGCTTCTTCCGGGGATGAGGACATCCTCACATACACCATGTGATACTAAGTAGCCTTGCTCCTTAATTAAAACTGTTGGTAGAATAAAGATGCCTGTAGCTGGGCAGAAGAGAGGTAGCAAGGTTTCAGTTCCCAGAGTTGGGGTAGGAGGTAGGACCAGGAGAGAAGGGAGAGGGGAGAGAGAAGATGCCCTGGGGTAGGTGAATCATGAAAATGAGGCAAAGAGGGCTAGCCAGTTGGAGCAAGAGTGCCCCAGGCAGAATGTAGCTAAGAGCTCAGGGTTATTGGCAGGGAAGTAGACATAAAAGCACAAAGGGTAGATACCTGTCCAATTCTAATGCCAATTAAAGCTTATCATAAGTACAGAGGCCTTGTGTCTTTTATGAGAACTGAATGATCTAAGGCAGGGTATAACCACCCCCCTTGACTGAGATTAATTATTACCACAACAAAACACCGTCAGTTTCCGTTACCTTTGAAGTGGGGCTGCCTACTCCATCAGGGAAATGAAACTAAGGGGGTGGGGGGGATGGCGGGGGCAGGGGGATGGCTGTGGGTAAGAATTGCTCTGTAAGCCTGCGCAGAGTCTGCTGCACCTCTAGCATTCCTATGAAAAGCCACACAAAGCTAAAGTTTCACCTTAACCCGAGCACTGAAGGACAAAGACAGGGAGGTCCTACAAGCCGAGCTACAGCAGTCAGCTTCTGCCTCCTGACACACCCTGTTTTCAAGTCAACCAGGAGGGAGAGCTGCAGAGAAAGACCATGAAGAAAGACAACTGGCATCCTGCCCTGGCCTCTACATGTGCACACACGGGAACACACATTCACACACACACACACACACACACACACACACGTGGAATCACACACAACATAGCAAAACCATTAATAATTTTGTTTAAAAAAGAAAAAGAAGCAGGCTAGTGGCAGTGCACACCTTTAATCCCAGCACTTGGGAGGCAGAGGCAGGCAGATCTCCCAGTTCAAGGCCAGCCTGGTCTACAGAGTGAGTTCCAGGACAGCCAGGACTGAAACTTGAGCTATTTCAATAGCCAGTGAGTTTCCATTGCCTTAAATCATAAACATAACTATTACTTAATATATTTTATTACTTATATATTACTTAATATATTTCTAATTCTCTATTGAAGTTGGCATATTGGTACATACCTCTAATACCAGCCTGGTCTAGACAGTGAAGTCTAGGCCAGGTAGAACTAATAAGAAGACCCTATCTTTCTTAAATAAATAAACAAACAGTACACTATTAAAAAGAAGCAAGAGCTGGTATCTATAAATAACAGAAATACATTTTTTCAGGTTCTGCAAATTAAGATTATTTTCTGGTCAGATTTAAGATTAACAACTAAATCTCACAAAAAGTTTAAACAATATTAATTAAAATTGCTTTTTCTTTTTTCTTTCTCTCTCTTCTTCTTTCTTTCTTTCTTTCTTTCTTTCTTTTTTTTTTTTTTTTTTTTCTTGGACCTGGCTGTCCTGGAACTTGCTCTGTAGACCAGGCTGGCCTCAAACTCACAAAGATCTGTCTGCCTCTGCTTCCCAAGTGCTGGAATTAAAGACCTGCACCACCACTGGGCTGAAAGTATTTTGTTTTTTAAGCAAAAACATTAATCATAAAATCAAGTTATTGATAGGTTTAATTTCAGATTTTGGAAAGGTACACACACACACACACACACACACACCCCGTGTGCCGCCACGTGGCACCTCTAAAACGCAGGCATTGGCCAGTGTAGAAGAATGAACAACTCTGCTTCATCTACCACTTGTAATTTTATCCCACTTGATGTTCTTTATGAAGAAACACTACCTATGTAAGAAAAAACTTTCTTTTGGTTTAAAAAATGTAATTAATGTAACCTTAAAATATTCAATGTTGTACCTAAAATTTTGGAGACAAAAGTACACCACACACAGAGCATTTACCCAACTTAAAAAAAGAGCAACACAGCAACACTCTACTCTCTTCCTGGAACTTGTATGTGTCAGCCTACGACCCATCTCCTCAGGGACAAGCACAGGACTCCAAGAGCTCTCTGAGAACCCTGCCTACAGATGCCCAGTAACCCCCCCACCCCCCCCACAACCCCCCCACACCGTCTGACACACGCTGTCCCCTCCCCTCGCTCTCACCTGGACAGCTGCGAGGCTCTGGAGCTGGGAGCTGCTGAGGTGCTGCTGCTGAAGAGCGGCCGTGTGCAGCATCAGGTGCTGCTGCTGGGCCGCGTACATCTGCTGGAGGTACTGAGCCGCAGAGCTGGGGGGGCGGTGCAAGGCCTGCTGAATTACCTGTGGTACGGTAAGAGAGCCTACGTCAAACCATCCTCTCAAAACTTTACCACGTACCTATTACATACAGACAAATGCAATGACCACCAGCCACAAGTCTAGCAGGTACAAATGGCTAGGGGAAAGCGTGGGTTTTAACTTTAAACTAAAGTTGAATTTTAAATTTAATGGAAATTGCTACAGGTATACCTACTGTATTATACAATGCAGATATTAAGCTATATAGTAAGTACCAAATACATCACAAAGTGAAGAAAATCATAAGATACTATTTAGGAGATAATAAGGCAAGGATACTGGAGATGACTGTCAATGTTTGGTTGGTCCTTTCTACATATGTCTGAAAGTTCTACAATGAGTATTACATTAAACACTATATAAAAGTAAAGAGGTATTTCTCTTTGAAAATGATTCAACAATTTTTAAATTTCTAAAAAATTATCTGATTCTTTGTTTCCACATAGGAATACTCTTAATCGTTTTTAAAATGTATTTATTTATTTATTTGTGTACTGGTATACCATGGCATTTCCATGGCATGTGTGTGAGGCCAGAAGACAACTTTTAGGAGTTGGTTCTCTCCTTCCACCACATGGGCTCTGGAACGCAAACTCACAATGCCAGGCTGGAAGACAAACATCTTTACCTGCTGAGCCACCTTGCCCGCTCCTGGGACTTTGGTGAACTATTTTAAAAACTCCTAGAGTTGGGGGGTTGGTTAAGGATGTGAGCATGGTTCCAGCGCCCATGTGGCAGTTCATGACTGCATGTAATTGCAGTTCCAGGGCACTGGATGCCATCTTCTGGCCTCTGTAGGCAAGTAGCATACACATGGTACACATACATACAGGCAAAAAACACACTTAAAATATATTAAAATATATACAGAACTGGACAGCTGGTCAGCTGTTGAGAATACTTGCTCTTCCAGAGGATGGAGATTCAGTTCCCAGCACCTACATGGCTCACAACCATCCATAGCTCCAGTTCTAGAGGACTAGACGCCCTCTGCTGGCCTTCATGGGTACTGCATCCATTTGGCTCCAGAACTTTTTTGATAAAATAATTTTTAAATAAACTAAAAAATCATTAATTATAGTGAGTAATTATTAATAGGTGTAGAATCTGAGCCTAAATAGAGAGATCAATATTTCTAGAAAGATGATAGAAAACTCCTCCCTCTATCTGTTCAAATCAAGTCAAAGTGTCTGAACATGCCACTGTGACTGCAGCAGCAGAGAACGATAATCCCAGCATCACACCAGAGTTTTAAACGCTCTAATGTGGTAGGTATAAGGAGTCAGTGTAACTGACATAAGCCATGGGTCCCTTTACTCAGAGTTCCATGAGTTACTGTTCACTTGCAAGCGTTCCTCCCTCCAGCTACAGCCTGTTCCTGCTGCAAACTCTCCTCACAGATTTCTAGTTGACTCCTCATAGCAAAAGACTATGGATGGAACATGAATGACTCAGAACTACACTATTCTTCTTTGGTCACATAAGTCCATATATGACCTAACTCCATAACAAGAGAATAATGGACTCAAGGCTTTTCTGTCAGTATAGAAATTTCCTGTGTCAGCAGGATCTCCTATTCTCTACCAGATACCTGGCAAACTAGATACCTGGCACTGAAATTACAAGCTAAGGTCACAATATAGCATCCTTACTTTGATTCTCTATTGAAACCAGGGTAAAGAAAACCCACTTGACTAAAAAAAAAAGTTTGAAAGTTAAAGAAATACTTAAGTGGTTCAATGAACATAGCTTTGAAAATATTTTAAATGGGAAAATTCAATAACTAGAGTTTAGGCTTCTTATGAGACATATCGGCACCTGCAATGTCTCTAGTAACATTACATTTTTTGTTTATTCAGCATAAGTGAAAGTGGAAAATAAACGGCATAGTCAAATATCACCCTATCTGTATGTTCTTCAAGATAGTATTCTTACTGTGCACTCAAGGCTGCATTTCTGCTGAGCTGACAAGGCCTCCCCTCCAGCATTTCTCCACAGTGACTTCAGAACTGAATTCTAAACCACAGAAGAGTTACACAGATTTTACACCGAATATTTACCATGAGGAAAAAGCACAAGAATGAGTGTAGTACAAAGAGTGAAGAATGAAATAATAAAATATTTGGATCCCAGTCTTTAAAATGGGGAGGAGGTGCTGGAAAGATGGCTCAGCAGTTAAGAGCACTGGCTCCTCTCCCAAAGTACCCAGGTTCAGTTCCCAGCACCCACATAACAACTCACAACTGTCTGTAATTCCAATTTCAGGGGATCTGACAACCGTACAGAGACATACATGTAAGCAGAAAATCAATGTACGTAAAATAAAAATAAATAAATCATTTTAAAAAAAAACTTTTAAAATGCAATTACAAGCCTGGAGGTAGTGGTGTACACCTTTTGTCTCCAGCACTTGAGACTAAAGGCAGAGGCAGGTGGATCTCTGAGTTCAAGGCCAGCCTGGTCTACAGAGCAAGATCTAGGACAACCAGGGCTACACAGAAAAATCTTGTTTTAAAAAGAAACCAAACAAAACAAAATGCAATTATAAGAAATGAGAATTCTAAAAAGTGAAGGCAAATACCAAGCAGATAGCAGCAAGAACTCGGAGTAGTTACTGGAAAAGCGGAAGTCAGAGCACCTACCAGCAAGGTGAATTTGGAAATATTATTTAGCTTATTTAAAACACTGGTTTTCCTATTTGTAAAACCCCTACTGTACAGAGGTCTGGGAGGATTAAACAAAATAATCTACATAAAGAAAGCATTCATTAAATGCCTGGCACATAAAAATTGTTCAATGGATCTACCGTCATCTATAGAGGCCAGTAATGTCTCCCACGCAATTCTAGACACTTCTTTTAATTCTTCTAGTAACTGATCAAAGTGCACAGTGTTATCCACATTTCACTGTTTCCTGGGACTTCTTTCACCCAAGGGCACACAGAAACAGACAACGACAACTGAATTCAAACAAAGAGCGATCAGACAGCAATGTCTTTCTGAAACAATGCCATGTTGTCTCTATTGGTATAAAGTTCAACTAAATCAATTTTACTTTCTCAACCAAGTGACTACACTAAAGACCTTTCAAACTATTCTCTTCCCTCTCTACCCCAAGAGGCTGTAGAACCTTCCTGCTTACTGTTCTTATTCCATTTGAATGTGCAAAGTTTTCTGTAAATGTGTAAGTTGCACTCAAATATAAAGTCAGAAAAGCAGCTATTGTAAATATCCCACCAGTAATATCTTTACTCTTAAAGCTGTATTTAGAGGCTTCAATCATAATTTTCCTGGCACATAATCTTATAAGCTTCCTGTTGACAAATATAAGTCCTCTGAATACTATAATTATTAAATAACTTTATTAGTTTTTCAAGAATTAATGCTTTCTTTCTTTTACTTGATTTTTCACAACGCTAGAGATTTTTCAAACACAGACTAGCAAACATTCAACCACTGAGCTCCATTCCCAGCCCGAACTTTTACAATCCTACTATCTGAGGGTATAAATCAACACACACAGCAGACTTGAGCACAAAACAATATGCCAGCTTTGGCCTTAACTCCCCATGTGTGTGGCTGAAATACCTGAACAGCATGACGGTCTGACCCACTATACACAGAGATCTGTGGCTGCTGCATTCGGGAGGAGGATGTGGTGATGGTGGTGGTGGTGGTGCTGCTGGCTGTTGTTGACACAGACGTTCCAGAGCTCGGCTCACTATCCATAGCTGTACTGTGGTCCTTAAACCTGGTAGACAACACAATCGGTCAGTACTGGGGAAACTACTACCTATGAGCTTTGATGAATACTCGCTACAAAGAAATGATCAGTTAAGAGCCTAAAGTTCTAGGAAGGCCTCAATAAACAAAGCTAACACTCAATCAGCAAACAGAAGAGAGACATACTTCCCTTACAGAACACTTGATAGTTACTATCTGTTAAACTGAATTCAAATGACTGAGAACAATAACTGAGATGAAACCTAGGTCGAAGTTTATGTTTGCACTATTGAAAAGGGACAGATTTAAGCGATGTGGGAGTGGGCACAGGGTCCTACTCCTACCAAGAAGTTATCTGCAACTGATGCCCATTGGCAATGGGAAAAATCAATTTTCTCCAGTGGAATCTCACTAGTTATATCAACCTCCCACACTTAGAAATAATTAACCAAAACAAACTGAACTAAATAGTATTTCTGTGGGCTTTTTGCTTCACTTTGCTTTGTTTTTGACAATTTTCTTTTGCTTATTTATTTGGATTTTGGTTTTCAATGAAGTTTTCATGAGGAGGCGTTTCTGGGATTCTCTTTTTCTTTCCTTTTTTTCTTTTCTTTTTTTTTTCTCTCCAAGACAGGGTTTCTCTGTGTAGCCCTTGCTGTTCTGAAACATGTTCTGTAGACCAGGCTAGCTTCAGACTCAAAGATCTATCTGCCTCTGCCTCCTGAGATTAAAGATGTGGGCCACCATCACCACCACTAAGGTCTTTCTGGAGTTTTGTTTTTTGTTTTTATACTTTCTTCTTTGTTTAAAAAAGAGAGAACGGGAACTTAAAGTTGGGTAGGTAGGGAGGTGGGGAGAAGCTGGAAGAAATTGTGGGAGGAAAAAAAATAACCAAAATATGTTGTATGAAAAAAAATTTCAATAAAAAAAGACAAATTTAAAACCAAAAGATAAAGTAGTGAGAAAATATTAAGAGGTGGGGCTTAAGCAATATTAGAGTTCTTTGCTTATTTTTGTGCTCTTGGGTATATGGGGGGGGGAAGAGTATGTGTGTGTGCCTGTGTGCCCTTTGTACATACATATGGGAAATTAGGGACAGTTCTTAACTACCATGTGGGTGTGAGGAATTGAACCCAGGTCCTCTGCAAGAACAAATGCACCTAACTGGGGGGCATCTCTCCGCCCTCAAAGTCATTCTTAGAAGATTCCTAAGGACTAGCTTCCTCGGTTACCTGTAGCTGCCATACAGTTATTTAAAACAACGTCTTAGTAAACCTGTTACAGTGGCACATATACATTCCAGCACTTTCAGAAGGTTATCCTTGGCTACATATTAAGTGAGAGGCCAGCCTGGGCTACACAACACCCTTGTCTCTAGAAATTAATTGGTTAATTAAGAAATAAAAATTAAAAATAAGATCCCAACATGTGAGTGGGCCTTAAGAGATAGTTCAAACAGTTAAGAGCACTGACTGTTCTTGCAAAGGACCTGGGTTTGATGCCCAGCACCCACACAACCCTCCAAAGCCCAGTCCCAGGGAATCAGATGCCCTCTTCTGGCTTCCGAGGGACTGAGCACACACCATGCACACACATATATATGCAGCTAACGAGACATAAGAAATTTTACATTGTTTTTTTTTTCAATTCTCAGTAGCTTTTTTTAGTCTACACCATTGTCCTTACTCACTCTAGTAACACAAGTTTAGCATAATAACAGACTAGTCCACTTAAGGAAATAAAGTAGGAAATAAAAGCAACTTCTTACATCTTTACAAAAATCTTTTTTTCCCCACAGAAAATTGCTCTAAAATTTGGGGGTGTGGAATATAATTTATTCAGTTTCCTATGTACAATCAATAAAGTACATTTTTTTACCAAACTTTCTAATCTTTTCTCTCCAATATTATGATATTATGTCATTTATGTTGTGGTTCCCCCATTAAGAAATCTATACTTTAATAAAGTCAAGCCTCTAAGGTCAATTCTAAGGGCTTCCATGCTGTTATAAACTAAAACCACAGTAGTTGTCACCCCAGGATCAGAAATCCACATGAGATTTTACTAGTTTCCTCCTTCCTTGTCTGTCTTTTTCTCCTGAGAAATAAAAGTTGGGCCCGGCGGTGGTGGTGCACGCCTTTAATCCCAGCACTTGGGAGGCAGAGGCAGGCGGATTTCTGAGTTCAAAGCCAGCCTGGTCTACAGAGTGAGTTCCAGGACAGCCCGGGCCACACAGAGAAACCCTGTCTCAAAAAAAAAAAAAAAAAAAAGTTGAACCAACTGACATTCCCACCTTTGACAAGACTGTAACAAGAACGTTTACTTTTCTTTCTTAAAAAACAAAACAGGGTAACACTATGTAGCTCAGGCTGGCCTCAAAGAGACTCGGGAGTCTCCAGCCCACCACCCCTGAATTAACATCTCTAATTTACAAGGGAGAAAGGTAAAAGAAAAAACAGATGGGACTATTAATTTCTTTTACTAGACGCTGAATTCATACATCATTAGATTTTTCTGCTATTCTTTTTATTTCCTTCCAAACAGCAAACCACAGTATCACATTACCTGCTCAGTATTACATACTAGCAGCAATAAGGTAAAATCTTGATGAAACTACTCTGTGTCATATACACTTTCGTTCCACATACCAGTGACATCCAAGATACCACCGTAAACCCTGGTCTTTCAAAATCTTACTCTGCTCAGCTGTGCTCTCCAAGCCCACAGGCGGCGGCGACAAGTAGTTCTGACTAACCAAAAATGGTCAGAGAACCTAGACATTAATTCTAAACATTGGTTGCGTGCAACTGGCCAAACCATCGCTTTACATTTCCAGGCCTGGTTCCAAGAGAACACTTCGGGGAGTGCAGGGGCTTGGCGTGGAAATACTTGCCGCGTTCAGCTCTGGCACGCCAGAGGCCTACCCGGGAACCTGAAGTTTCAAGTCGCTCGCGGAGCATAGCATCACAGCGCTACACAAGAATGCGGCCCTCCAGGGAGGGAGGCACGCCGCGGCAGGCCGAGCCCGGAGGGGGACTGCAAGGAAAGGCCGGGGGGGCCTCGGCCTCGCGGGCCGCGGCCGCTGTCCGGACGCCTCCCTGCGCTTCCCCGCGCTCCCGCCGCACGCACGCACGGACGGACGGACAGACAGACGGGCCCGCAGGAGCCAGCGCGGAGGCCTGGCGGCGCCTGCCCTGCCCAGCACACCTCGGCGGGGCCCGCGGGTGGAATGACAGCCCCGGGCAAGCGCCGCAGGGCTCGTGTCCGGGGAGAGCCCGGAGGCCCGGCTTCCCGGGGTAGCTGTGCGCTTAAGACCACGCAGCCCCGGGACCGGACCTCGCCGCACGCACTCCCGAGGGGAGGCTGACTGGACCAGCCATCCTCCTCCCCTAGCCGGGCTTCTCCACCACGCCGTGGCTCCCGCCTCTCCTCGGCCCTGCACTGCCAGCCTCGGCGTCCTAAGAGCTCCCTCAGGGGAACGTGTCGCAGCCCTCACTCGCCCCCCCCCTGTTACGACATCAGTCACCAGCAAGTCACTCACTCCGCTTCCGCCATCTTCTCTCCTCCATCACTAAAACGGGGTGCGCATGCGCCTCCTCTTCCCCTCCCACCCACACACCCCCCATCGCAAGAGCGGAGGGGCGGGATAGGGGGGGCTGAGGTCACGTGAGGCCAGCGACTGCCAGGCTCCCTCCCACCTCTGCTCTCGACGTGAGGTGGCCAGTGTTTCTCTAAGTGGTCCTTTCCAGGCACCCTCTATTTCTAAGGCTCGGAATCTTTGTCTTAGCCTGGGGTCTGCGACAAAAATAGAAAAAGTTCTGCTTAGCGCTGGAAATGTAGAAGTTGCTAGAATACTTTCAGAAACGTGCATCAAGTCTTAGGTTCAATACCCAGTACCACATAAACCAGGCATGGCTGGGCCTTTGGAAAATGTAAACAGGAGAATAAAAATTTAAAGTCAGCCTAGGCTATCTAATGTAAAACCAATACTGGGGCGACATTGTTATTAAGTCCCCATACCTTACAAGGGTAAGTTTCTGTTTCCTAAGCCTAAGGTATCCTGAAAACCATGATGTAATCCCACTCCTTTTATCTTGCTAAACTCCTGAACACCTGTGATGACTCCCCTTCCACACTGTGTATTCTTACCCTTGTATATGGGCAGCCTTGAGCCCTGAGTCCTCCACTCTTCTGTCCTGGTGCTAACAGCCAATTATCTCAACAGCTGTTATCTGTCAACCCTAACCCTTCCCCCACAAAAGAGACCTCAAAGGCCAGTGAGAGGCTGCTCTCTCAAATCCCAATTTAGGGTGAGGCAGACTTTTAGCCAGTCTAAATAAAGTTTGCTTAATCAGACAGTCCTGGAAATGATTTTTTCTCAGGTCTAACAATAGAAATTTTAAGGCTAGCCTGGGATGTGTAAGACTGTGTTTCAAAAAAAAAAAAAAAAAAAAAAAAAAAAAAAAAAAAAAATAAAAA
>JANHMN010000001.1:114872036-114883218 GCA_030674055.1 Rhabdomys pumilio
CTCTCTCTCTCTCTCTCTCTCTCTCTCTCTCTCTCTCTCTCTCTCTCTCTCCCTGCCTCCCTCTCTCTCTGTCCCAGTCAGGACCTTCACACTTCTGCCATGATATTCCACCTCACCACAGACCTGAAAGCATATGTCCCAAGTAAGCATAGTCTGAGAAGTCTGAAATCACAAGCCACTCCCTCCTTTGTAAGTTATTTATTTCACCTACTTTGTTAGAGTAACAGAAAACTGGCTTAACCAGATTATTCATTCGACAATAGATTTTGGGCCCAAGGTAGTTTTGTTAGAGCCTAGAAGCAAAGTACTCTTTGTAACAGGAATAGAATATGTTCCAGGTAACTCAATATTTGGAAAAGGGTGGCTGGGCGTGGCATTCCCAGAACTCACGAAGTAGAAGTGGAAGGACCAGAAAATCAAGGTCATCTTCAGCCAGCATGTATCAAAAAATAAAAGTAAAGGTCTGGAGAGATAGCTCAGTGGTTAAGATCACTGACTGCGCTTCCAGAGGTCCGGAGTTCAATTCCCAGCCACCACATGGTGGCTCACAACTGTTTGTAATAGGACTGATGTCCTCTTCTGTTGTGTCTGAAGACAGCTACAGCATACTTATATATACATACACTAAATAAATCTTTAAAAAATAAAAATTAAATAAAATAAAAATTTAAACAAACAAACAAAAATGCCTGGCACTGGCTTGTACTCAGTAAGGTTAAGAAAGCACATCCTCTCATGAGGTCATATAGAAACAGTTAGTTCATTCTGGGCTACCTCTTCAGCTTTCATGTAAAGAATCAACTCTCTATTCCTCCCCTGAATGTCCGCTGATTTCTGCATCTCTCAGGAATAAATCCTAAAAGACCTTTCTAACATAGTCTTTTTATTCAAAAACATCTTCCAGTGTCTGCTTCTTGCTACCTTAGACTTCAGTCTCATCAGATTTCTCACCATTTAGACACAAAGAATGCCTTCCCATTAGGCTACCTTTACAGCTACCGTCAATTCCTCCGAAATTAGCAATAAGAAAATAATGAAGAGCCGTGCAGTGGTGGCGCACGCCTTTAATCCCAGCACTTGGGAGGCAGAGGCAGGCGGATTTCTGAGTTCGAGGCCAGCCTGGTCTACAGAGTGAGTTCCAGGACAGCCAGGACTACACAGAGAAACCCTGTCTCGAAAAACCAAAAAAATAAAAAATAATAAAAAATAATAATAATAATGAAGAGGGTCTTTTCCAGGCAGGCCGATTCAAGCTGTGCAGTTTCAGCAGGAGTAAGATCTACCCCGGACATGCGCGGTGCTACACCAGTACCGACTAGATGGTTTTCCAGTTTCTCAATGCAAAATGTGAGTCTGTAGTTATTTCCAAAAGGAATCCTCGACAGATAAACTGGACTGTACTCTCCAGAAGAAAACGCAAGAAAGGACAGTCAGAAGAAATTCAAAAGAAAAGAACTACCATGCAGTTAAGTTCCGGCGAACCATCCCTGGTGCATCTCTTGCTGATATAATTGCCAAGAGGAATCAGAAACCAGAAGTTAGGAAAGCTCAGCGAGCGCAAGCTATAAGGGCTGCCAAAGAAGCAATAAATAAATAAATAAATAAATAAACAAACAAACAAACGCTAAACAGGCATCAAAGAAAACAGCAATGGCTGCTGCCAGGGACCCTTCAAAGGCAGCACCTAAACAAAACCTTGTGAGGCTTGCGGAAGTCTCTGCTCCCGAGCTGGTGAGAAACGCTAATTTGGTAGATCAGAGTTTAAAATAAAGATCTGTCTCTAACTCAAAAAGAAAAAAGAAAAGAAAAATACTGAAGAGGAAAAGGCAGCATGTGTTGAACTCCCATTGAGTATTCTACATGTGCCACAACATCTAAGGTACACAACAGTCCATGAAGTGGACCTTAGTCTTCATCTTGCAAAGGAGGGTAGTTACGATAGTAAGATTAAGTCCTCTGAACAAGGCCACAGTTACTCAATGGCAGGAGTGGCATGCATGTTTTTTCTTTCAAATTTATTTTATTAATTATTTGTGTGTGCACACATGCTCATGATGCACGTGAGTGTGAGCTCACGGATGCCATAAACTGCATGTGGAGGTCAGAGGTTAACCCTCAGCTCTCTGTTCTCTTCTACCATTGTGGGGTCCAGGGATCAGATTTAGGTCTTGACCCACTGAGCCCTCTCACCCACGCGCCAACGCAGATTGACCCACTTTCTCCACCTACCGGCTTCTTTCGGTATTGCGTTTCAAATTCTGCACACTATCTTCTTCAGCTCTCCCAGCCTCCCACATGGAATCAGCTGCTTCTGTGGTATTCAATACTTATAGTACTTACCAAGTGTTTTTTTAATTGAGACACAGTTCACAGAACATAAAATTTATTTATTTAAAGTATATGCTCAAGTGTGTATACATGAGTATATAAACACACTGTTGTATAATCATTAACGTTTTGTAATTTCAAATTTTTGTTATCATGCCCCCACAAGTGACCCTCTGGTGATTATGTAACCTTCTTCTCTCCACCTTTCCTGCTACTCCAGGTAACAACTAACATGCTTTCTGTCTCTATGGAATGCCTATTCTGAGCATTTAATATAAAAAGGATTATATAATATATAGCCTAGAATGTAAGATCTCTTGGATGTGATGTTTTTAAAATTTGTGTACTGTTAAGGTGTATCAGTGATTCATTCCTTTTTGCTACTGAATGCTATTATATAGATTACTAGAATTTTTGTTTATCTATTCATCATTTGAAGAACATTTGGGGTTTTGTTATTATTTTTGTTGTATGGAGGTTTGGAAGCCTTGTATATACGTGAACAAGCAGCTTTCCAAGGCTGGAATTACAGGGGGGCTATCATGCCTACCTGGCTTTTACATGGACACAGGGAACCAAACTCTGGCTCTCCTGCCTGCATAGCAAGCTGCTTAATCACCAAGATATCTCCCAGCCTCAACTTTTTATTGCATTTCTTTATCTATTTATTTTGTGTGAGCTTTCCACATGTCTGGTGGTCAGTGGACAGTTTGCACAAATTGATTCTGTCTTTCCACCTAAGGGTCTCGGGGATCCGGTGCGTGTCCTCAGACTTGGTCGCAAGTATCTAAACTGGAGAAACAATTTCTCCCACCCTCTTCTTTTATTATAGCTCAAACTTGTGGGTGTGGCGAGGTATTTCATCAGGATTTTACTAGCATTTCACTAATAACTAATGCATTTTCCTTTATGCAATTGCTTTTTTGAGAACTGTCTGTTCAAATCCTTTGTCCCTAAGTTCATTTTTCAATTGGTTGGTTTTGCTGTTGTTTCTTTGTTCATTTGTTTTTGGCTCTTCTAGACAGGGTTTCTCTGTGTGTTCCTGGCTGTCCTAGAACTCACCCTGTAGACCGGGCTGACCTCAAACTCAGAACTCAGCCTGCCTCTGCTGGAGTTTAAGGCACTCACCACCAAGCCCAGACCTTCTTGCTTCTTTTGTTTCTATGTTTTGGAATCATATCTAAGAAATCATTCTCTACTTCAAGATCATAAAGGCTACCTACATTCTCTCCTACGTATTTTATAATTTTAATCCTACATCTAGGTCTTTGACCTGTTTTAAGTTAATTTTTATAAACAGCTTATAAAGAGTTCTAGCTTCACCCCTCTGTGTGTGAATGGCTAGCTGATTGTCTCAGAATCATTTGTCTAAAAGCAACAGTGAGACTATTGTTTCCCACACTGAATTACCTTGAACTTTATCAGAGGCTTTTAAGCAAATATTGACAGAGCTTTGCTACTGTGGGCTACTTAAGAGTAAGGTTTATGTTTTCCTGCCTTGATCTCTACCGCAGAAATGTGTGTGTGTGCGTGTGTGTGTGTGTGCGCGCGCGCGTGTGTGTGTGTGTGTGTGTGTGTGTGTGTGTGTGTGTGCGTGTGTTTTCAATAAATGTACTTGATGAGTAAGAAGCTGATTCAGTATTTTTATTGCCAACCAATAAAGACTAAGCTGTGCAAGAAAGGCTTTATACAGGAACTGACTGAATTTCTCAAATCAAAGGTTCCCAATGTGGGAGGAGGGGCTCTGAACTTATAATTCTAGACTGTTTTGGGTCCTGGAGATCATGAATCCTGCCTTCTGCTGAGGGAAAGCATGGTTGAAAAGCTAATTACAGCCCTTACCCTATCATGTGTGAAATGAGGGTCCTGGCTGTTTTTGAACTTAGGTCGGTACCACTGCACTTCAACAAGGGCTCTGGCTCTTTCAGTTAGTTCCTGATAAGGTGTTTGAATGGGGTTTTTTATGTTTGTCCCAAAGAACATTTCTCCTAAACGAAACAACAGACTGCTTCTGTTTCAGGCCGCACAAACCTATCTTCTGAGATTATGTATCAAAGTGTTTCTGTTTCATTTTCTTTTTTAATTCTCTAACCTACTGATGTATAATCCCCTCTTCCTTTCTACATAGATTAACAGATGACTTGGTGTTAGTCTATTGCTTTGGACTGTTACATAATCTCAACTATTGTTTTGATGTGTGACCTTTCCAAGGGGACTGCATCAGCTAGGAGGAAACATTATTTTTCAGTTTAGTAAAAGAAGGTTGTATCTCTGACAGAGAGCCAATATCCAAAAATGAATAAAGAACTCAAGAAGTTAGATACCAACAACACAAATAGCCCAATTTAAAAATGGGGAACAGAGTTAAACAGAGAATTCTCAACAGAGGCATCTCAAATGGCCAAGAAGTACTTAAAGAAATGTTCAAAGTCCTTAGTCTTCAGGGAACTCAAAATCAAAACAACTCTGAGGTTCCGTCTTAAACTCATCAGAATGGCTAAGATCAAAAACTCAAATGATAGCACATGCCGACGAGCATGTGGAGGAAGGAAAACACGCCTTCATTGCTGGTGGGAGTGCAAACTTGGACAACCGCTTTGGAAATCAATTTGGTGGTTTCTCAGAAAACTGGGAATAGTTCTACCTCAAGACCCAGTTAAACTATCCCTGGGCATATACCCAAAAGATTCTCCAACATTGCAGAAAGACCTTTGCTCAGCTCTGTTCATAGCAGCATTATTCATAATGGCCAGACACTAGAAACAACCAAGATGTCCCTTAACTGAAGAATGGATAGAGAAAAGGTGCTACATCTACACAATGGAATACTAGTCAGCTATTTAAAAAAAAAAAAAAAAAAAAAAGAGATGACTTCTTCCTTTCCTATTTGTATCCCTTTGACTTCCTTTTGTTGTCTAATTGCTATGCTAAGGACTTCCAGTACTATATTGAATAGGTAGGGTGAGAGTGGGCAGCCTTGTCTAGTCCCTGATGTTAGTGGGCTTGCTTCAAGTTTCTCTCCATTTAGTTTGATATTGGCTACTAGTTTGCTGTATATTGCTTTTACTATGTTTAGGTATGAGCCTTGAATTCCTGACTTTTAACATGAAGGGATGTTGAATTTTGTCAAATGCTTTCTCAGCATCTAATGAAATGATCATGTGGTTTTTTTCATTGTGTTTGTTTATGTAGTAGATTACGTTGATGGATTTCCATATATTGAACCATCCCTGCATCCCTGGGATAAAGCCTACTTGATCATGATGGATATCATTTTGATGGGTTCTTAGATTCAGTTTGCGAGAATTTTATTGAGTATTTTTGCATCAATGTTCATAAGGGAAATTGGTCTGAAGTTCTCTTTCTTTATTGTGTCTTTGTGTGGCTTAGGTATGAGCGTAATTGTGGCTTCATAGAAAGAATTGGGTAGTGTTCCTTCTGTTTCTATTTTGTGGAATAGTTTGAAGAGTATTGATATTAAGTCTTCTTTGAAGGTCTAATAGAATTCTGCATTAAACCCATCTGGTTCTGGGTTTTTTTTTTTTTTTTTTTTGGTTTGTTTTGTTTTTGGTTGGAAGACTTTTAATGTCTACTTCTATTTCTTTTGGGGTTATGGGACTGTTTAGATGGTTTATCTGCTCCTGATTTAACTTTGGTACCTGGTATCTGTCTAGAAAATTGTCCACTTCATCCAGATTTTCCAGTTATGTTGAGTATAAACTTTTGTAGTAGGCTCTGATTTGTAAATGATATGACACTATACTTAAATGACCCCAAAGTTTCCACCAGAGAACTCCTAAACCTGATAAACAACTTCAGCAAAGTGGCTGGATATAAAATCAACTCAAACAAATCAGTAGCCTTCCTCTACTCAAAGGATAAACAGGCTGAGAAAGAAATTAGGGAAATAACACCCTTCACAATAGTCACAAATAATATAAAATATCTTGGAGTGACTCTAACCAAGCAAGTGAAAGATCTGTATGACAAGAACTTCAAGTCTCTGAAGAAAGAAATCAAAGAATATCTCAGAAGATGAAAAGATCTCCCATGTTCATGGATTAGCAGGATTAATATAGTAAAAATGGCCATCTTGCCAAAAGCAGTCTACAGATTCAATGCAGTCCCCATCAAAATTCCAAATCAATTCTTCATAGAGATAGAAAGAGCAATATGCAAATTTATTTGGAATAACAAAAAAATCAGGATAGCAAAAACTGTTCTCAACATTAAAAGAACATCTAGAGAAATCACCATCCTTGACCTCAAGCTGTATTACAGACCAGTAGTGAAGAAAAAAAACCTGCATGGTATTGGTACAGAGACAGGCCAATGGAATAGAACTGAAGACCCAGAAATGAACCCACATATCTATGGTCAGTTGATCTTTGACAAAGAACTTAAAGCCATCCAGTGGAAAAAAGACATCATTTTCTTTTCCTTGTTTTGTTTTGTTTTGTTTGTTTTGTTTTGTTTTTCTAGACAGGGTTTCTTTGTATAGACCTGGCTGTCCTGGAACTCACTCCGTAGACCAAGTTGGCCTTGAACTCAGAAATCTACCTGCCTCTGTCTCCCAAGTGCTGGGATTAAAGGCATGCACCATCACTGCCCCCTGCCCGGCTAAGACATCATTTTCAGCAAATGGTGCTGGTTCAACTGGAGGTCAGCATGCAGAAGAATGCAAATTGATTCATTCTTATCTGCTTGTACAAAGCTTAAGTCCAAGTGGATAAAGGACCTTCACATAAAACCAGATACACTGAAACTAATAGAAGAGAAGATGGGGAAGACCCTTGAATACCTGAGCACAGGGGAAAAGTTCCTGAACAGAACACCAATGGCTTATGCTCTAAGATCAACAATCAACAAATGGGACCTCATAAAATTGCAAAGCTTCTGTAAGGCAAAGGACACTGTTAATAGGACAAAACGGCAACCAACAGATTGGGAAAATATCTTTATCAATCCTACATCCAATAGATGGCTAATATCCAATATATACAAAGAACTCAAGAAGTTAGACTCCAGACAACCAAATAACCTTTTTAAAATGGGGAACAAAGTTAAACAGAGAATTCTCAACTGAGGAAACTTGAATGGCCAAGAAGCACCTAAAGAAATGTTCAACATCCTTATTCATCAGGGAAATGCAAATTAGAACGACCCTGAGATTCCACCTCACACCAATCAGAATGACTAAGACCAAAAACTCAGGTGATAGCAGATGCTGGCGAGGATGTGGAGAAAAAGGAACACTCCTCCATTGTTGGTGGGATTGCAAGCTGGTACAACCACTCTGGAAATCAGTCTGGCGGTTCCTCAGAAAATTAGACATAGCACTACCTGAGGACCCAGCTATACCACTCCTGGGCATATACCCAGAAGATGCTCCAACATATAACAAGGACACATGCTCCACTATGTTCATAGCAGCCTTATTTATAATAGCCAGAAGCCGGAAAGAATCAAGATGTCCCTCAACAGAGGAATGGATACAAAAAAAAAAAAAAAATGTGGTACATATACACAATGGAGTATTACTCAGCTATTAAAAATAATGACTTCATGAAATTCTTAGGCAAATGGATGGAACTTGAAAATATCATCCTGAGTGAGGTAATTCAGTCACAAAGAAACACAGATGGTATGCACTCACTGGTTAGTGAATATTAGCCCAAATGCTTGGAATACCCAAGATACAATTCACAGACCACATGAAGCCCAAGAAGAAGAAGGAAGACCAAAGTTAGGATGCCTCAGTGCTTCTTAGAAGGGAGACCAAAATACTCACAGGAGAAAATATGGAGACAAAGTGTGGAGCAGAAACTGAAGGAAAGGCCATCCAGAGACTGCCCCACCTGAGGATACATCCCATATACAGTAGCCAAACCTGGACGCTATTTCGGATGACAGGAGGTGCTTGCTGACAGGAGCCTGATGGCTATCTCCTGAGAGGCTCTGCCAGAGCCTGACAAAAACAGAGGCTGAGGCTTGCAGCCAACCATTGGACTGACTTGCAACCATTGGACTCCTCCCTGGTGGAGGAGTTGGAGAAGGGACTGAAGGAGCTGAGGGGGGTTGCAGCCCCATGGAGGGAGCAACAGTGTCAACCAGCCAAAACCCCCAAAGCTCCTGGGGACTGTCATGCCAACCAAAGAATACACATGGAGGGACCCAAGGCTCTGGCTTCATATGTGGCAGAGGGTGGCCTTGCTGAACATCAGTGGGAGGAGTGACCCTTGAATGTGAGGGGGTCCAATGTCCCAGTGTAGGGGAATGCCAGGGTGGGAAGGTGGGAATGAGTGAGTGAGTGAGTGGGTGGGTGGGTGGGCACCCTCATAGAGTCAGGAGGAAGGAGGATGGGATAGGGGGGTTCTGGAGGAGAGACCTGGAAAGGGGATAACATTTGAAATGTAAATAAAGAAAATATCCAATTAAAACAATTCTCATATATCTGAAATGCAATAAAGAATTTACAGGGGAAAAAAAGACGTGAATTTTGCAAGCAAATGGATGGATCTTGAGACTATCATCCTGAGTGAGGTAACCCAGTCCCTAAAGGACATGCATGGTATGTAGTCACTTATGAGTAGATATTAGCCATAAAATACAGGAGACCCACATTATAATCCACAGACCCAAATTAGATAAACAAGAAGGAAGGCACAAGCAAGGATACTTGAATATCAGTTAGAAGGGAGATAAAATAGTCATAAGAGGCAGTCTCATCTGGCCTCAGAGGATGCTCCGAGCCTTGAGCCTTACAGAGACTTGTGAATAAGTAAAAATAAATTTTAAAAAATTATATAATATAAAACATTGTATCTAATGGACATACAATAACTTTATTTACTTATTTATTTATAGAGTCTTACTATGTAGATCAGTCTGGCCTCAAATACACTGATATCTGCCAGCAATCTGATATTTCTTGATATTATTTGTGCATTTAAACAATTTCTTTTTTTAAAGTATGAAATTCAACTAAAGATATAGACAAAAAAAAAAAAAGCATATAGACCAGTGGCAAACATAGCATAAGCAAGGCTCTGGGTTCAATTCCCGGCACAGGAAAGGAAGGAAGGAAGGAAGGAAGGAAGGAAGGAAGGAAGGAAGGAAGGAAGGAGAAGGGAAGGGAAGGGAAAGGAACAGAGAGGAAGGGAGGAAAGCTACCTGCCTTAAGTTCCATTCTTTTCCCACCCTAGCATAGAAAAGGCTTCTAAGTTTCTAAGTTTATAGCTGTTCTTCCTTAAATGGCCTGTTTTCGGCTCTCAGAAGCTGAGCAAAGTCTAAATTTCAAATTTATGCCATTTTTACTTCTTTATTTTTTTTCTTCTGTTTGTTTGTTTGTTGTTCTTTTAAAGACAGGGTTTCTCTGTGTAGCCCTGGCTGTCCTGGAACTCACTCTGTTAGATTAGGCTAGCCTCCAACTTAAGACATTAGCCTATGTTTGCCTCCTGAGAGCAGGATCTAAAGGCCTGTACAGCCACGTCCTGTACAGCCACGCCCCGCTTTACTGTTACTTCTTTTCATTATTTAGTTTCTGTTTTCAAAACCGTGAAGATAAGAGCTTATGTATTTAACTATGTTTAAATTGTATTGAAGAATCACTATTTTATAAAAGATCAGCCACCTGGCAGCTCTGGACTGTATAGGTGGGTCTTTTTAAAAATCCTTCAAACTGTAATGTGTAGACGGGCAAATTAGCGTCAGGTGAAACTGGTTTGAAATGGAGAGTTTGAGACCCAAGTCTAAACCCTCTAAACTGAGATGCATAATAACATTGAAGACGTGACCTAAATAATACAAAATAACTTCCAGCTTGTTTGAAAGACTCCAAACAGGCTGGGAGATAGCTCAGACGATAAAGTAGTTGTCTTGCAAGCATGGAGTTCAATACTCAGAACCAATATAAAAAAAGCCAGACACAGTGGCAGGACACACTTGTAATCCTAATTCTGGGAAGACAGAAGCCATAAGATCCCTGGGATTTACAGGACAGCTAGCCTAGACTATTGGCAAGTTCCAGTGAAAATCCTTGTCTCCAGGAAGAAGGTTGAAGGTTGCCTTGAAGACAAGCTTTTGAGGGCATCCTTTTACCTCCCTGTGCACAGAAGCGCGCACACACACACACACACACACACACACACACACACACACGGATCTGCAGACTCTGCATGAGGTAAATAAAGTGAGTTAGGTAAAATTCTCCATTCTCAGTGGGATCTGCCTGCATTTCCTGATTCGGCCGGTCTACTATCACAGAAAAAAGGACTATCAGCTCTCTCTTTTAGTCAACATTTTTAATTAGTTTAGAAAGGCCTGGTGAATGGTTACAGCCAAGGCTGACCACCTGAGTTGACTCTCCACAATCTTCAAGGTAGAAGGAGAGAATTGACTCCCACAGCCTGTCCTCTGATCTGCACATGCACACAAACACTCATGAGCCAGCCCCAAGGACATGAGAGCAGGAGAGCTCATCCTGATGGTGTGGGCACAGGAGAGCTGACAGGCTGACAGGCTGACTGGCTCAGCTACTTCCCAGGCCCAGATCCAGGGTTCTGAGTTAGCCTACCCCAACATCTGTCCCATCTGTGATCTGATGGAGCTCCTGAAGGGGTCTGTCCTGCAGACCCAAAGCTGCAGGATCTGCATGACAGGGAGCCACAACAGGACATCCTAGAGGAGTCCCAGAGTCCCAGTGAAGATCCAGTATTGACAGTGTAGCAGAAGCCAGAGGCCTCATACCAGACCAATGACTCACTGCAGTGAAGATTTGCAAGTAAAGTTATTTGGACTAAAGGGTGCACTGTGGGACAGACACACTGACATACCAAGGGTGCACTGTGGGACA
>JANHMN010000001.1:114883228-114900314 GCA_030674055.1 Rhabdomys pumilio
CACTGTGGGACAGACACACTGACATACCAAGGGTGCACTGTGGGACAGACACACTGACATACCAAGCTTCCACAGCGAGATCTTGTTTGTTTGATTTTTTTTTTAATTTTCTTTTTGTTTTCTTTTGGGGCTCAGATTTCCAAGGTGGAGGGTAAATATGAAGGGCCAGGGGGGAGATGAGTGAGATCGGGATACATGATGTGAAATTCACAAAGGATCAATAAAAAGTTAAAACATAATACAATACAGTTTTTTATTATGAGGAAAGCAGAAAATTTTATTTGTAAAATTTACATTTGTCTTATTTGTGTGGGGGTGGGGGGAGTGCCTTCATGTGACCCTGAGAAGCAGCTTATGATAGTTGGTTCTCTTCTACCACGTGGGTCCCAAGCTTGGCTCAGGTGCCTTAACCTATTCAGCCATCTCACTGGTCCTAAATAGTTCTCTTGATAATGGCAGATACCCACAGCTCTTTGGTAATATTCAGAAATATCACTGAGAGGCCAAATCTTTTCAATTTAGACTCCATTTTAGAGAATTTTAACTCAGACAAACTAACAGGCCAGTACCTAGCATTAATTTACAAGTTACCCCTGCCCCCAACAAAACTCCAGCCTAGCTCTAGTCTCTAGGCTAACCCCAAACAAAACCAGTGTCTCCAGGTTATTCCCCCAAGAAATCTGCACCCCAGGTTACAAGCCGCGCCCTGCCTAACGACCACCAATGCAGAGGGAAATAGAAATGAAGTTTATGATTTGATTCCCAACACCAGCCGATTATATTAGAGGCCATAATAGCTTTCCAATTGCATGCTCCCACACTCACCTCCTGCTTGCTGCTTTCTATAAAGCCTTGCCCAGATAGATGTGTGGGGGTCCTCTCCAAAAACTGTCCTGTGTATTGGTGGTGAGCTGAGGGGCCTGAACTAGCTCTAATAAAAAGGCCCTGTTGTGATTTACACCAGATCGGCTCCTGTCTGTTTTAGGGGCTCACTAACACTTTACTGGCACTACCTCATAATAGTGATATTTTTCCTGCTTTGTTTGTGGATTTCAGCTATTATCAGGAATTGCTGGCCTCGAACTCAGAAATCCTGCCTCTGCCTCCCAAGGGCTGGGATTAAAGGCGTGCACCACCACTGCCCAGCTTGAAACAGAGTTCTATGTAGCTTAGGATGGCCTCAAATTTCCTATGTAGCCAAGGCTGACCTTTAACTTCTGATCCTCCTGCCTCTATCTCCCAAGTGCTGAGATTACTGGCCTTCTCCACCACACTCAGTTTACTTGGTGCTAAGGGTCTGTAACAGTTAATCTCAGTTGTCAACTTGGCAGGATCTGGAAGCACTTGGGGTTGGAGTTCCACTGGAGGGTGAGCCTGCATAGGTTTTTCTTTATTGGCTTTATTTTGGTGGGAAGACAAAGCTGAAATACAGGTGACACCATTTCAGAGGCTGGGTCCACGGTTGAGTAAGGAGAGAGAGAGAAAAAGATGGGGGAGGGAGCCGAGCATCCATGCCTCTCTGCTTTCTGACTGTATGGCTAACCACCTGGAGCTCCTGAGGCTGTGGCTCCCCCAAAATGGAACTACTAGCCAGAATGATCCCTTTCTCACCTAAGTTTATATTGTCAGAGTGAGTTATCATAGCAACCCAAAAAGAAATTCAGATAGGCTCTAATCCAGGAGACCCTATACACTAGGCAAGCACTCTACCAAAGAGCTACATCCCCAGGCCAGCATGGACGCTGTTGATGGGACAGCTTAGCCTTCTGTTTTCCTTAGAGTTCTATTGCTGTGAAGAGACACCATGACCATGGCAACTTTTACAAAGGAAAATGTTTAATTGAGACTGGCTTACAGTTCAGAGGTTTAGTCATGGCAGGAAACATGGCAATTTGCAGGCAGACATGGTGCAGAAGGAGCTGGGAGTTCTACATCTTGATCTGTAGACAGTAGGGAGAGAGCTGACTTGAGCTTCTTAGAACTCAAAGCTTCAAAGCTAGCCCCCACAGTGACACACTTCCTCCTGCAAGGCCACACCTCATAGTAGTACCACTCCTTATGGGCCAAGCATTCAAACAAAGGATGGGTGTGTGTGTGTGCAGGGCATTCCCATCCAAACCAGCACACCTTCAAACCAATCTCTTTTTCTTTGAAGGTTCCTAAGCCTCCTTTACTTTCTTTTTGTAGTCCAAATGGTGCCCACAGCATTCACAGTGTAATTCAAAATAAATTGATTTTGTGTAGCCTTCACACACAAAGCAGGTCTTAATTTGAGGGGCTGAGAGATCCCAGAGCTGACTAGACACAGCCTCCAGTAGGAGGCCCAATAATTTTCTAAGTGTCAACAAAGTAGCATTTCTGCTCCATGAGACACCTAGAGAAAATGGCAGCTTGCTTCAAAAGGCTGAGTGTGCAGCTCTGGGTTGATTTAATTATAGGCTCCTTCCTAGTTGGTTATTTTCTGGAGTAGGAAGCTGTTCAGTAGTAGTCACAAGCTTGAGTCACGGGGTGAAAAGCAGAGTGTGCGGATGGCTCAGGTGGCCTTATCTCCCAGTGCCCTTGCACTGGTACTGTGTAGGCAGCAAGCAGCCAGAAACCATCCTGGACTGGGAACTCCTCCTCTTCCTCACCAGAAATAGAGTATGGTTTAGTCTCACTCAAGATTGGTAGAAGATCAATATGAAAATACTAGAGTTTAAAAGGAAGCAAGCAGGGGTGACAGAGAGCTGAGCCAGTCTTCTGGGAAAAGTCCAGCTTCATCAGGGAGCTTCCACGAGGCCAGCTGGGTCAACGCTGCAGGATCAGAGACTTTATCAGAAGATGTTGACATTTTGAGTTCGGTAGGCTATCTTCAAGGAAAAGTCTGCTTTCCTACATTGTAAGGTAACTTGTATTTTGTTAGTAATAGTGTAGTTGATGTGCAAATATCATTAAATAATATTAAGCAGTGCGACTTCTCTGGACTCTAAGGTTGTAGCTTATTGGTTCAGCATGGGCTTAGCATGTGTAAGGTACTGAGTTCAATTGCCAGTATTCCAATTCAAAGGAAAAAAAAAACTTTCAGAGGAAACTTATGTATTTTGACAGAAGCTCTTGAGTCATGGCACCTAAAAAAATAATTATTTTATTCTTAAGTGTGTGTCTGCCGGGCGGTGGTGGCGCACGCCTTTAATCCCAGCACTTGGGAGGCAGAGGCAGGTGGATTTCTGAGTTTGAGGCCAGCCTGGTCTACAGAGTGAGTTCCAGGACAGCCAGGGCTACACAGAGAAACCCTGTCTCGAAAAACCAAAAAAAAAAAAAGAGTGTGTGTGTGTGTGTGTGTGTGTGCATGCCCACTCATGCATAAATTCAGTATCCTCAGAATCTAGGAGAGGCTGTTAGGTCTCCAGAAGCCGGGGTCACAGGAAGTTATGACTTACCATAAGTGGATTCTGGGAATCGAACATGGGTCCTCTGTAGGAACAGCGAACACTCCTAACTACTGAGCCCCCTCTCCAGCTCCAACATATCATTTTAGAGTCAACTTTGTGCCGTTTGGTTGTTTGGTTCTCAAAGAAGCTAAATGCCGCTGTAAGTCTTGTTACTGTTAGCCACAGGCACTGCTTTGCTTTTTTCATTTTATTAGTTCATGTCCTGATAGCACATCTGGACCGCACATGCAAAGTTTAAGGCAAACAAAATCTAGGCAGGTGAATCTCTGTGAATTTGTGGCTAGCCTGATCTACATAGTAAGTTTCAGGCCAGCTGAGGTTCCATAGTCAGATATTGTCTTAAAATCAACCAACCAACGAGCCAACCAACCAACCAACCAACCAACCAACCAACTAACCAACCAAAACCTCTCTTCTCAGTCTTAGTTTCTTGAATTAAAGAGGTTGAAAATTATAAAGACTTGTCTCAGCATTTTCTGTTACTTTGTTACTGAAAATGATATTTCTATGTTCCATGCATCTGTTTGTAGGTTACAGTAACTATTTTCAACTACATTGCGGATATAAAACCACTATCTGAAGGTGTTACATAAAGAAAACCCTATGGACATGTTTCCCACATGCACAAGCAAAACTATAACCGAACAAATGAAGGAAGAATGAAACAAACAAACAAAGCCTGCTGGTTCATGTCTGTAATACTAGCCCTTGGGAAGCTGAGGTGTGAGACTCAGCACGGGCTTTGTAGATCAGGCTGGCCTTGAATTCATAGAGCTTTGCCTCTGTCTCCCTGCTGGGATTAAACACATGCAACCATCACTGCCTGTGAATAAAGCCATCTTTGCATCCACAGTCAGAAAGCAGAGGGGAGACGAATGTTGGTGCTCGGTTCACTCTTTCCTTTGTAGTCTGTTTAGGACCCTAGACCACGGGATTGTGCCACCCTTCTCACAGGTGGTCTTTTCTATCCTCCTCAGTTAAAGCTTTCTGGAAGTACCCTCACAGGTACCATCAGAGGTGTAGTTCCATAAAGATTCTAAATCCAGTACAATCGATAATCTAGATTAACTAAGCTTCTACCTAGTACATAATTGGCATAAGCGTGTAAAACAGATGATCAATATGCAAAACTTGATTGCATTTCTAAGTATTAGCAACGGATGCTCCCAAACTGGCATGAAGTAATTCTATTTATAATAGTGTTAGAGAGATTAAATATTTAAGAATAAATTAAACAAAAGAAGTGCAAAACATCTGGGAGCGGCAGCACACACAGAATTTTAACCCCTGCACTCAGGAGGTAGAGGCAGAACTCTGTGAGTTCGAGGTCAGCCTGGCCTACAGAGTGAGTTCCAGGGACAGCCAGGGCTACACAGAGAAGCCCTGCCTTAAAGCAAACAAACAAACAAATTAAAAAACCAAAACCAAAACAAAACACACAAATAAAAAAGGAGCACAAAATATATGTTCTGAAAAATGCAGAGTATCAAACAAATCAAAGTGGACAAAGAACAATGGAAAGCCACCCCACTTTTATTGATCAAGAGGGGTTTTTTTGCTGGCAAGATTCCACAGACTAATCTGGATATTTAGTGAAATCACTGTCAAGATCCCAGCTGACAAGTTAACCCTACAATCATAAGAAAATACAATGGGACCCAGACTAGCCCAACAAACACAGTAGTAAAATTCATGTTTTCCTCTCTTTTAAATAGTTGAGCCAGTTGTGGTGGCACACGCCAGTACGAGTTGCTGAAGGAGGCAGATACAAGAGGATTTCAAGTTCAAGGCTAGCCTGGGCTAAACCTTTGCCTGGTGGTGACAGTGGTGGGTGCATACCTTTAATCCTTGCATTTGAGAAGCTGAGGCAGTTGGATCTCTGAGTTCAAGATAAGTCTGGTCTACAGAGTGAGTATCAGAACAGCCAGGACTACAAAGAGAAACACTGGAAAAACAAACTAAAACAAAAAAATACCCCAACAGAACAAACAACAAAAAACAAAGCATAAGCAATAATAGCAACAGATAGACAACCATGACTCTGTTCAGTACTTAAATAATTTGTGTTGTAAACTATACCATCAAAAAGTGAAGATACTGAATACAATGAGAGAAGTGTATAGAATTTAATATTTGAAAATCATCCAACAGAAAAAAATTGTAGAATATATTAAAAACAATCTTACAGTTCAATGAAAAGAGGTAATCTGATTTTGAAGTGGCTACAGAATCTGGATGGAGCCGAGAAGCTATATAAAGGCATACAAGAGAATGAAAAGATACTAAACATAATTATATTGACGGATTTCAAAATCACAGTAACATGCTACTTCATAACCACTACACTGTTTATCCTAAAGAAGGAAGGAAAAGGCTGCCAAGATGGCTCTCCTGGTCAATATGCTGGTTGCCAAGCTGGGGGACAGCAGTTCAACTTCTGGGACCCCTGAGGTGGAAGAAGGAACTAACTCAAGGAAGTGGTACCCTGATGTCCCCACTCCACTCCATGTGGCACGCACACACACACACATACACACACCACATATACACACACACACACCACATATACACACAAAATAAATAAGATGCAATAGAAAGAAGGGGAAAATAGCCAGGGTGAAAAGGGGTATGGAGAATCGGGTGTAGAACTGCACACTTTGCGACACAGCTTGGCATTCCCTTATGATGTTAAACAGTGGTCATGTGACTGGGGCTTTCACTTAGGGCATTTCCCAACAGGATTAAAAGTGAATCCGAATGGAAAGCATAAGCAACAGTAACAGCAGTATAGGGACTTGGGGCTTCACCAGTCTTAAAAACAATGATAGCGTCAAGAAAGCCACAATACACAAATGTGCATATAAACATTTGTGTATTATACTCTGACTGTGGAATATCATTTAAGCATATAAAGTAAGTACAGGTACTTAGTGCAATGGTGAACAAGCCTCAGAAATATTAAACTAAGTGAAAGATATAAAAAACTATGTAGTCTATGATTCCCTTTGTATAAAATACACAGAACAGGAAAAATCCACAGCTACACAAAAGATATTAGTGGTTCTGAGAGGCTGAAAAGAATGGACCCAAGTTATTGCCAACGGGTATGCAGTTTCTTTGGGGTATGATGAAGGTATTTTGAATTTCAATAGCAATGATCACTGTCCAACTTTGTGAACATACTGAAAAATTGAACTATGTGCTTTAAATGTGTGATTTGTAAGATATGTAAAGTATAACTTAGACTTTCAAAAAATGTGAATGTTATGCTTTCTGTGATCAGCACAACGGATGGACTTGTCCTGTTCTCCTAGCTGGTCGGCCCCTCTCTTCCCTGCTTCTATTTCTATAGACTTTGAGGTAAGTTGGTCTTGAACTCATGGTTTCAAATGATCCTTCATCCTGCAGTAGCTAGAATCCTAACCATATGCCACCTGCTTGTAAAGTTGTTATCTTGGCAAAATAGTAGTGGTGGTTTGAATATGCTTGGCCCATGGGAAGTAGCACGATTAGGAGGTGTGGCCTTGTTTGAGTGGGTGTGGCCTTGTTGGAGTAGGTGTGGTCTTGTTGGAGGAAGTGTGCTGAAGCACTGCCGAGTATGGAAGAAAGCCTCCTTCTGGCTGCCTGAGGAAGACAGTATCCTTCTGGCTGCCTTTGGATCAAGATACAGAAATCTCAGCTCCTTCTCCAGGGCCATGTTGGCCTGCATGCTGCCATGCTTCTCAGCATGATAATAGACTGAAGTTCTGAAACTATAAGCTAGCCTCAATTAAATGTTTGCTCTTATAATGTTTGCCTTGGTCTTGGTGTTTCTTCACAGCAATGGGACTCTAACTAAGACAATAGTTCAACTGACAGCTGCTGTCAAGGTCTGAAACCCAAGTTTAACCCCCAAGACCCGTATGGTGGGAAGAGAAAACCAACTCCCCTAAATAGTCCTATGGTCTCCACATATGCTCCACCCCCAATAAAAGGAATGTAACTTTTTTTAGTTAAATTTAATCTTATGCATATGGCTGTTATTTCTCCATATAAGCATACTATCTGTGCCTGGTGCCCACAAAGGCCAGAAGAGAGCATCAGATCCCCTGAAACTGGAGTTACAAACCACTGTGAGCTGCTATGTGATTGCTGGGACACAGCCCCCAGGTCCTCCAGAAGAACAGTGAGTTCTCTAAACTCTTGAGTCATTTCTCCAGCCTCTGTAACGATTGTTTTTTAAAGTTATCATCTTTAAGAAAAGGTATTGGTGTGTGTGTGTGTGTGTGTGTGTGTGTGTGTGTTGCTATTTGTACAAATTATAGTTACAGATTTGTATTGCTAACACAGTAAGTAGTTAAAAAGTTCTTGGGTAACAGTGGCCACCTTTAAAACCATATCATGAAGCCAATGATGGCAGATTTTTCAAAAGTGGTAAGGTATAAGGTTTTTTTTTTAAAAGAATTTTCTGTGAATTACCTTTTATTTCTTTATAAATATCTACTTCTTATATGTCAGTTAATTTTTCTAGAGCTTTATATAATTCTAAACTTGTCACAAAGCATAAAAAAGTTTCAATAATGCAATTAAAAACTGACCATCTCAGACTAGAGCAATGGTTCAGTAGTTAAGGGCACTGACTGTTTCTCCTGGGAACCTAGGTTTAATTCCCAGCACCCAACCATCTGAAACTCCAATTCCAGGGGATCTGGCGCCCTCTTCTGGCCTCTGCATATGTGGTGCTCATAAATAAAATAGTAATTTTTTAAAAATGACCATCTTATTTTAGATATTACAGTTGATAGCAATCAATCCATGTTGATGATATAGCCTCTAATTGTTAAAAAAAAAATGATGTTATTTAGTGGGAATTTTCATATACTCCAAATTTGTGGATGTTGGTTGAAGCTATACCAACCTAAGTGTCGTACATAGTAATAGTAACGCTGATGAGACAAGCAACGAAATCTAATTTATAATTATAAAGAAAGCTGCTGGGTAGTGGCGATACATGCTTGTAATCTCAGGACTCAGGAGGCAGATGCAGGCGAATCTCTGAGTTCGAGCCCATCCTGGTGTACAGAATGGGTTCCAGACAGTTACACAGAGAAAACCTCTCACCAACCAAAAACAGACAAACAAACAACAAAAAGAAAGCCATATCTTTGCTTATTTTAACTCTTTGTACATGTTGCTATCTATGCTGACCTGGTGGCTGGATTCAAGCTACTTTAAAGGGTAAAGTTAAGCGAGACACCCAAGGTCCGAGGAAGTCTGAAAGTAAGTTACAAGGACGGATTATTTCTAATTCTCGACAAGTAAAATAATTGCTAATGAACTCATAAGCTAGTTAAGGATTCGCTGGGTATACTTTGTTGTATAGAATGGCAGTATACAGGGGTGGGGTGGGGACGGGAGCCTGGGTATGGAGACCTTGAAGAAGTCTCTTTCTGTGGTATCTCCCAGCTGAGTTTCGTCTTTCGTTGCATTTTCTACCTATATTATTAAATTCTCCCCATAAAAGAATTTGCTGAGCAGGTAATCAAATCTTGTTCCCCCAAAAGGGCACTATGATCGATGAAATTGACATGGAGAATTTAACTGGAAACTAACTCTATATCTTGGCGAAGCCATGTTTCCAGTGGCCTCAGACACTCAGGCTGTTTTCAGGACTTCCATGTCTACAACTCCCTGGAAGCACAAGACCGAAAACGCGGCACCCTACACTTAAGGAACAAGTCCCAGAATCCCACCGGGACTCCAAGTCCCAGAATCCCGCGCAGCGAATACATCCCGGAAGCGTGGCGGGCTAGGTGGGACGAGACCAAATAGAAGAATAGGGGAAACAACCTTAAGCGTGGGTGCTCTGTACTTTATATTGTAGAAAAATTTCCGTTTAAAGATCTCCTTTTATAATTCTGTAGATTACTCCCAAGGATGTCTCCATTTCAGAGCGTCTGGTTGTAGGCCGGCGGATCTCGTTCCCTTTGCTAACCTCTCCTCCCCCCGTGAGGATGAGAGCTCCGAAGCTCAGCGGCTCCTGAGCCCGCCCTGCCGCGGAATGCGGCCTTGGGAGCGAGCGTGTGGGAGGAGCCGTGGCGGGAGGCGTGTTGTGCAGGGCGGAGGGAGGAGCGCCGGGGTTCGGGCTGTGGCGGCGAAGCGACCCTTCGCTCGCTCCGCGCCGCGGGCTAGGCGTGTTGCTCGGCGAGGAGGGCGGCCACGGCTCCCCGACAGGCTCGGGAGGCCGAGACCCTCGCGGCGCCCGGCGCTGCCCCGGCCCCCTCGGCCTCCAGCGGCGAGGCGGGGGAGTGAGGAGATGCCGACCCAGAGGGACAGCAGCACCATGTCCCACACGGTCGCGTGCGGTGGCAGCGGGGACCATTCCCACCAGGTCCGGGTGAAAGCCTACTACCGCGGGTAAGTGTTGGCGGTCAGGGGCCCGAGCGATCGTGGGGGCGGTGAGGGGCGCGGTTGGTGGCACCCGGGACGAATGAGTGTAGGTCGCCCAGGACTCGGCGGAGGAGAGTGGGTGCAACCGGAGGGGAGGACAAATCAGCTGACGGAGAAATTTGCAACTGTTTCGGGACTGAGTGGATTGAGGATTTCGAGGGAAGCCTCTGTTCACTCAATACTGTGGGCTCGCAAGCCTGGACTGCTTCGTTAGCTGGCTCCTTTCATTACAGACAGGCCTGGAGCCTTCGATTTTATAAATCAGGTTTCTGTCTATCCTTCGCCGTGGGAGAGTTCATGAAATAAGTCTGGACTATGGTCAGAGAGCCGGTGTAGGTGTTTGAGTTAGTACCAAAGTCGATACTTTTTAAAGGATGTGCACTGGATCCTTAGTCGTGGTCAGAATTAAGGGGCAAATGTGCTGACCCACATTTTGGAACTTAGGGCGAGATACCAAGAAAGGTGAGAAGCCAAGGCTTTGAATTCTAGAAACGATCTTTACTCCACTTGGTCACCAGACGTTTCTACTAATGTAATCCAGTTCTTAGGTCACAGCCAAATCATTTTCTATCATGGCTTGTCATAAAGTTCTTTCTCTCCTTTGAATTCAGTTTGTGGTTTGAGATAATTTAGGATCTCTGCTGAGGTGAAAGGCTAGCGTGAGCATAAAGACTGGAGAGTAAGGATTAACAGAAGACCCCACTGCTTGTCTAGGCAGAAATAAATTGCTTTTAAAAGCTTCAAGTACTTAAGGTTAAGAGCTGTACGTGCTTTCACATTCCTGCGAGGATCAGTGAAGATAGCAAACCTTCACAGTTCTTTCCTGTTTTCCTTTCACGGGAACTGGAGCTCCACATGTCTTACTATGTACATGTAAGGCCTTAGGTTTTTGTGTTATATTCTAGCCTCAGACATTGACTGACTCAGGACTACTTTGTAGAATTTTCAGTAGGCGATGTTCTTTTTACTTAAAACAAAGGGAAAAAGAGGTTTTGACTTTAAAATAGTCTCCAAAAATGCATTAAAATTTTTTTCTTTGAATTTTTTTTTAAAAAGTTGGCAGTTGTCATAAATAGCCGCTTTAGCCATTTTGGTTTATGAACAAACTTTGCAAGATTGAAAGAGCCACAGCCCCCCTTCCAAGGGCAAACACACAACTTTCTGATAATTTGAGAGAGATTTATTTTAGAGCAGTGGTTCTCAGTGCTGCAACTGTTTTAATACCTCATGTTGTGGTGACCCCAAATTATTTTTGTTGCTACTTTATAACTGTAGTTTGCTACTGTTATGAATTGTAATGTAAATATCTGTGTTTTCAGATGGTCTTAGGCAACTCCTGTTGGATTCCCCCAAAGGGGTCTAGATCCAGGGGTTGAGAAATATTGCTTTAAAGTAGGTTTCATTTTACAAAGTTAAGAGCCTGTGGCTTATTAGGTATAGAGGAGGAAATACAGTGGATTTTTAAGAAGCTGTCTAGTTGACAGGCTTACAAACTGGAGTCCAGTATAAATACATGCACATGGTAAGAAAGTGCACATTGTATACAGGTGTAAATGTGTGGCTTCTCAGCCTTCAGTCTCCTCAGGCTCTACTGTTGGTGGCCGACTTGTGGTTCTTCTGCAGGTTGCATTTATTATTTTAAAGGTTGCATTTATGGGGCTGGAGAGATGGCTCAGCCATTAAGATCACTTGCTGCCCTTCCAGAATATCCAAATTGTGTTTGAAGAACCTGTGTTAGGTGACTCACAGTTTCCTGCAACTCTAGTACTAGCACCCAATATCCTCTTCTGGTCACTGTGGCACCCCGACCCCACCCCCAAACAGGTCACAACACAACACACACATACACACACACACACACACACACACACACACACACACACACACCTCAAAAAAGTTGCATTTATGTTTCTTTCTCTTTTTTAATTACTTACTTATTTAATTTGTATGAGTACACTGTAGCTGTCTTCAGACACACCAGAAGAGGGCATCAGATCTCATTACAGATGGTTGTGAGCCACCAGGTGGCTGCTGGTAATTGACCTCAGGAACTCTGAAAGAGCAGTCAGTGCTCTTAACTGCTGAGCCACCTCTGCAGCCCTCATTTGTTTTTCTTGAGGGATCATCTTTAGATAGTATTTATCGACTACTTCCATGGAAAGGTGAACATTATGGTGTATAATACCTTCTGTCTCCTGTCTTCTGTGTGTCTTAATTTTGATTGTTCAGCCATTCTTTTTAGTTTTTGACTTATTATACTTAGCTTCCAGTGAAAGAGCAAGGAATCAATGCTTTTTCATTTTTCCCATATTTTTATTAGTTTGACAAGTGTAAATAGGCACATCATGTAAACCATTTCCAAAATTTCTTTGGAAAGAAATCAGTATGTTGAACTCTAGAAATGCAGGTATTCCATATGGATTTTCTTCCTTTATTGCTTGCTCTAGTTATTAAAATAAAGAAAATGAGAATATGGATAATATGATTTGTCTAAACATTTCTCAAGACACTTTAATTAATATTATCGTTTAAAGTTTAGGAAATTTTACTAAAGATAGGCACACATAACCCCATGTCTTTAGTGATCAATGGAACTGTCCTAATATTCCTTTTTTTTTTTTTTTTCAAGCCTCCTCTGAGGACAACCTCAGTACTTTCAACTGTGCCATTTTCTTTTTTCTGAGTTGGATGTTAAGATTATGTGTTTATTAACAGTAATCTAAACTGGTAATTATATTGCAGTCAGCTGCTTATTACCATTGATGAGACTAGAATGACTCACTAGCAAGGAGAGTTAATAAATATGTTGGCTAACAAATCCCATATATGATTCCAAAGTAGGCTCCCTTTCCCTGATACTGGAACTTAAAGGAGGGTTTGCAATTGACAAATGTGTTTCTGGGCTGGGAATCCAGTTGGAGCAGTGCTTGCTTCCTGCACAGGATGAGATTTTGTCTCCAGCACTGCGTAAACCTGGTACTTGGGACACTGCAACCCCACCACTCAGGAGGTGAAAGTAGGAAGGTCAGAAGTGTGAGTCTGGGACCAGCTTGGGCTACGTGAGGTTTTTTTTATCTCTAACAAAAACAACCCTGCAAAGAAAATTTCTTTTCATTCGCTCTTTCGAAAGAACACTATTCCCAAGCTCTACCCTTCTTCTCCTAACAGTATTTCTTCCCAGTGAAGGTTGAATCTTTGGCTATTTTCAGTGAATGAATTATCCTCTCCTTGCAAATATGTTTCATTTTTAAGGAGAGTGAGTGTCCTCCTAGATATAAGAAGCATGTAATTTGACTTTTTTTTAGTTTGTAAAAACGCTGAGAATCTGGTTTGAGCAGAGTGCCCATCTCATGGTCTGCACCCCTTTTTCCCAACACAGGAACTCTTGAGTCAGTGGCCTTTTCAGTCCTCACAGTCATCTTAGCTTGGAGGAAGAGAAACAGGTTTTTTTGGTTAGTGATAGATTGCCATTGTGTGCTAATCCTTGTATAAAGGTACTTGTAGGTAATGACTGGGCTACTCATATCTTTACATTGTATGTGTATAGGACTTTGGCAGAAAGCTTGTAAAACTCGAGTTATAAGCCATTGTTGTTGAACAGTGATTGCAGCCCAGAGGATTCCTTCTGTGAACAGTAATTGGTTTTGGCCGTGCAAGGGATCATACCCCTGTCTGCAGCCACTCTGCTACTGAGCTGTGTCCACAGCCCAGGATTGACTCTGCATATTTGGAATGTAGAGCTGCTTGCATTTTTTCCCCTTACAGTGAACAAGTCCTGTCAGGTCTTGTTTTTTTAAAGTGTTGTAAAATTAGTTTAGTTGTGTGCTTTCAGTTGTTGGAGCAGAGCGTGGTTCGGCTGGTGCAGTGCTTGCCCAGTGTGCACAAAGGCGTGAGTTCAATCTAAACCCCACTTTAAATCAAGTATGGTGGTGCCTGCCTGTAATCCCAGTACCCAGTGGAAGCAGGAGGCTCAGGACTTCTCAAGCTCATCCTTGGCTACATAGTCAGTCAGAGGACAGCATGGACCATGTAAGACCCTCAAAAGGGGGTGGGGGATGGTAGAGTGGCAGCCAGCTCCAAGGGGTAGCTGGCCCATAGCCTGCCTAAAGAGAAAAGATTCCTCAGAAGTCTTGACTTTGTGATGCTGAGATCAACAGCTAGTCAGCACTGAGGTCTGAAGGTGAAGAGCTGGAGAAACTCGTGAGGCATGAGATGAGCACAGGCACACTGAAGGGCCAAAGAGGAGCAGAGGCAGTAGCTGCTTAGAAACTCTCCTTAGAGGGAGAGGTGCTTCCCTGCCCCTCTGCCCCTCCCTGCCTTGATGGTCTCTGGGTGTTTGGCTGGCCTCAAACTCACTAGTAACCCAGGCTGGCCTTGCCCTGTCCATCCTCCTGGCCGTGATGCCTGAGTGCTGGGATTATAAGGTATTTGGTCACAATTTTGGCATGTAACTTAGTCAGTAGCAGAGAATGACCCTGAACTTCTGATTTTCCTGCCTGCCATCTTCCTAGAGGTGGAAGAACAGGTGTGTGCCTTGGTTTTATGCCATACTGGTGCATTAACCCAGGATCTCATGCATGCCAGGCAGTCATTTCACCAGCTTAGCTATTTTTCCTTTAAATTTGTTGATGAGACATTGACATTTTGCCTATTAAAATTGAAAGGCATTTCTCAATCTATTGTTTACCTGAAGATTTTAAGTTTTGTGTAATTATATCTGCCCTTTTTTCTATATATGTGGCTCCTTGGTTTGTTGCCTTAGGTAGATGAGTTTTTTATTACAAGTAGTCTACAGTTCTGTACTGTGCAGAGTTTTAAGTAATCACCTTCTCAGTATTATATTTTGAGGTATAGTCATTAGTAGTTTTCTGATACAACTTACATTTTAAAATTCTACTAACATTTTTAAAAAGTCTTCCTTTTACTACTTGTTTGAAATAACTTTTATACCCTGTATTTCTCATTATGCATATAGATAACGGTCTACTCTGTACCATTGTTTGGGGAGAGATCTGTTTAGTACACGCCACAGTTTGATTATTACAGTGTATATAGTTAGTTTTGATGTACAATGGGAATTCTCATTTATTTAATCTTCTTCTCCCAGCACCTTTTGTTTTGGTTGATTGTTGTGCATTCACCAAGAATTTATTGCTTTTTTTTTTTTTTCCTCAGACAGGGTTTCTCTGTGTAGCCCTGGCTGTCCTGGAACTCACTCTGTAGACCAGGCTGACCTTGAACTCAGAAATCCTTCTGCCCGCCAGAAGGATTGACTTCTTTCCCTCAGTGTAGTGATTTCTAGTTCTGTGTATTCTCCTGCAGATGTTGTTATGGCTTCTTTTTTCTTCGTGGCTGAGTAAAATTCCATTATGTATGTGTACCATGTTTTCTTTGTGCATTCATCTGTTATTGAATGTGGTGGTGGGAGTAGAAATGGCCTCTATAGGCTCAGAAATGCATGTCTTTAGGGAGGGGCACTTTCCTAATCCTAAATCCACATTCCTCCAAACGAAAGCATGGTCAGGCCTCTCACAGCAATACTCCAGTTCCTGGTACCAACTTCTGAGCCATCATGACCATGGCAACTCTTTCTTTTAAAGTTTCAGGGTCTTTTTTTTTTTTTTTTTAATCTTATTCATTGATTGATTGATTGATTGATTGATTGTATATGAGTACACCACAGCTGTCTTCAGAGGGCATCAGATCCCATTAGAGATGATGGTTATGAGCCACCATGTGGTTGCTAGGAATTGAACTCAGGACTTCTGGAAGAGCAGTCAGTGCTCTTAACCTCTGAGCCATCTCTCTAGCCCCCAAGACAACTCTTACAAAAGAAAACATTTAATTGGGGCTGCCTTGGTTTTAGAGGTTCAATCCATTATTATCATCATGGTGGGAAGCATGGAAATATGCAGGCAGACATGGTGCTAGAGGAGCCCAGAGTTCTACATCTTGATCAGCAGGCAGCAGAAGGGGACTGTGAGCCCCACTGGGTGTAGCTGGACCATATATAACCTCAAAGCCTGCCTCCAAAGTGGTACACATCCTCTGACAAGGCCACACCTTCTAATAGTGCCACTCCCTATGGGCCAAATAGTCAAACCCCTGTGTCTATGGGGGCCATATCTATTCAAACCACCACAGGCACAAAACATTCCGTCATTAGAAATTGGTACTACTTGAGAAGGATGAGGAGGTGTGATGGAGATTGATTCAGTTGGGAATGTGTGTGTCCAAATGCTAAAGGTCCTTGTCCCCAGTTGGGTTTTGATCAATTAATAAAGATGCCACTGGCCAAAGACTGGGTAAGGGGTGGGACCTTTAGAGTTTCGGGCAAGGACACAACAGGGGAGAAAAAGAGGATCGGTGTGAGACCAATGAGATTTATTTAGAGCTGCAGGAGAGAGCCAACGAACCATGTAAGAATTTGGGTAAGTAGCTAGTGGCTACTTCCTCAGTTGGACCTTGGATAGCAGGGGCAGTTTTAAGGTGGTGTGTGTGTGTGTATATATATTATATTTTACTGTAGTGGGAGATATTTAAATCTCCAACCCAATCAGGACCAGTCAATGAAAACACGATATATTCTGTAAGTCTAGATTGGGCAGACACCCCTACACTACTCTGTTCCACTTCTATGAGACCCTTCTACCTCCTTTACCCCGGTCGTCCTCTCTTCTCGCCCCAGTTGTCTCCGTTGTCTCCGTTGTCTTCCTCCTCCATTGTCTTTCTCCAGTCGTCTTCCCTCTCTCTCTTCTCTCCCCAGCCTTTATTATTCCACCTCCCCTTCCTCTGCCCAATCGCTGGCTTCAGCCTTTATTTTACCAATTAAGGTGGGCAGAAGGTTCACTAGAAATCACCTGTGTAATGACTCACTCCTCCTCTGCAGCCCTTCACAGGAAAGAGGAATTAGTATCAAAATACAAGATGGGGCCATCCACAACATTTCACTATATACTACATGTGGAAATCTAATTTTCCTAGGACCATTTTAAAATCTTTTTCTTAAAATTAAAGTATAATTGCATCATCTCCTTTCTCTTTACTCCGTCCAACCAGTACTATGTTTTCCTCTCCTCTTGCTCACTCTCAAGTCTGTGATCTCTTTTTCTTTGTTACTGTTAAACACACACACACACACACACACACACACGTGTATATAGATGTATAAACATATAATAGAACCTGCTGAGTCTGCTCAGTGTTCCTTGTATGTCACACACACA
>JANHMN010000001.1:114900324-114911511 GCA_030674055.1 Rhabdomys pumilio
AAACATATAGTAGAACCTGCTGAGTCTGCTCAGTGTTCCTTGTATGTGTAAGGGTTGCAGGCTGGAGGCTGGAGGCTGACTACTTTGTTGAGGCTTCTGCCTCTCTCAGCGTCCTTCGTTGCCTGATTGCCTGTAGTTCCTTGTCTTGGGTGTGCTCAGGTAAGATGTCCCTCTCCCATGTTATCATGTCTGTTGGTGGTGTCCTTTAGGTCTCCTTTGGTCAGCCATATTATTTGAGGTATAATGGGTCTAGCTTGACTGTCATTTGTAGGAAAGAGTCACAGCAGTCCTGGTTCTCTGGACCTCACAGTTTTTCCACCCTTCTCCTGTCTTCTGTGTTGGTGTTCCCTGAGCCTTGTCCCAGGACCACTTGTTGAAGAGGCGTCCTTTTCCCAAAGTATGTTTTAACACGTTGTCAAGAGTGAGGTGGTTACTGCTGTGAGAGCTTATTTCTGTCTCCTTTGCTGTCCCAGTAACATGTGTCGTGTTACTGTGGCTCTGTGCTGTATGGTAACAGGCCAGACACTGTGATGGTTATCATCACTCTTTCTGCTTAGGGCTGCTTTGGCTATTGGGGGATTTGTGTTTCCACATGAATTTCAGGATTGTAATTTCTAGTTGTGTGAAGAAATGTAACTGGAATCTGATGGGAATTCTGTTGAATCTGGAGATTATTTTTGGTGATAGAGTCATTTTTCTCATTGTTAATTCCACCAGTCTAAAGACGGAAGTCTGCCTGTCTTCTCAGGCCGTCTTCAGTGCTGACTGTAGTGTTGGTGTGACTGCCTTCACGTCCTTGGCTAGAATTACTTTTAGGGTTATTTGTTTGCTTATTTAGAAGAGACTGTGAATGGGATTTTCCCCTCCTGCTTTATTTCTGATATGTAGAAAAACCACTGATTTTGTAGTTGTCTTTCTTCTTTTAATTTCTGCTGTTTTGCTGTGGAAATGCTATAACTGATAGGATTTTGACTCTTGGTTCTCCTGCTCAGGTCACTTTTTTCTCTTATGGCTTCTGTGTAGGTATAATGTTATTGTGCACTGTGCAAAGTTTACCCTTGCGTTATTCAAATGCTGATTTCTCTGTCCTCATACATTACTGCAGTCCGGACACAGCATTGTAATGCTCATGTTAAGAGTCTCCTGTCTCAAGTTTGTGTAAACAATTCTCATCATTCTCTGCCTTGTCAATAGAAGCTGGAAAAGCCAATAACTATGCAATATATAGAATAGGGCAGGACTTCTGCTGGCCAAGGGAGGCAGGAGAGAAAGAGAGGAGGAGGGATGTCAGCATGAAGAAGGGGTCCAGAGAGTCATCAAGGCAGAACACACCTGAAGCCCAGAGGAACAGACCATAAAAAAATGCCAGTATCCCTGGGGATTTTGGCTGGGAGGTAGCCAAATTAGATTAGAGGATTAAAATAGAATTATAATGCCTAGTTATTGTGCTTTTAAGTTGACAATAAATCAGTGTTATTATTGGGGAACTAGCTAGGATAAAGAAAAACAACTACTGTATTAATTTACTGCATACATTTATATTAAAGTTACCATTCCAGCTCTAGCTTAAAGATTGAGTACTACTGGATAGGAATATGAGCATATGTCTTGTTCTTAATTTTAGAGGAAATGCTCTCAGTTTTTCCCCATGTAGTATAATATCGGATGATTTGTCATGCGCAGCCCCTTTTCATTCTCTTGTGTGTGTGTGTGTGTGTGTGTGTGTGTGTGTGTGTGTGTGTGTGGTGTATGTGTAAATGTGTGTATGTGAGGGTATGTTCACCTGTGTGTGCATGTATACATAGATTCCATGATGTCAAGTAGCTTCCTTGATTGCTCGCCACCTCATTTTTGAGACAGGGTCTTACTGAACCTAGAGCTTGTCGCTTTGGTAGAGTGGTAGAGTAGCAAACCCAGGGACCCTCCTGGCGACACTTGTCCTCTTCTCCACAGTGGTGGAGTTACAGGTGCTTGCTGTCATGCTCGGGTTGTTGTTTTGTCTTGTTAACATGGGCTCTGGGTACTAAAATTCAGATCCTCTTGCTTGCACGGTAAACACCACTGAGCCGTCTTCATGTAGCCCATTTACAGGCTTTATTGTGTTGGGATTTGTTTCTTCTACTCCTGGTTTCCTTGGGGCTTTTATCATCAAGGTCTGTTGAACTTTGTTGACGGCCTCTTAACACCGCCCTGTTTTATCTCAGTTTTGTTAATGTGAGGCTTCTTTTGGTTATGTTCAGATTGCTCTGAGTTTTTAGTTTGTTTTGGTTTGTTTTGGTTTGCTTTTTATTGAGTCAGTTTCTTTGTGTAGCCTTGGCTGTCCTGGAACTCAATCTGTGTCTAGGCTGGCCAAACTCACAGAGGTCTGCCTGCCTCTGCCTCTTGAGTGCTGAGATTAAAGGTATGCACCACCATTGTCTGGCAGATAGTTCTAATTTTTAATGTAAGTATTCATGGCTATAGATTTCCTTATGTCTTTTCTGAAGGTTCTGGTAAATTGTGCTTTCATTTTTATTTGATTCTAGTAATTTTTAAACTTTGTCTAGATTTCCTCAATATCTCACTGGTCATACAAGAGTATAGTGTTCAGTTTTTAAGTAATTGAATAGTTTTTGTAGTTTCTCTTGCTACTGATTTCTACTCTCTTCCACTATGATATAAAAGGCTTTTCTAAGCCTTGCTATGGTCTAGATTGTGGTCCATTTCTGAGAATGTGTTTCTTTTCTGTTCAGTGGGATAGTCTGTACATCTGTGAAGGCCATTTGTTCTGTAGTCTAGTTTAATTGAAGTTTATTGGTTATTTTTAATTTGGATGTCCTCTCTAAAGATGTGATTGGGTTAATGAAGTCACCCTCTATTATTGTATCAGGACTTCTGGGACCTTTTATACCCAATAGTATTTTTTATAAAATTGGGAACCCCAGAATTTAGTGCATATGTCTGTCTGTCTATCTATCTATGTATCTACCTACCTACCTACTATCTGTCTATCCTCAGTTTCAGGTATCCCAGGGTAATCTGGAAGCCTGCTGTAGCTGAAAGTGACCTTGACTCTGACCTTCCTGCCTCTGCCTCACCCACCATGCCTTGGTTTGTGTGGTATGGTTACCAAATCCAGGGCTTTGAAAACTATGCTTTTAAGTTTAATGTGTATGGGTATTTTGCCTGCTTTGTACGTACGTACATACATATGTACGTACACACCACCTGTGTGCCTGTTGTCCAAAGGAGGCCAGAAGAGGGTGGTGTTAGATCCTCTAGATCTGTGAGTCACCTGATATGGCTGAACTCTGCTCCTCTGAAAAAGCGGCAAATGCTCTTAGGGCGGAGCCATTTCTCCACTCAAGGCTTAGTGTATGCTAATTAAACACTACCAGCTCAACTACATACCCAACCTTGTTTTATCCTTTTGATGAGTTATTCCTTTTATTAATATGTAGTGGCCTTGTCTATCTTTAATTTTGCTTTGAAGTCTACTTTATCTGTTATCAGAACAGTTGCACCCACTTGCTTTCAATTCATTTGCTTGTTAGGTCTTTCTCAGTCTGTGGGAGTCTACACACACACACACACACACACACACACACACAGAGAGAGAGAGAGAGAGAGACAGAGAGAGACAGAGAGAGAGAGAGACAGAGACAGAGACAGACAGACAGACAGACAGACAGAGACAGACAGAGACAGACAGACATCGAGTTCATGGCCATCTCTTTGTGAAATCCGAATTCACAGTGGGGCTGTGTGTTAGCTTGACAGCATTCAGCCTTCCTGCTTTCCACAACTGAGTCCTGAGGTTGTGGCAGGTTAGACCCAGGCTTTCTGATTGTGGTTGTTCTCAGTTGTCTGGTGTAGATCCCCAGGGTAACTCAGCGATAAACAGCAGATTTCTTCTTGAGGCAGCGTCTTGCCTCTGCCCTCTAAATCATGCAAACACTAGAATGAGAAGTGGAATTTCTTTCCACAGCTTCTGTCCTGTTTCACCAAAACCTGCATGTGGATTTGAGCCTGTGAGTGAAGCCTGTGGGCAAACAGCCAATGTTTTCTGAATGGGGCTTCTGTTTCCTCTCTTCCTGTTAAGAGTGGCCCTAGCCTCCATACCTTTCTGCTACTCTGTCACTATTTGCATTTTTGAAGAGCCTCTTTCACTGTTGGAACAGAGTTAACTTTATTTTGTGTGTGTATTTTGCCTACATGTATTATGTAAGTGCACCACATGTGTGCCTTATACCTACAGAGATCAGAAGAGGGCATCATTAGATGCCTTGGAGCTGGAGTTATGGTTGGCCGTGAGCTTTCATATGGTTGCTAGAAACTGAATCTGGGTCTTCTGCAAGAGCAGCAAGTACTTTTAACTAATGAGCTATCTTGCTAGCCTCTTTTTTTTTTTTTTAATTTATGTGTGCTTGCATATCTATAGGTATATGCTACAATACTCCTATTGGGTGTCAGTATTAAATTTCAACTTCATTGCTGACAGGTGCCCTCCATGCTGGTCTTGAATTGACAGAGATCCATCTTCCTCTGCCTCCTAAGTGCTGGAATCAAAGTGGTGCATCACCACACTTAGGGAGACAGAGTCTCTTGATCACTCCTGTGTACCCTGGATCCTGCCAGCTTCTGAGGTTTCTCCCACTTTCCCTCCAGTCTCGATATAGGTTACCGTGACCTGCTTTAGGTGGGATCTGGCGATTTGAACTTGGGTCTTTATCTGAGCCATCTCCCCAGCCCTAGTCTGTTGTCTTAACTTAGAAGGCATATATGACTGTTTAAATAATTACTAACTTGAGATTATGTGACTCTTCTCTACCTCTGAACCTTTTGATCCAATGGTTTTACCATCTGTGGGTAATCCTGTGAGACCAATTATTACTGATAAGTTCAAATAAAACATTTTCTAAATAATTTATATTTCAGAAGAAAAGTTTATGTTAAAATAGCAGAACTCAGTGTTGCTTCTTCTTGCATTTACTTTTAAAATCAGCCCCCAGAAAGTTTTAAATTGTAAATTTTACAAATAGTTTTGTCTTCTGAAGCCCACTAACACAGTTAATGGTGTCCTCCTTTTTTCCTTTAAAAATTAAGTCAAACTATGCCTAAATTTGCCATTTAAGGACTCTTTGTAGTAAAACATTGATCTGTTGGCCGTTAATAAAATAATTTATGCTAATGACAGAGTAAAGACAGAAAAATCGTCTGTGTAATTTGTTTTCCGCTGTCTGAATGCAATGTCTTCATCCTGAGCTTATTTTTAACTTGGTTATTGTAATTGTGATCTGGTAATTGTGGAGTGTTGTAAACATGGTGCTTTCCCAAGCAGAGAAGTATTTACACAAACGTTCCTTAAATGTTTTAGTTCCTGGAACTTAAGGAATGATAGTTGATAAACCACCACCTTCATTTAGTAGCTTAAGGAAATGTGTACTTGGGCTTTTTAAATATTACACAGGTAGTATGTAATATTGTGATTATCCTTTCACTTGTGAGGCTAAGCAGGAGGATCAAGAATTCAAAGCCAGCCTGAGTTTTTTCTTAACATGATTTTAAAAATATATTGAATAATTAAGTTCTGCCTTCTGAGTGATGGTGTGACTTACTGAGTGGAAGGAGTTCTTTTGTGTCAGTGAAGCCTCTCTGATTCTTCTCACCTGGATGGATGCTTTGGCTTGGTCTAAATCTGGGTTGAATGTCCTGGCTGGCATGAGTCATCCAGACCTATCTCATGCTCTGCTCTGATGCTGGTGCTTGTTAGTTTACTGCAACCTTGCTGATTATTGTCTCCAATTTCTGTCACATGGGTAGGCTCTGAGGGGAAAGTGAGGAATACATACGTTTGCATTCTACTACGTAAGTAGGTACATGCCTGTGTTAACCTTTCTGAAGGTGGGGTACTTTTTCTAATGATGTTTCACTTCTGTTTAAAGTTCTATGTGAATATGTAATTAAAATTATTAAATACATACATAGTATGCTATATCTTTGTGGTATTTTAAGTACTAACATATTAATTACAGGTTGAAATTTATACCCATGTGATAGAGTGCTTGTCTAACATGTTTGAGACCCTGGGTTCAAACTCCAGCACAATAAACAATGAAAAATACTCATTAATTTAATCTATTAAATCTGTAACATCATCTGAGGTATTATTATCCCATTTTATGGAGAGACAAGGCACAGGGAAGGCAAATAACTCACTTCAGGTCACAGCAATATGGAAAATGATAGAACTTAGATTTAAGCATAGTGTCCTGGGTTTGCATGTCAAGGCCTTACCTGTCTTACTGTGACTACTTACTGTCTTCTGTTCATTCACTATGGAGTACTGACACCTTTGTTTGTTCAACATATATTTACTGGAGATCCAATGTAGGCAGACGTTGCTTCGGGTGTTGGTAATATACGACAACATGTCTGTTGCCCCATCCAGCAGGGCAGAAAACAGGGTCCAGGGGACCACCTGAAAGAGAGAATGGGGGAACAGGCAAACGCAAAGGATGATGGCTTGTCTAGAGTCTTATCAAACCGTTGATTTTAATCTTTTCATAAAGAGGCAGGATGTGGGGAAGGGGATGATGCAGAAATGTAGGTATTCTTAGGGGGAGTACAGATATCTTCCAGAACAGAGTGTTAGCTGGTTGAAAGTTTACAGAAGAAGCAGGGAACAGGTCACTATGACTCTGTCTATGATTCATTTGTTCTAATCCAAGCTGGTACTTTTCACCAAGGCTACCTAGCCACAGGTCCATGACTACTAGTTCCTATCCAGGATGGGAATTTTCCACTAAGGGTGCCTGTTTACAATATCTATAGCTGTCTGTTCTAGGGTCAGTGTTTTTCCACAGAGACCAAGACACTGTGTTAGCAAGCATATATGACTTAGGCCTATGGCTGATTTAGGCCTTCAGTGTATAAGCAAGACTGCTCCTGATAGTCTGTCTTCCTGGATAGTATATTTAGTAAGGGGAAACACTAGAAACTATGTATGCAATTTATTTTACCCAAGAATAAAGATTAGCATTATGTATTTAAGTGGACTAAATTTTTTTTTTAAAGATTTATTTGTGCCCTCTCTTGGTCCCTTTGGCTGGGGCAGACACCTAGCTGGTCTTCTTCTGTGAAGACACCATATCCTGAGCCATCCTAGAGGAACCACTCAGAGCGGCAGGATTTCAGGATCCTAGAGGCAGCCCGAGTCCCAGGAGTTCTTCCACCCAGGGGCTCAGGACCACAGGATCACAGAGACATCTGGACTCTGAGGAGTTCTGACATAAGCAAGATAATTGGAAAGACAGGCTTCAGTCAGAGACAGTGAGTGCACAAAGCACTAGAGTTAACTAGATAGTGAAAGGCAAGCGTAAGAACATAAGCAACAGAAAACAGAGTTAACTGGTATCATCAGAACCCAGTTCTCCCACCATAACAAGCCCTGGACATCCCATCACACTGGAAAAGCAGGATTCAGAATTAAAATCACTTCTCATGATGATGATAGAGGACTTTAAGAAGGACATAAATAACTCCCTTAAAGAAATACAGGAGAACACAGGTAATCAGGTAGAAGTCCTTAAAGAGGAAACACAAAAATCCCTTAAAGAATTGCAAGAAAACACAAACAGGTGAAGGAATTAAACAAAACCATCCAGGATCTAAAAATGGAAGTAGAAACAATAAAGAAATCTAAAGGGAGGTTACCCTGGAGATAGAAAACCTAGGAAAGAGATCAGGAGTCAAGACGCAAGTATCAAAAGAGATAGAAGAGAGAATCTCATGTGCAGAAGATACCATGGAAAACATTGACACAAGTGTCAAAGAAAATACAAAATGCAAAAAGCTCCTAACCCAAAACATCCAGGAAATCCAGAACACAATGAGAAGGCCACACCTAAGGATAATAGGTATAGATGAGAGTGAAGATTCCCAATGTAAAGGGCCAGTAAATATCTTCAATAAAATTATAGAGGAAAACTTCCCTAACCTAAAGAAAGAGATGTCCATGAACATACAAGAAGCCTACAGAACTCTAAATAGATTGGACCAGAAAAGAAATACCTCCTGTCACATAATAATCAAAACACCAAATGCACAAAACAAAGAAAAAATACTAAAAGCAGTAAGGGAAAAAGGTCAAGTAACATAAAGGTAGACCTATAAGAATTACACCAGACTTCTCACCAGAGACTATAAAAGCCAGAAAATCCTGGACTGATATCATACAGACCCTAAGAGAACACAAATGCCAGCCCAGACTACTATACCCAGCAAAACTCAATCACTATAGATGGAGAAACCAAGATATTCTATGACAAAACCAAATTTACACAATATCTTCCCACAAATCCAGCATTTCAAAGGATAATTGATGGAAAACTCCAACACAAGGAGGGAAACTACAACCTAGAAAAAGCAAGAAAGTAATCTTCCAACGAACCCAAAAGAAAATAGCTACACAAACATAATTCCACCTCTAATAACAAAAATAACAGGAAGCAACAATCATTTTTCCTTAATATCTCTTAACATCAATGGACTAAATTCCTCAATAAAATGATGTAGACTAACAGACTGAATACATAAACAGGACCCAGAATTTTGCTGCATATAGGAAACACACCCCAGTGACAAAGATAAAAACTACCTCAGAGTAAAAGGATGGAAAACAATTTTCCAAGCAAATGGTTCCAAGAAACAAGCTGGAGTAGCCATTCTAATATCAAATAAAATCGACTTTCAACCAAAAGAAATCAAAAAAGATAAGGAAAATACTCATCAAAGGAAAAATCTACCAAGATGAACTCTCAGTTCTGAACATCTATGCTCCAAATGCAAGGGCCCCACATATATAAAAGAAACTTTTTACTAAAGCTCAAAGCACACATTGCACCTCACACAATAATAGTGAGGGATTTCAACACTCCACTCTCACCAATGGACAGATCATGGAAACAGAAATTAAGCAGAGACACAGTGAAATTAACAGAAGTTATGAACCAAATGGATTTAACAGGTATCTATAGAACATTTCATCCTAAAACAAAAGAACATACCTTTTTCTCAGCACCTCATGATACCCTCTCCAAAATACACCATATAATTGGTCACAAAACAGGCTTCAACAGATACAAAAGGATTGAAATAATCCCTTGCATCCTATCAGATCACCACAGACTGAGACTAGTCTTCAATAATAACAAAAACGATGGAAAGCCCACATACACGTGGAAACTGAACAATCCTCTAATCAATGATGACTTGGTAGAGGAAGAAATTGAAGACTTAGTAGAATTTAATGAAAATGAGGACACATCATACCAGAACTTGTGGGACTACCTGAAAGCAGTGCTAAGAGGAAAACTCATAGCTCTAAGTGCCTACAAAAAGAAACTGGAGAGAACATACACTAACTACCTGAAAGCACACCTGAAAGGTTTAGAACAAAATGAAACAAATACTCCCAAGAGGAGTAGATGGCAGGAAATAATCAAACTCAGGGCTGAAATCAACCAAGTAGAAACAAAAAGAACTATACAAAATATCAACAAAACCAGGAGCTGGTTCTTTGAGAAAATCAACAAGATAGATAAACCCTTAGCCAGACTAACCAGAGGGCACAGAGACAGTATTCAAATTAATAAAATCAGAACTGAAAAAGGAGACATATCAACAGAAACTGAGGAAATTCAAAAAATCATCAGATCCTACTACAAAGGCCTATACTCAACAAAACTGGAAAATCTGGATGAAATGGACAATTTTCCAGACAGATACCAGGTATCAAAGTTAAATCAGGAGCAAATAAACCATCCTGGAATTCTCAACTGAGGAAACTAGAATGGCCAAGAAGCACCTAAAGAAATGTTCATTATCCTTAGTCATTAGGGAAATGCAAATCAAAACAACCCTGAGATTCCACCTCATACCAGTCAGAATGACTAAGATCAAAAACTCAGGTGATAGCAGATGCTGGCAAGGATGTGGAGAAAAAGGAACAGTCCTCCATTGTTGGTGGGATTACAAGCTGGTACAACCACTCTGGAAATCAGTCTGGCAGTTCCTCAGAAAACTGGACATAGTACTATCTAAGGACCCAGCTATACCACTCCTGGGCATATACCCAGAAGATGCTCTAACATATAACAAGGACACATGCTCCGCTATGTTCATAGCAGCCTTATTTATAATAGCCAGAAGCTGGAAAGAACCCAGATGTCCTTCAGCAGAGGAATGCATACAGAAAATGTACATTTACACAGTGGAATATTACTCAGATACTAAAAACAATGACTTCATGAAATTCTTAGGCACATGGATGGAACCAGAAAATATCCTGAGTGAGGTAACCCAATCACAAAAGAACATACATGGTATGTACTCAGTGATAATTGGATATTAGCCCAAAAGCTCGCCGTACCCATGATACAACTCACAGACCATGTGAAGCTCATGAAGAAGGAAGACCAAAGTGGGTGCTTTGTTCCTTCTTAGAAGGAGTAACAAAATACTCATGGAAGCAAATATAGAGATGACAGAAACTGAAGGAGGGGTCGTCTGGAGACCATTCCACCTGGGTATTCATCCCATGTGCAGTCACCAAATGTAGACGCTGATGTGGATGCCAGGAAGTGCATGCTGACAGGAGCCTGATATAGTTGTCTCCTTAGAGGTCTGCCAGAGCCTGAAATATACAGAGGTGGATGCTCACAGTTAACCATTGAACTGATCAAGGGGTTCCCAATGGAGGAGTGAGAGTGAAGACTGAAGGAGCTGAAAGGGTTTGTGGCCCCATGAGGAGAGCAACAATACCAACCAGCCAGAGCTCCCAGGGTCTAAACCACCAGTCTGGGAGCACATAGGGATGGACCCATGGCTCCAGCTGTATATGTAGGGGAGGATGGCCTTGTTGGGCATAGGTGGAGAGGAGATCCTTAGTCCCATGAAGGCTGGACCCTAGTGTGGGAGAAATTGTGGGTGGGGAGGTGGGTGGGGTCACATCCTCACAGAAGCAGGAGGAGGGGGATGGAATAGGGGGTTCCTGGGTGGGGGTGGGGAGAAATGGGGAAAGGGGATCACATCTGAAATGTAAGTAAAATATCCAATAAAAAATTTTAAAAAGATGTATTTGTTTAAAACACTTATTTACTTCATTTTATGTGTATAAGAGTATATTCGCCGTATGTATTTATGTAT
>JANHMN010000001.1:114911521-114927229 GCA_030674055.1 Rhabdomys pumilio
GTCAAAGAGGACATCTGATTCCTCTGGAATTAGAGTTAGAGATGATCATGTGGTTGCTGGGAACTGAACCCAAGTCCTTTGCAAGAGCAACAAGTGCTCACTGCTGAGCCATCTCTGAGCCCTAATATTTGATTATTTCTGTATGTATACATGCCTACATGAAGTTACGTGTGCCCATGAAGAGGCCAGAGCCATCAGATCCCCTGGAACCAGTACCTGCAGTTTTGAGTTCTGGGAAAACAACCTGAGTCCTCTGAAGCAGCAAGTGCTCGTAGCCACTGAGCCGTTTCTCCATGCCCCAGAACTAAGGGTTAAATCAAGGATTAAATCGTTCACTAGCCAGGCTCTTAGAAACAGAGCGTGCCAATTACACTCTTTGTTGAAAACTATAAATATAAATCTTTCATATACTCTAGTGGTTTGAATATTTGTGTTCATTTTATGTGTATAAGAGTATATTCGCCGTATGTATTTATGTATGTATGTGTGTATGCATGTGTGTATGTGTGTATGCATGTATGTGTATTATGTGCATGCCTGGAGGTCAAAGAGGACATCTGATTCCTCTGGAATTAGAGTTAGAGATGATCTAACTCCAGAATTTATTGTTGAAATTGTCACAAAAGGTGTTAGAAGATGAGGGGTCTACTGGAAGTTGCATTGGCTCTCATGAATGGGATCAATACCTGTGTGAAGTGATGCCGTTAAGGCCTGTTTCTGAGGACACAAGTAGAGGCTGCAAGTCTTTGCAACAGAAGTTGGAGCTGACCAGATAGTAGAGCTAAGGTGCTTTCATCCTAGACTTCTATCTCCAGACAGAGAGACATAATAAACTCATTCTTGTTGTTTGTGAGTATTACATACGTAGAGCTTATTAAATCAAACGGAGAGAACTAAGCATTGCCTGGCATCTGCTGTGGAAAGGCGTCAGGCGGGGTATGAGCATGGGTGAGTGCTGCTATGATTGACAGTTATGGAGGAAAAGGGTCAAGAGAGGAGGCTTCGAGAGGCTGTCTGTGCTTCTGTAGCAGTATTACAGGAAGCATAATCTACACAACACAGTAGTGTCTCAGTTCAGAAGCTGGAAGGTATGGCGCAAACAGATTTGCTGTCTAGTTAAAGGTCTTATTTCTCTGTCCAGGATGGCACTGGTTTTCTCTGTTTTCCAGTAAAGGCTCACATTAGTGGTAGGCATGGAGACAGGGCAGAACAGAGCCCCCAGTAGTTGCCTCCAGTCTTGTAAAGGCACTAATTCATGAGGACCAAACCTTAATCAAACTGTACCTTAATCACTTTCCTAAAGGCCCACATCTCTTCTTTTCTGTTTGTTCTTTTCGTTTTGACTAGGTCTCATTATGTAGCTCTGGCTTGCTTGGAACTCACTATGTAGATTAGGCTAGTATTGAACTCACAGAGTTCCCAAGTAGGGTCGAAGGCATGCAACACCACACCTACCATGTTCCCTCTTCTTAAAACCACCACAGTGGAGACTAAGTTACATCATAAATTTTGGAGGGGACATGCAGTCAAGCTAGGAATAGGTAGAAAAAAACAAAAAAACAAAAAAACAAGCCACCCTGAAGACGCAACTCAGCATTTTCCTGGACCTGTACAGGATGAGTGGACCCTTGAGGAGTCTTCTGAGTTGAACCTAGGGCCCTCACGTTCCATAAGGCTGCTTTAAGAATGAGGTTTGTCTGTGTCTGCAGTCAAGGACTCAGATCTTTGAAGGGGCTAATAACAGGAGATAGTTTGGCAGCACCAGTAGCACTGAAATCCTCGGTCCTCCATTGCTGCTGGGGGCACAGTAGTGCTCACAGTAGGGCACACAGTGCTGGTGGCTGAGGAGAAGAGCAGGTCAGTAGACTCAGTTTCAGGGTCCTTTAGATTAGGATTTGGATTTGAGTTCCTTTCTTCTGTCAAAAACACTGTCATGACCCTGTGATTTGCCTTTTAAATTCTGTCAGGTGAGATACAATGTTTAGATGGACAGTTATAAAGTTTGAATAAGATATGATTACTTAAACTCTTGTGACATATTGTCCTACAAAGCTGGACATAGGATATGGTGGGCCACACCTTTGATCCAAACACCCAGGAGGCAGGCAGTCACATCTGTGAGCTCTAGGTCAGCCTGGTTTACATAGTAAGTTCCAGGGCAGGCAGGGCTACATTCTGAGACCCTATCGTAAAAAGCAAAACAATTCTATGAATGTTTATAATAATGATAATAGTAATAAATACTCCCTTGTCAAAGTGTATTTGGTGGAAAATGACTTTCTATAGAAACTTCTTTCTGCATATCCTGCATTTCTATAGTACAAGCTTATGCCCTTGCTGTGTTAATAATATGATTGTATTTACATGTCCAAGAAGTTTAGCTTTTAGTTGCTTATAACTTAGTTATAGATGTGTTACCAATATTCTAATTAATTAAAAGAATATAAGACAGGTTTAGAATTAGAAGACATTGTGTGGTTAGCAGTTGAATGGAGTGTGATGTTAATGGTGCTTCTCTCTGTCTGTGTAAACTGAGCCTTAATTTGAAGGACTGTCAGGAGTAGACTCCTATAATCAAGACCTTAAGGATGTGAGACTGTGAGTAGATTAGAGTCTATAGTAGATTATTTGTATTAGGTGATAGGATTGAGCTGGAAAAAAAAAAAGAAGTTAGAATGAGATATTTATTTATTTATGTCTTCTGAGACAAGGTTTCTCTGTGTAGCTCAGGCTGTCCTCAAACTCACTCTGTAGACCAGGATGGCCTCAGACCCACAGGGATCCTCCTGCCTCCTCCTGAGTGCCAGAATTACAGATGTGCTCCATGACCGCCCCTCGAGATCTAGAGTCCTAAATATAACAGTTGTAACATAGTAATATCTATATGTAAGAAAATTTGCATATGGAGATAAAGAGTAAGCACAGAATGTGAACTCAATTTCAGAGGTGGTGTGGGGAGGAAGGGAAGAGGAGGAAGAGACCATAGCAATGGCACTGAGATTGTCTTGTATCAAGATGCAGAGAGGAGGAGACTTTGGAGCACTCCCAAAATATCTTCATCAAACCCCTTCCCTCAGGGCTCAGGGACCTCAGGGACCTGTGTGGAAGAGGACACAGAAAGATTGTAAGAGCCAGAGGTGGTGGATGAATCCAAGGAAGTTCTGTTTTTCAAACACAGCAACGCTGATGCTCAGACTGGTTGCATGTCTTAGATCCGCACAGGGTTACCCTAGACAAAATCTCAGCCCTGAGAAGGGGAGTGGACACAAATCCTACCCCTGGCTGTTTGCAGCTGACAGCTGGGAAAGGAAAATCAGTTCGTCCAGTGGAGCATCAGCAGACACTTCAGCCACACTCCTGGCCGGCCCCAGATTTAGGATAGCTGAATGAGTAAGATGGACTTTGTGACTGATTTGTGTGGAGGTTTGCTTTGGTATTTTGTCTTACTGGGTTTTGGTTTTGATTTTTGTTTTTTTTGTGTGTTGTTGTTTGGGGCAGGGGTGGGAAAGGAAAAGAGCGTGAAGTTAGGTGGGAAGGACTTGGGAGAGGAAACATGATCCAAAAATAATGTAAGAAGAACTCTTGTTATTTGTTTTTCTTTGATTGAAGATACTCTTTCTGTGATCAGTAGGATAAATCAAAAATAAACAAATCAACTATAACAAAACAACCAAGTAAGAGAAAGTACAAGAAGTACATAGATGCAGAGACACCTGTGTTGGTGCACACGGAAATCATCAAAACCCAAACCAGAAGCCATAATGATATACACAGAGGATTTGTAAGTGTAAACAACAGAGAGCCCTGACTTAAGACCTCCAGAGCGGCCCTTGAGTTCACTTTGTATTCCATCTACTCTATGCGGCCTACCCTTAAGACTGGATTTCCCTGTGAGACTCCCTTTGGGAAAACTGACTTTTCATTTCCAAGCAGCTATGAATTGGAGCTAGCTTCTGGGTTAGGTTTGGGGTGGTGTGGACCCTTCTTTCAGCTCTAGAACCCTGTCTGGTGCAGATCCATGCAGGGCAGATCCGTGCAGGCCCTGTGCATGCTACCATAGTCTGTGAGTTCATGTGTGTGCCAGTCCTGTTGTGTCTAGAAGATCTTGATTTCTTTATTAACCACCCCCCCTAATCCCCTCTGGCTTTTACACTCTTTCTGCCTCCTCTTACTCAGTTCCCTGAGTTCTGAGGTCAGGGATTTTGATGGAGACATCTCATTTAGGGCTAAGAGTTCCAAAGATTCTCTCAATGCCTAATGTCTGGCTGTGGGACTCTGCATCTGTTCCTGTCTGCTGCAGGAGGAAGCTTCTCTGATGGTGACTGAGCAAAGCACAGATTTAGGAGGAATTGGGGGAGGGGAAAACATGATCAAAATATATTTAAAATATTTAAGTAAAAATAGTGTCTTGTGTTTTGTGAGTAAAGACAAAAGGAGACTAGGTGTTTAGATCACTAGCTGGAGTACAAAGAAGGAAGCCTATTGTTAGGAAAGTTATGGCAAGAGACTGACTTGTGAGAACTTAAGAGTGACCACCCCTGAAGAGACCATCCAGGTTCTGTGTCTCCTTGGCTGTCTGCTGGCCTTCTGTAGCAACTGAAGACCACAGCTAGAGCTTCTTTTGGCAGATAACACGTGGCTGTTCTGTGGTTCTTTGCAGGCAACAGCAGGCCTTTGCTTTAAATTTCTTCTTAATAAAATATGTCCTTTGTGTTCTGTATTTCAACTACCCAAGTCTGTTTTTCATGGTTCCTTTCTGTGGTCACTTCCTTCCTTTCACCAGTGAACAAGTATCTATTGTATGCGCCAGAGTTCCTGGAAAAACCAGTACCTTCCACCACACCTTCTGCCAGCCTGTTGGTTGATGACGATTCAGTGATGGTGGGGAGGTTGGAACACTGCAGGTGCAGAGCCTAATAACAGTTTATCTTGGGCTCTTTTTAGCTCCCTAAACAGCCACTCCTTGTCCATCTCTGTGTCTGACCTCACATCCTGTGTCTAGCAAGTGAAACATTTTGGAATGTATTAACTTGAGTGACCACTAGCTTTGATCATCCAGAAGGCTAAGAATGTCCTCAGCTGGCATCTGAGGCCTAGAGAAGGGGTTTCCCCATTTTGTTGTAAGCTGTCTCTCTGATGGTCCTCTGGTGTATTTGAGAAGTGCATTTGATTGAAGGTTTTATTCTTATGTTACTATGAGAACTTCACAAAAATGCTACCACGTTGAAAAATGGAGTTTGGGGTAACTTGACTCTGTGACTCCTGGTCATGGCACTCATATTTAGCTCCAGAATAAGGATTTCTTACCTATTTTGAGGTGAGATCTATGTTTTGACAGTAAAGTATCATTCTGTGCTAAGATTGCATTGACCTCTAGGAGTATAATGGAAAAAAACCAAAAACCAAAAAACCCATGTCTCTGACGTCTCATTGTATTCCAGTTGGGACAGAGGGTAAAATACAAGCATGCGTTTGGCCGCAATTGGAGAGGTAGGACTGCCAGATAACCGGGGACAGCTTATGAGGGGCCTGTAGACCCCGATGCTCTAGCTTTCTTTCCAGTCGCTGTGATCAAATACCTCAACACCCCAATAAAAGCAACCTAGGGGAGAAGGAACTTATTTAGCTCAGTTTCAGGTATAGGCCATTGTAGAGGGGTCATGTTGAGGGTGGGTCTTCCCACCTCAATTAACTTAAAAGAAAATACCACACAGATTTATCCCCTACCAACCTAAGCTAGACTGTCACTGCACTCTCCACAGGTGATTCTAGACTGTTAACACATCCAAAATAAAGTTAGCCATCCCACAATCCCTAGGGAAGTTAATGTTTACTCTGCATGATAGAAGTCTGTGGGTTTACAACAGGAAGGGCATAAATTATGTTGATTTTATCAAGACCTTGAAGACAGTCCAGCTCTGGGAGTATTGTATAAAAGTGGCCCCTATGTGGAGGTTAGAGCTTTGAAAACCCTTCCTTCCAGGGCTGCTTAGGAGGAACACCTGGCATCTGCTAGAGCACACTTAAGAACAGTACAAGTTACACTGAATAGCTGCTTATCAAATTTATTTAATTTGTTCATCTAGCTGGGCGGTGGTGGCTCACGCCTTTAATCCCAGCACTTGGGAGGCAGAGGCAGGCGGATTTCTGAGTTCGAGGCCAGCCTGGTCTACACAGTGAGTTCCAGGACAGCCAGAACTACACAGAGAAACCCTGTCTCGAAAAACCAAAAAAAAATTTTGTTCATCTAATGCTGTCAAAGGAAGTATGCATTAACATATTATTTACATATTTATCACTTTCATTAATAAAAATATATTTCTGTGTTTGGGGAGGAAGATTTATACTAAAGGAAGCTACTTTAAAGCAATTTTTGGAAAACTAATTTTTGGGGGGAAAGCTGAAAATGAGAAAAGAGATGTTGAACTCATGCTATACAAGGAGCGAATAACAGATTGGTGGTGGGTTATTTGTGAAGTCAAGGCCAAGAGAGCCAAGGAGCCAGGGTACCAGAAGCAGTGACTTAGATGAGCGGTAGATTATGAGGATGGAAAGCTGGGGACAGAGATTGAAACAGATTTTCAGTGAGTACAAGGCAAATGCTTGTAGAGAGTGGTTGTGGGGTTGCAAGGCCTCCTGGGGGAGACACAGCAGTGAGGTGCTTCTTCAGTGAAAGGACGAGGACTTGGGACTCCTCGGGAACCTGTTGGTTTTGTTTCCAGCTCATTTCCTACTGCAAATTTGTTTTGTTAACGTTTTACTGTTTCATGCAGCATTGACTAGTCTGTCACAGCAAGCATGTAGTCACATGTAGACACATGTCACATGTAGGTCAATATGGCTTTAAACATGAAACCCTTTCTTTTTCAGGGATATTATGATAACACACTTTGAGCCTTCCATCTCCTTTGAGGGACTTTGCAGTGAGGTTCGAGATATGTGTTCTTTTGACAATGAGCAGCCATTCACCATGAAATGGATAGATGAGGAAGGTGAGTAACTGGGCAGGGTGGGAGCTGGGGCGGGGTGTTCCTGAGCTGTGCCTTAAGATAAAGCAAGACTCCTAGGAAATCAAGAGAAAGATAAAGTAGAAACTTAATGCCATGTACATAGATTAAGATAGAAGATTTAAATCAAAGCATATGATCTTTCGTTTTTTTTGCCTCTGCAAAATGGAGCAAAACTAATACCTTCTCCCCCACCCCCCAGTTAAGGTGAATGTTTTATCAGTGTGTCATTTTAATTTACATTTTAATATAAGAGTTTTCCTGTTCTTGATTGAATTGTAGACCAGTCCTAGTTCATTTAGGGTGATGTCAGAGCCTTAATCACCTAGAGACATGTATTCACAAAGCATTGATGAACTGTCTGAGGACAGATAGTTCTCAACTCTAGAAGAGCATCACAACTGGGCATGTATGTTTGTTGGTGTTCTGTTAAGGACTAGGACTGACAGAATGATAGAATGGGCAGCTTCCTCAGTGAGAAGACATTAAATTAGGGCTTCTCTCAGTCCACTGTTTTTATTTTCAGTTCATTTCATATTGTAATTTCATTAATATTTTAATTTTGGTGTACACACACATATATAAATGAAGTTTATTAGAGCGGCTTACAGGCTATGGACTGGGTAGTCCAATGCCGAAGAAAGGTCAAGGATCTGGTGCTTGTTGAGTCCATAAAACTGGGTACTGTGAAGTCCTGATCTGGCTCTGGGGTCCTGTGGAATCCTTACAGAGCTGCTGGTCTTCAGTGTAGTTAGAATACTGAAGATTCTAGTACCAGAGAAGGAATGCCTTAACAGCAGGGTAGTTGAACTTGCTAGCAAGAATGAAGGCAAGCAGGCAAAAACCAAAAGTCTCCGATTTGTATGCTCTTTTATGTTGGCTGCCACCAGAAGATGTGGTGCCATCTTCCAGATTTAAGGTAGCCTTCCCACCGCAGATGATGCAGTCAAGAAACCCACACAGGTACACCAGCTGCTTGGGGTTTTGTTGATTCCAGATGTAGTCGACCGTGGCTACATGACAGCTGAGATTGGCCATCACGTGTGCACTAAATGTGATGAGTTCTGGAATGCAAAAACACAGGGCCTAGGGAATGAAGAAAGCAGCACCTGTGTCTGCCTGAAATGTCAAAGTTTGAACTAAACCTGTCAACAAAGAGTAAACTTTTTGAGGTGGTGGACATAAGGAGAAAAACATATAGGCTGAAGAGCAAGATGGAAAGAAAGGCACTGGTGGCCTAGGCATGGTGGTGGCATACTCCTTTAATTCCAGCACTCAGAGGGCAGAGGCAAACTCTGTGAGGCAAACTCTTGCTCTGTGAGACCAGCATGATCTACAGAGCAAGTTCCAGGACAGCCAGAACTCCACAGAGACCCTGCCTAAAAGTGAAAAAGGTGCAGACCATAGGAAGAACCTTGAGAGTAGGCCATGACTTCATCCCTAAAGCTGAAGTAGACAGCGGTGAGCTGTGAACTTGGCTGGGGCCTTGTTACCCATATTTGGGAGTGTGAACGTTTCAGAGGTACTCAGTTCCCACCAGTCTCCTCCCTCAGTCTATTTTAACAACATCCCCGCTAAGTTATGGGAATATAGAAATTGATAACCATAGGAGAAGCTCCTGAAAGACATGAACTCCATTAGTTAGCACTTTGTAAGTCTAGTCAAATGCCAGCACCCACGTGGTAGATCACAACTATCTGTAACCAGTCTGTCAGGGGAACTGAACCTATGCAAGAGCCACAGTGAGTGCTTTTAACTGCTGAGCCATCTCCCCAACCCCTAATTTGGCCTGTTTGTTTGTTTGTTTGTTTGTTTGTTTGTTTAGTAAAAGCAGGTCTTGTTTTGTGGTCCTGGCTGACCTGTAACTTGGAGTGACACCTCACCCCACCCCACCCTGCTTCTTTGGTGTCCTTTTGTGAGTGAGCTAGAAGGCCGCAGTACACAACATTTTAGGTGAACAGTATTCCGTAACCATCACTGTATGCGTTCTTGTATAGGAATGATGGATGTGAGTTATTTTATTTCTTTGTATAGTTTTTTTGTTTGTTTCTTTGGTTTTTTGTTTGTTTGTTTGTTTGTTTTGTTGGTTTTTTTTGTTGTTGTTGTTTTGTTGGGTTTTTTTGTTTTGTTTTGTTTTTCGAGACAGGGTTTCTCTGTGTAGCCCTGGCTGTCCTGAAACTCACTCTGTAGACCAGGCTAGCCTGGAACTCAGAAATCCACCTGCCTCTGCCTCCCAAGTGCTGGGATTAAAGGCGTGCACCACCACTGCCCGGCTCTTTGTATAATTTTAAAGTTTATTTTTAACTGAAAGTATATATGATTGTAAAATACAGTATGATTTTTTTTGTGTGTGTTATGTGTGTGCGTGTGTGTTTTTAATGTATATGGGTATTTTGCTTACATGTATTTCTATGCATCATATGTATACAGTGTCTGAGCAGGCTAGAAGAAAGTTTGAGTCCCATGGAACTGAAGTTACAGTTTTTAGCCACTAAGTGGTTAATGGAAATAGAACCCAAGTCCTCCAGGAATGGAGCTGTTTCTGTGACAAACCTGGCCTGTTTTTTGAAGAATTGTAGAAGACCTTGGGATTTTGAACTAGAAAAGTTACACTTGAATGCTGTAAGCAGGGTTAAATAGGCCATCCTAGTAGGAGCTTGGAAGACAGTAGTGCTGAGATCAGTGTGGACTATGTAGGCCCAGCTCAAAATGTTTCAGAGGGAAGCAATATTAACAACAGGGCTAGACCATTCCTATGACTATTTTGGCAAAGAATGTGGCTTCTTCTGTAGTTCTAAGAATTTGCCTGAGGCTAACTTGAAAAGAAAACTTGGAGGATGAGATTTCAGGAGGATCTAATTAATATCGTGATTATTAGTAACCGCTCTTGTACAGGTCTCTAGTGAAAAAGAGCAAGTGGGGCAAGCAAGAGAAATATAAAACTACATGTTGAAGAGAAAAATGGGAGGCAGTGAAATGTTGGGGCCAAGGCTTGTGCTGAAAGAGGGGAGTGGATTAAGAAAAGGCCTTATCTGCCCTGGGACAAGGGGATCAGAGCAAGACCCCAGCCAACTAAGCTTTCTACTGAAAAGAAAGACCTGAGGAATGTTCTGCTCTTCAAAAGCTACAAGAAGGAATGTTTCTGCAAATATGATTCAAGGAGGGACCAGGCCCCAAATGGACGCCTGAGCTTCACTGTTGTCCTTGTGGTTCTAGCTTCAGAGTAATGAAAATACCTGAGGAAAGGGGTTATGGAGCCTTCTCCATGGTTAAGGAGAACCACTGAGGGAGGGCACCCTGGCAGGGGTGTTCCTGCATGAAAGCCACAAGAAGCCATCATATGAAGTTTTGAGAGCAACTGGGTTGTTAGAGACCCCTCGATATTAGACATGCCAGAACCATGGGATGTCTGCCAAGGAGATATGCACACAGGGAATGGAACCAGCCCAAGATTTATCTAGCAGGCAACAAAGCTAGGAGGGAGACCATTCAAGACTTGCAGTTTGCCCTGCTGTATTTTGGTCTAGTGGTTCCTCTCTATTCCCTGATAACTCCCTTTTGAATGATAATAGATATTCTGTGCCATTGTATGTTAGAAATATGCAAATTTGTTGTTTTATTTTACAGAGGGTTACAATTAAGAGTTTGACTTGAGTCTCAGAAGAGACTTTCAACTTTTAAATAGTGTTGAGCATGAAAGACTTTGGGGACCTTTGAAGTTGGATTAAATGCATTTTGCCTTATGATATGATCATGAACCCAAGGGAGCCATGGAGTGGAAAGTGGATTTAAATATAATGAACTATGACCTAAGTTTTGTTTCTGCATCTTGTCAGGTTATTTTACACACAGTTGGATCTTTCATATTTAACATCTTTTTTTTTTTAAGCCTAATGCTTATTTGCTTCTTTTTATAGGTAAAAACAAACAAAAACCAGGGCTGTATTAAAAACAAGAATAAGCCTACTGGTTAATATCCAGATTTTATTAATTTTTTAATTACCTCTAAATTAACTGCAGTGAGCAAATACTCAGAATGCATTTGTGTTTTATTCTAGACATTTAGAATTTGGTAATAGAGTTAACTTTGAAAAATACCTTTCCTGGTCATTTTTGTTTTATAATGGCTTAAAGTGCTTTATGTATCAAACATATGGTCAAAAAAGGTCACATGTATCACTCAGTCACTCAATCTGTGGAGCTGTGAAGTGATGGCTTGGTTTCTGGTGTGGCACAGGTCTCGAACCCAGACCCCACTGGGGCAATGGCAGGTGTTCGGTCACGCCCCTAGACTCCAGGCTCCTGACACGCCATTGACCTGTGCCTTGCAGTCACTGTAGGGCAATGTAGCCCCTCCCAAAGAGGTGTCACCTAACACAGGTAGAGGGCAAGACTACAGGCTTCAGCCTCAAGAGATTTCCATATTAATGAGATACCTAAAGGCCAGAGGGCGTAGCTAATTACGTATTCTTTTCCCAGACCTTCCCCCTCCTCCCTCCCTATTTAAGTCAGGTCCCCACTGACTTAAGGAGGGTGCATCCAGACCATCTGTCATCTGCCATGTCAATAAAGCTCTTGGAACCCTGGACTCCATTGTGTCTTTTGGGAGCCTGCCATAGAAGAACCTCGGAGAAGGCCTTTAATGCCGCTGCCTCCGCTGTAGCTGCAGCTGCTTAATCTCTTGCCTGGAGAGCTTCTGCGTTCAGCCATGGGGACCACCATTTCAATCAAGCAAGTTAGCCAAGCGGTTCCGAGCCAAGCGAGTAACCAAAGAATCCCTTTCCCATGGGGCGTGGCCAGAGCTCTCCTACCCCCTCCCATTTCTCTTGGTGTGTGGGCCGGTCTCGTCCTCACACATCCCCAGTCTCAACTCTTCCAAGGCGTCCAGTGGCGTCTGGGAGCCCAAGAGCTTGTGACCAGTTGGTCCCCAGCTGCCTCCTGACCCAGGGATCCCCACTCAAGAGCCCTGCCAGTGCACGGAACCAACTCAGTCAAATTCCCACACTGCTGCCATGCTGAGCTGCAGTTCCAGCCAACTGAGCCGTGGCAGACACTCCGGAACAATGCCGCCCAACAAGATTCAAGAACCCATGCCCACGTGTGAGCTAATCATTCCTCTCATCAATCCAAGAAAAACAAAATAAATTGAAAGTATGTAGTGTCTATGCATGAGTAAGTTAATATATGACTAACTTACCTTCCTGCTTCCTTAGGATTATACAGAAGTATATACTCTCACAGACCACCCAGAGCCTAGTCCATTATGACATTACGTTCACAGTCCAGAGATGGTCTGTGTCCTGTGTCTTGACCATCTATGGTTTAGGTTCCTTGACTGCACTCTGCTAGTTCTGAAGACCTGTGAAATGCTGACAGAATAATAAATTAGAGACAGGAGAAGTATAGTAGCTACTCCTAGTTACAAGAAGGGAAGGTGCTACCTAATTCTGAGCTATAATGTCGTCATTCCATCTGGAAAGCTCACTGTGCTCTCTGGGAGTGGTTCCCATGACTCGTAACATTGTCGCTCTGATTCATCCTTCTCTCTTCCTAGGTAATGTTTGTAGTTCAGTAATTTCCTTAGATTCTCTCCCATCGTGGGTCTTCATTTTGAACATTGTAGGCCACCTATGTATGGAGTTGTAACTGTTCCATTGGATAAAAGCCATACTCACATTAATCTCTTCTAGACAAGGTCTATATGCATCTGAGGTTTGAGGGGCTCTTATAGTTACCTAAGATCCTGGTGTGGGCTGAGAGATGGCTCATAGTTAATAGTGGGTACTGCTTCTGCAGAGTACCAAGTTTAGCACCCATATGGGGCCTCCAGCCCCAGCGGGGTCAACAGCCTGTGCAGGCAACTGCAAGTGCACAGACCCAGCCCTTCATATTCATAATTTCTTCAGAAGTCTTGGTGTTTATTAGAAACTCCATGCACTGATCTGTGCTCTTAGTGTGTTTCTTATTTTTATGACTTATGGGTAGAAGTGGAAGGGAGATGCAGGTTTATTTTCAAACCACACAAGATTTGGCAGGGAAATGTTTTTCTTTTAGATACTTTTAGAAAACCAAGCGTCACCAAATATGATTCCATTTATGACATTTCTCTGTATCCATATCTACATAGATTGTTGAAAGAAATCATTTGGGGGGCTAGAGAGATGGCTCATCAATTGAAGGCACTGGCTGCCCTTATAGAGGACCCAGGTTCAATTCCCAGCACCTTCATGACATTTCACAATTATCTAGAACTCCAGTTCCAGAGGAGCTGACACTTTCACATGTACACATCCAAGGAGGCAACACACCAATGACCATAAAATAAAAATAAATTATTTTAGGAAAGAAAAATCCATTTGCTACTTTGAACCTCCTGCCCAGTCTTCTGATCTTTGTATTTACAGCCACTGATATTGTGGGTATGTTTTCTGTTTGCTGTATTGCCTTCAGGGAGTGTTACCACACTCGTTCACTCATTTTACCCATTGTCCAAACCATTTTCTCTGTCCTCTGTCCTTCACAAGCAGCCCATGGCTGCTGTCTTCTGCCTGTCATGAGATAGAAAAGGCCATGTAAGTCTTCTTCCTTTTGTACCAGTTCTGGTTTGGTTATCTATTTCTGTGTAATCCTACCTTATGAGTTAGTGATTCGAAAACTTACTTCACAGCTCTGTGACTTATCAGAGCTAATGTTATAAATGTCCACACAAGATAAAAGGGAGTGAGGACTCGGCAGTTGAGTTGGAGAAAAGAACAGACACTGTTTTCTGAGTCCGTGTAGATAGGAAATGATTTCACAGCTCTCTCTCAAGTAGTAAGCTGGGTTCTGCGCACAGTGTAATTGAAGATTAGACAGACTTGGTGGCATCTAGCATGCAGGAATGTTTCGTGTAACCACAGGAATGAGCCCTAGAGTAGCAGAGGGGAGGATCCAGTTCAGGCCCCAGCTTTGCTCTAAGTGACTTGTTCATTGAGGAATTCACCTCCTGACTTCCAGGGATGAGTCTGCACATTGGCTGGTTAGTTGAGAGAGGTGTGTCCTCCTCCCCTTCTGTGTGTGTAGCTAAAATTCACCACTTACATTTAAGAGTAGCTGGAGCTGGTGTCCAGCCCCAAGTAGGACATCCTTCCCACCAAAGGCTCAAAGAACATGTCAGAGGAAGGGCATCTCAGACTAGGGGGGCAAAGAATGTGAGAGATGCAGGGAGGAGAGGAGTGGAGTGATGTGGAATGCTGCCTTTGGGCTGTGTCACGGCCTCTGCAGCCACGGACTCATTACTGCTGATTACATACACAAGACAGAGTCAGTGAGATCAGCCATCATCCCAGCAGAGAGGACTCATGGGTATGAACAAAGAAAGAAGCTGAAGCAGGGGAAAGGCTCATGGGTACTTCTAAGGAGTTGGAGTACACATCGTCAGGATGCGGTGTCTGTATCTATGCAGTCTTCAGAGTAAAAGATGCTTTGTTTAAAGACAGAAGAAGAAACAAAAAGTTGGGGGTGGAAAGGTGGGTGAGTAGTGAAGAACACTTGCTGCTCTTTTTGCAAAGGACCCAGGTTCAAGTCTCAGCACCCACAAGGTAGCTCACAACTGTCTGGAACTCCAGTTCCAGGGTATCTGATGCCTTCTTCTGACCTGTCATAGGCACACACATAGTCCACAGACATATATACAAGTAAAATATTTATCAAATAAATCTAAAACAAAGTTTTTAGTAGCTCAAACTGGACTATTCTTAATCCAGAGTACTTTAGTGGTTTCTTTCTTGTGACTTAATTGTCCCAGGTTGTAATGTAAAAGAAAATCCGTGACAGTCACTGCCTGTGTTAGAGCAAGAATCACCAAAGAATGATAACCCAGACTCAAATAGTATTCAAAAGCAAAGAGCATTTTTTCAGCAGAACTTCCTGCATGCAGGGGTCTCCTCATTCAGGAATAGAGACACCTAGTGGACTCACAGGCCCAACTTTTATTGTCAGGGGACTTCCTTGATTGGTTAGCTCTATCTCTAGGGGTCTGACTGATTCTGCAATTGGTTAGGCTCTGGCAACTTTCCAGGGTAGTTACTTACTCATTCTAGCTGCCTATTCTTGCTTTAGACCAAATGACAAGGTGTCCTCAGATTGGCTGCCCGTGGCTGTGGTTGGCTGACCACAGGTTCCTGGCTCCGGGTTCTCATTTCTGGGAAATACAAACTTAGGCCTAGTCTCCTAATCTGTCAGTTTGCCCCCTACCATGGAGTGAGTCAGCCTGGCTCTGGCTAACTCAGTCCTCTCACCTGGAAACCCTGCCCATCCATAGTGTGGCAGTAGAATTGCTTTAACTCCCTTTTTAAAGAAGCTAAAAGCCAGGTCTGGTGCTACTAGCTTGTAATATCAGCACTTGGTAGACTGAGGCAGGAAGATTGTGTGTTTAAAGCCAGCCCAGGCTATAGAATGAGTTCTAGAGCAGCCTGAGTAAGTTCCTGAGATTCTATCCCCAAACAGAACAAAACAGAGGTGGGCTGACTGTATGTACTCGGGGTTAGAGTACTCCAGGCCTGGTCTTGGGCTCCACCCACAATACTGAAGATGAGGAAAAGAACTTGCTCTTAACCATACCCATGTGAGTGAGCCACGTCTGGCTGAAACTCTTTTCCCCTGCCGTGTGTGTGTGTGTGTGTGTGTGTGTGTGTGTGTGTGTGTGTGTGTGTGTGTGTGT
>JANHMN010000001.1:114927239-114983284 GCA_030674055.1 Rhabdomys pumilio
TGTGTGTGTGTGTGTGTGTGTGTGTGTGTGTGTGTGTGTGTGTGTGTCCCCGTCCTTTGTGCAGTTAGAAGTGGGTGTGACATCATCTACAGAGGGAAGGGTGTCTAGGGCAGTATCTAAGCATCTGTCCTTGTACATGCTCCCTCCGTTACTATCTGTAGAACTTGCTTACTGTTATCCCACTCAGAGGCTTTGAAGACTGAGCTTTACTTTTTGTGGTTTTAGGAGACCCGTGTACAGTGTCTTCCCAGTTGGAGTTGGAAGAGGCTTTCAGGCTGTATGAGCTGAACAAGGATTCTGAACTCTTGATCCATGGTAAGAGAGCCATCACTTGGCTCCCACAGCTCTAATTTAAACATAACTCTTGTTGACCATTTAAGGACGATCTAGGTGTCCTTTATTATGTGTGCTCTCGTCCCTATGTTATTGTGCTTCAGGTTCCTTTTCCTGTAGTAGAGCAGATAAAATGATCGTGCTTTTTATAGTCTAGGAGAAGTATTGATCTAGGGGAAATATCCGTATGCAGTCTTTTAGGGTACTAAAATGTGATCTCCCGGTGTTTGACAACTTACGACATTCCCGCACGGCTTTAGAGGTCTGTTTGGGGTGGGGGCAGTGGCTACCCTTTTCTAGTGTAAAATTTTAAAATGTTAAGAGAAATGATCAGTTATGCCAGCAAGTAGCACCTGCCTGTTATCCTACAGCTTGAGAGGCAGAGGCAGGAGGAGCCAAGATGGTCCACGGCAACCTGACCGACATGGAGAGACCATGTCTGAAACAAGCGGGAGCTGAGATTTGTCTCAGTTGTAGAGTGCTTCCCTGTATGGTACCAGGACTGATAGCCTGTTTCTGTTCTGGGTACTCTTCTTCATTGTGGCCCAGAGAGTACGTTAGCTAACACGAGGGATGTTCTTCTTTATGAAATGGTTCATTTGGAAATTTCCAGCCTGGAATATACGCTTATATTTGGCGTCGGTACTATTCCTGGTATTAATTCATTCTCTAATTGAGTGCACATCTTTTAAAAACTCTGATTTTTGTCATTTAATTCTTTGTCATACAAAAGTTCTCTACTATGAGAATTTTAAATATAGTAGTTAGTTTCTTTAAGGACCGGAATTTTTAAAAGTGATTATTTACAAGGAACTAGAATTAGTAATTCAAGCTTCTAATGTGTTACCTATAGACACATTTATTTTCACAGAAACTTACTTTAAAAAAAACAAAAAACAACAACAAAAAAAAAAAAACCCCGAGAGCCTTTAGTAGACTATATTTGCTACATGCTATAATTCTTTCTCCGGTGTCTCGGGACACTTGAAATTTGTGTTAATTTTAATTTCATATAGTTTGTATTTTATGAATATGCTGTTAATTAATTTCAGTTTATTTTCTTTCAGTATTTCCATGTGTGCCAGAGCGTCCTGGAATGCCTTGCCCAGGGGAAGACAGTGAGTGTTTTACTGCTTTGCACACTTGAAGAGTTGCTCACAGTGAAAAAATATGAACTTTTTGTTTTGTTTTGTTTTGTTTTGTTTTTTGAGACAAGGTTTCTGGCTGTCTTGGAACTCTTTCTCTAAGACCAGGCTGGCCTCCAACTCTAAGATCTACCTGCCTCAGCCTCCCAAGTGCTAGGATTAAACACGTGTACTTCCATGCCTCGCTTAAGAAATAGAAATTTTAGTTTGTTAGATTTATTCTGCGTCTTCACTCTAACTTAGAGTATATTACAACTGCCTAAGCTGTGCTTTTGACAAATGGAACTCACCTGGCTGTAGCTTACCTGATGGTCTGTTATATAGAAGGGCATGTGACTCTGTACCCCAATTTTTAATAGGGTTATTCGGTTGCCTGGAGTCTAATTTCTTGAATTCTTTGTATATATTGGATATTAGCCCTCTATCAGATGTAGGACTGGTAAAGATCTTTTCTCAACCTCTTGGTTGCTGTTTTGTCCTATTGACAGTGTCCTTTGCTTTACAGAAGCTTTGCAATTTTATGAGGTCCCATTTGTCAATTCTTGATCTTACAGCATAAGCCATTGGTGTTCTGTTCAGGAACATTTCCCCTGTGCCCAAGTGATCGAGGCTCTTCCCCACTTTCTCTTCTATTAGTTTCAGTGTATCTGGTTTTACTTGAGCTTTATACAAGGGGATAAGAATGGATCAATTTACATTATTCTATATGCTGACCTCCAGTTGAACCAGCACCATTTGTTGAAAATGCTGTCCTTTTTCCACTGGACAGTTTTAGCTCCTTTGTCAAAGATCAAGTGACCGTAGGTGTGTGGGTTCATTTCTGGGTCTTCAATTCTATTCTATTGATCTTCCTCCCTGTCTCTGTACCAATACCAGGCAGTTTTTATCACTATTGGTCTGTAGTACAGCTTGAGGTCAGGGATGGTGATTCTCCCAGAAGTTCTTTTATTGTTGAGAATAGTTTTCACTATCCTGGAATTCTCAACTGAGGAAACTCGAATGGCCGAGAAGCACCTAAAGAAATATTCAACATCCTTAGTCATCAGGGAAATGCAAATCAAAACAACCCTGAGATTCCACCTCACACCAGTCAGAATGGCTAAGATCAAAAACTCAGGTGATAGCAGATGCTGGCGAGGATGTGGAGAAAAAGGAACAGTCCTCCATTGTTGGTGGGATTACAAGCTGGTACAACCACTCTGGAAATCAGTCTGGCAGTTCCTCAGAAAATTGGACATAGTACTATCTAAGGACCCAGCTATACCACTCCTGGGCATATACCCAGAAGATGTTCCAACATATAACAAGGACACATGCTCCGCTATGTTCATAGCAGCCTTATTTATAATAGCCAGAAGCTGGAAAGAACCCAGATGTCCTTCAGCAGAGGAATGCATACAGAAAATGTACGTTTACACAGTGGAATATTACTTAGCTACTAAAAACAATGACTTCATGAAATTCTTAGGCACATGGATGGAACCAGAAAATATCCTGAGTGAGGTAACCCAATCACAAAAGAACATACATGGTATGCGCTCACTGATAAGTGGATATTAGCCCAAAAGCTCGCCGTACCCAAGATACAACTCACAGACCATGTGAAGCTCATGAAGAGTAACTTATGAAGAGTCCTTCTTAGAAGAGTAACAAAATACTCACGGGAGAAATATGGAGACAAAGTGTGGGACAGAAACTGAAGGAGGGGCTCTCACCTGGGTATCCATCCCATGTGCAGTCACTTAAGGCAGACACTGTTGTGGATGCCAGGGAGTATATGCCGACAGGAGCCTGATATAGCTGTCTCCTTAGAGGTCTGCCAGAGCCTGACATATACAGAGGCAGGTGCTCGCAGCTAACCATTGAATAGATCAAGGAGTTCCCAATGGAGGAGTTCAAGAGAAGACTGAAGGAGCTGAAGGGATTTGCTTCTCCATGGGGAGAGCAACAGTACGAACCAACCAGAGCTCCCAGGGTCTAAACCACCAGCCTGGGAGCACATAGGTGCCAGCTGTATATGTAAGAGAGGATGGCCTTGTCAGGCATAGGTGGGAGAGGAGATCCTTGGTCCAGTGAAGAATGGATGCTCTAGTGTGGGGGAATTTGAGGGCAGGGAGGTGGGAGTGGGAGGGTGGGTAGGACCACACCCTCATAGAAGCAGGAAGAAGGGAGATGGGATGGGGGATTCTGGGAGGGGAATGAGAAAAGGGAATAACAGCTGAAATGTAAGTAAATAAGTATCCAATAAAAGGCGGGGGGCCATGTGACTTCGTGTTTTTAAATTTTGGATGTTTCCAAATCTGTGGAAATTTTGCAACATCTTTGAAAAAAAAGGATACCTACATATGTGTTGTAACATATGTAACAGTACTCCTTAGCGCTTTCTGCATGCCTGTTTGTGTGCACACATGTGCGTGTGTTGTAAGTCTCCTGACTCACTAGTGCAGCATCGCTCAGTCACTGTTGGTCTGTGCTTCCTATGTCATGTGAAGTAATGGACTCAACACTCCGTTCTAGGTGCTGTTGTAGACGCCACATTGTTAGCAGTTGGTATGGAATCTCATTTTCATTATGGTTTCAGCACGTATCCACGACTTCGGAAGGAAAAGAAGTAAATGCTTTGCTTCCAATTACATGAAATTTCCAAGCATAAAATTTTAATTCTGCTGGTTCTCATGGGAAGAGAGTAAGAGCCATGCTGGCTGTCTTACAAGCTGCTGAGACAGTGGTTGTCTTCTGTGAAAGATGACCTTGTAGCACAGCCTGTCCGGAGTTCCATGTCCATCGCCGTCTGTTTTAGGTTTGGTATCCTTCCGAGGTAAAATGCAGCTCCTGGGCCTCCCACTGTGCTGCGCCCTCTTTACCTTTTGAAATTTAGTGGTGGAGGTCTGGCGCCACCATTTCCCCACAACGTAAATATTAAACTGGAGTTTAGAGGAAAATTGATAACTATGACTGTGGCCTCTTGGTCATTTAAATTCCTAGACAGCCGTGAGATATTTAAATTTGGGGTACATAAGCTAGTTCATAAGCATATGTGGTAAGCAAGAATGTGATGGCTCTTGGTAGGAAGTGTTGTTTTTTTGCAAAATTGTGTTAAGTGTTAGCAGTTTTGCACAAGGCTTCTATTAGCGTTCAAGGCTTTTTTTCCCCCAGCTCTGCAATGAGAAAAAAAAAAAAGATTTCTAAAAGCATTGTAGCTGGGACTTTAACTTGAAATAGTAAATTCAGTGCTACACCTGCTTTAATGTAGTTTAGGAATGTTCCCTCCTGTTACCTACCACCAAGGAATGTCACCAGTGCACATTACAGTGTCTACAATGTCTAGTAGACACTACATGTCATAGTGTTGGATAGCCAGATTACAAATGGGTTAGATTTGATTATTTAGAACCTCTGCCTATGTGTTGTAGGAATGAGACATGGCTCAGAGGTTAAGAGCCCTTGTTGCTCTTCCAGAGGACCCATGTGGTCCACAGCTGTTTGTAACTCTAGTTCCAAGGGATCCAACTTCTCCTCCTTGCCTCCAGAGTACTAGCCATACGCATGGTACACTTACACACATCCAGACAAGGCACTAATACACATGAACGATAAACAGGAATAATAACATTCATATAAAACCTTAGGAATGGGCTAGGCCTATGGCTAAGAGGTAGAAAGCTTAGGTAACTCGTGTGAGGTCTTGGGTTCAACACCTAGTATTATACCAAAAACGAACCAAAAGGATAAAAGTTTGTTGTAGATGAAGTTATGTAAAATATCACTTACAAATAACTCACATGAAGTAAAATGTACCTCACTACTTGTAAAGGTAGTGCGTGCTCACATTCTGACATTTATGTGCCTTAAGATTTATTTTATTTTTGATAAAATTTTCAGAGAATTTGAGAGCATCAGATCTCCAATCTCCCTCCTCTGCGCACTGTAACTGGAGTTACAGACACTTGTGAACTGCTTTTGACTAGGTGCTAGGAACCGAACTCAGGTCCTCTGCCTGAGGAGCACTTAACAGCAGAGATTTCTCTCTAGCCCCTCTTCCCTTTAAAAATAGCTCTGTAGTACTTTTGACAAAAGTATTTAGCACTGACTCTGATCACCAAGAGACAGACAAACCTGGATGTGGGACATAAACACACTGCCTAAGGCGTGGAGAAGACATCAGAGCGAGTGCTTTGATTATATGGAGACCAGCCAACCAGACAGACAGACAGACAGAGACTATGGGCAGTGCCTGGACTGCGACTTGCTCCTGATTAGGAAACGGCAGCTTTGAGAGGCACTTTTGGAACAGCTAAATTTTGTATGTGAGCTTTATATTGAGTGATACTGAAGTTAACTTTCTAAGACACCGCAGTTACGTCGTCGTTGTTGTGGATGGCTAGAGTGAGTGCCCTGAGATCTTACTTTCAAGTCATTCTGAGGGAAAGGGACTTTTGTTGGTCTTTATTCATATTTGTTGAGAAGTTGTGTAGACAGAAGAGTAGTGGAAGATCAGGGGACGGGTGCTAGCAGGCGTTCGCTCCTTCAGCTTGTTCCTGTTTTTCTCAAACATTAAAGGGAAGTCTCTAAAACAAAAGCGACACTAACTGCGGTGTGGGTACCCTGGTGCTTGCCTCATCCAGTCCTTTAGCAAACCTGTTTTTCAGTTTCTAGTTTGCGTTTCTATATTTTTTTTTCCCAGCAATAAGTATTATGGAAAACTCAGATTTAATTAGGTGGCTTTTATTCAGACTTGCCCTTTTTAAACTTTAAATCTCTCTGCAGAATCCATTTACCGCAGAGGGGCGCGCCGGTGGAGAAAGCTGTATTGTGCAAACGGCCACACTTTTCAAGCCAAACGTTTCAACAGGGTAAACTTATTCAATTGAATTCTAATATTTGGACACATCTATTTTTATTTTCCTTTCTATGAGAGGTAAATAGTTTGTTATTAAGTCTTGATAGTTCTCTTAACAGAAGTAAGCAACAAGGCCTTGGTGCCCTATGCTGTGGGGCCTTGTGTCCCGTGCTGTGGCAGCGCCTCCAGTTTTCACAGCCCTTCCTCTCAGTGCCCAGCACTCTGCTGCACTCATAGCCTTCCCTCTAAAAATATCTCAGGTTTCTTAAAAAGGTCAGGACCTTTTAAAATTCTATGAATGAAAGTCATTAGTCTTAGGTTAAACTCCTAATGTCTGCTCCTTATTGTCAAATGAGTCTGAAAAAAAAATGTAGGTTTTTGGAATTACAAGAAAATTATGTTTAAATACATTCAAAACAGGCAGAAATTATCAAAGTTTATTGTGTAAGCCCTTGAATCTTACTATTATATCTCACAGTGATAGTAGCAAACACTTGGCCAGCTCTTCTCATGTACCAGGCAGGTTCCTGAGGGCCTCACTTGTGTTTGTTCACTAAATTCTTGCAACAACCCTGTGATACAGGTACTATATATTCCCATTTTATAGATGAGAAAAATGAAGTCGAGTCCTGTCTTAGATTTCAGCCAGTAAGTGCAAAGCTGGGGTTTGAGAACAAGCAGTCTGCTGACATAGCCTGTGTCTAGAACTACCCCAAACCCAACCCTTTTCCTTTTTTTTTTTTTTTTTTTTTTTGTTGTTGTTGTTGTTGTTTTTGTTTTTGTTTGTTTGTTTGTTTTTGTTTTTCGAGATAGGGTTTCTCTGTGTAGCCCTGGCTGTCCTGGAACTCACTCTGTAGACCAGGCTGGCTTGGAACTCAGAAATCCGCCTGCCTCTGCCTCTGCCTCCCAAGTGCTGGAATTAAAGGCGTGCGCCACCACCACCCGGCTACCCCAACCCTTTTCTGATGCAGGTTCTTACTATGTTGCTGCAGTTGGCCTGACAGTAAGTATATAGCTGGAGTTAGCCTAGAACTCATGGCAGTCCCTCCTGTGTACCTCAGTGCTGGGAGTGCCTGGCTTAACTTGTCTGATAACCATACATTTATGGATTTAGTTTCTACAGTGAACACCATGCCCTAAATTCATCAGTGTAATACAGATGAATGCCCGGGGTCCCCAACTCATGACGGCTTGGGGCGCCACGCTCTCTAGGAGAGCAGGGCTTTGGTTTGCCCTCTGCTACGAGGCTGCCTGCTTTATTAGCCACTTTTTTCTGTGTTCATCACTGGGACATTTTTGCAAAGATGAGAATTTTTTGAGTTTGACATTGAAAGCAGCATGGTTATATATATATATATTCACTATCTCTTTGAAACCCACAGTCTTGTTTATCTTTCACTGGTCTTCAAAAGCCTTTGAAGAAAAATTATACGTGAGGAAATTTTGTTTTGTTTGATTTTTGCCATAGGCTGACAACTGATGTCATGATGAGAGGGATTTAATTAGAGAAGAAAAGCCACTTATTTTTAAATATCTTGGGTTTGTTTGGCTGTTTTGAGACCGAGTCTCACTCTATAGCCTTGACAGGCCTGGCAGTCACTATGTAGACCAGGCTGGCCTTGAACTCTGTATACTTCTGCCTCATGAATGCTGGGATTAAAGGCATAATGAGTAAACTGTTGGGAAATAACTGGGAGACAGGTTATGAAACCCTGGTGGGCCTGGAACTCCCAGTGATCCACCTGCCTCTGCCTCCTGAGTGCTGGGACTGAAGGTGAGGGCCAGCATGCCTGGCTGTGATAAAGTCATCTTGAATTTGCTCTCTGCAGCGTGCCCACTGTGCCATCTGCACAGACAGAATCTGGGGGCTTGGACGACAAGGATATAAATGCATCAACTGCAAACTGCTGGTTCATAAGAAGTGCCACAAGCTGGTCACCACTGAGTGTGGGCGGCATTCTTTGCCACCGGTAAGGCATGGGGTTTTTTTTTTGTTATATACGTGTATAGCTCCTTCATTTAACAAGGTTGAACAGCCACTCGGGGAGGAGAGGACTTACCTGGCTTGTGCTAACAGGTGACGGCTGGTCAGTGAGGGAAGGCAGGCAGGAGCTCACTGAGAACTCAGAAGCTGTGAGCAGTGCTCTCTCCTGCCTCCTCTCCTAGACGGCCGGGAGAGTACCATTCACAGTGGCTGGCTCTTCTGTATTGGCCAGCAGCCAAGAAGCCGCCCCTGGTGACGTCACTCTGGTGGAGGCAGCTCTTCCTCAGTGCTTCCATCTCACCAAGTGTCAAGTTGACAACCAGCCTATTCGTGAAAATAGGTCATTATCATGGGTGGCTCATTTCTGTGAGGATTATTAGGCTAATTTGTTCAAGTTTTAAGAATAAATTCATAGTTTGGAGGGAAGTTCCAGGTTTTAGGGAAGAAAACAAATATTAAAAATTGTAAGCATAATTTACCCAACTTTCTGTTTGTTCTGGTTATTAGCTGTCAGTCAACACAAAGTAGAACTACCTGGGAAATCCTAATGAGGAATGGATTTTGGGGTAGTGAGATTGTTTTGCTTGGTAATTGAGGTAAGACGACCTTCTCTGAGTGAGGCAGCACCCACCCAGGAGTGGGCCTGGGTGCATGAGTAGAGAAGACTGCAGGCCTGCCTGTGTCCATTCCTCTTATGCTTTTCACTGTGACTGTCATATCACTCACTAGCAGCTTAGTGCCTTCCTTGACTCTCCTCAGTGGTGGACGCAGCCTAGAATTCATTGTTAACCTTTTCAGCTGAGTCGCTCGTTTGTCGGTATATTTTGTCACAGCAACAAAAATGAGAATTTTGTTGAATAGTCTTAGTGTACACACGTGTAGAAGGAAGGAGGTGACCAGAGTGAGCAAGTGTCTGAGATGTCAGGGTGGGTACTGAATGCATGCTTAGCATGAAGACATCCTAAAGTTAGAACTGCGTACCTAATGCTTTCCTCTAGTTGACTTGTTCTGATGCTTACTAATCCTGCATCTTATACAGGGCTGGGTAAGTCTTGTCCCTAGGGTGCTCGAAGGGACTTGGTTGAGTCTATGTCCCAGAGATTATTTGTTCTTGTTTTGTTCTGGCCCATTGATATTTTTGAGTATATACAGAGAAATAGGAAACCTACACAATACTGTGTATAGATTTAAGAGGTTTATAGAATCCTCATGCCCCTCTGGATCATACAAGAACCTTCCTGCTAAAGGTTGAAAATGCAGCTCAAAGAGAAAGAAGATAATTTCGAAGCTGGAATCACAGCAGATAGTCCGGTTTTATTTTCAGTTGACCTGTGTTTCTCCTTTTTTTTTCTTTTTCTGTAAAAGTGCATTATCACGTCATTCATAGGAGTATTGTATGACTTTATGGAGTTAACTATTATAACAATAATGTCATTCGTGTCATTTAGACTTTTTCACATTTAAGTCTTAGCATGACATATATCATTGAAATACCGTCATTTCTGGAGGTTTTGGGAACCTCCAAAAAGAGATTTTAAGTTACTGTCTTTGGAAATGTTTGTAGGAACCCATGATGCCAATGGACCAGTCATCCATGCACTCAGACCACGCACAGACAGGTGAGTGTGAGTAGGGCTGCTTTCTTTCTTTTGTTCTTTTCTTTTCTTCACTCCCTTCTTCCCTTTCTCCCTCCCTCCTTCTTTCTTTCATTTTCTTTTTGTTTAATTTTTTTTTAAAGATTTATTTATTTTATGTATGTGAGTACACTGTAGCCATCTTCAGACACATCAGAAGAGGGCATTGGATCCCATTACAGATGATTGAGGGCCACCATGTGGTTGCTGGGAATTGAACTCAGGACCTCTGGAAAAGGAACAGTCAGTGCTCTTAACCGCTGAACCATCTCTCCAGTCCTCTTTCTTTCATTTTCTGAGATAGTGTTTCTCTGTGTAGCCCTGGCTGTCCTAGAACTCACTCTGTAGACCAGGCTGACCTCAGGAGACCACCTGTCTCTGCCTCCCTGGTGCTGGGATTAAAAGTGTGTGCCACTACCACCTGGCTCATCTCTTTCTTTCTTTCTTGAATTAGCATACAGAGTATTAGATCTCATTATAGTCTTTTCAGATAAAATTGCTTACTTCTCCTTTCCTGTTTTTTCCTACTTTCCCAATATCTTAACCCTTCTGCCTCCCAGGAGCCTCCTTTCCACTGGTGTGTGATAACTTTTTTTTAAATCTAACCGACTATGTAGACTAACAATTGGCTTTCCCAGTTCAAATAAATTCTTTTAAGAATCCTTTAAATTCAGCGAGCCTAGTTCCTTTTTCAGAGTGAGAAAGTACAAAGGTGTTTGGAGCCTACTGACTTTTGTGGGACTGTGGAGGCAGCTTAGCAGCCTGACTGTGTGAGATGAGTGTAGCAGACTGACTGTGTGAGATGAGTGTAGCAGCCTGACTGTGTGAGATGAGTGCAGTATTAAACAGGAACAGAATCCTAAGGACGTATCTGGGAAACTCTGAAGCTAAAAGAATCTTCCTGGAAGGGCGGACGGGTCCATTGATCATAGAAGAAGCTTGGAAAGCCTGAGCTAAGGGCCTTGTTACTCCCCAGCACCAGCAGCTTTGAGGGGTAGAGCCGGCCTTGTCAGTCCCTCATCTCTGATAGTCAGGCGTTTTTAAAGCGAAGACAAGAACTGAAAAGCATGGGCCTGCCATCTGTTTGGGGTGTGGAGGCATCTAAGTGGGACTTGCAGTCACATGCACAGAAGTCATTCTTACCGAGGAAGAGCGGGGGTTGGCTGCCAGGCGGGCACCCTTCTTGCCTTTGGGGCCAGGAGGGTGTTTCCCTGGCTGTCCTGGACCTCAGGTCTGTCTGCCTCTGCCTCTCCAAGTACTGGAACTAAAGGTATGAACCACCACTGCCTGGACCACAACTCTTAATACATAATTTAGGACAAATATTAAGCTTTAATTAAACTTACATGTAAAAATTAAAAACCAGCAAAAGAAAAATTTTAAGTAAAATTTATCATTGATTATTTTTCTTTTTTAATATTTGGGTTTGAATTTTCAGTAATTCCATATAATCCTTCAAGTCATGAGAGTTTGGACCAAGTTGGTGAAGAAAAGGAGGTAAGATAATTTGTCTTACTATGCACATCTTTAAGTTTTTAGAAAGACATACTAAGAATATAACACTATGACCTGCTTAGATACTGATCATAATAGTAAAATATAAGGAATGTACTTAATGGTTTTAGAGTTTTATTTTGACTTTTTAATTAAATAATTTTAATTATGAAATAATTTGAAAATTTATTTTTACTTTAAGATAGCATAACCAAAAATTACAATATATGAGAATAGCATCTAGTAATTGATAATATTATTTGAAACATTGTATCTAACTTTGTGGACTGATTGCTTATTTTAAGTGTCAGTGATTAAATGTCCTCGTGAGTATCTGAAACCTTGTCTGTGTGATGTGCAGGGCTGGGGTGGGCATGCTGCTCTGTGCTTGTGGAGACAAAGACAGCTGTGTGGAGTCGCCGTTCTGTCCACCTGTGTCCAGACACTTTGTATTCTGCCTGCTCCAGCCGCTTACCTTTTTTTCTTTCCTATTAGGCAGTTTGTCGAGCTTTAATATTTATTTTTATGTGTATCTATATAAGAAAATGCCATATATGTTCAGGCAGTCATGGATGGGCGTGTCAGATCACTCAGAGCAATAGTTCCAGGCTGCTGAGCTGCCTGTGTGGGTGCTGAGCTCGGATCCTCTGTTCCTAACTGCTGAGCTGCTTCTCCAGCCCACCTATTTATTTCTAAGACAGCAACGAATTAAAACAGTAACCAACTTAGAAGGGCTTTTGGTGAAGAAGTCATGTCTTACTTATTGGCATGGAGGCAGCCTTTGTGGCCATTTCTAGTTGTGCGTATAGTGTGTATAGCTCTGCTTTTCGGATGTGTGTATTTCTGGCCATGGGAGGTGATTCCTTACCTTTTTCTTTGCTCTTTCTAGTGTTTGATGGGTATGTTATTTTGGGCTTCTCTTGTTTAACTTGCAGCTTTTTATTATGGAAATTATGGACAGAATATTGCAGTGAAGTATTATAGGTGCTGCTCAGTTAAGTTCATTATGAACACACAGTGGGTACTCTTGTCTACCCACAAGCTTTACTGCAGTGTAATGTGAAGTAAATCCATTTATCCCACCTTTTTTTTTTTTTTTCCCGAGACAGGGTTTCTCTGTGTAGCCTTGGCTGTCCTGGAACTCACTATGTAGACCAGGCTGGCCTTGAACTCAGAAATTCACTTGCCTCTGCCTCCCAAGTGCTGAGATTAAAGGCGTGCGCCACCACCGCCCGGCGATCCCACATTTTTAATATGACATCTTAGACTCTCTTTCTAATTTAGTCAATTACTTTTTGTTTGTTTTCTTCTGGGTTTTTTTTTTTTTTTTTTTTGGTCGGGGGTCAAGTTCTTATGTAGCCCAGGCTGGCCTGGAACTCCCTGCATACCTGAGGATGGCTCAGTCTCCTGATCTCCTCATTCCACCTCCCAGATGTGGGATTACAGATGTACATCACCCTGCGCAGCCAGCTGCACACACGTGTCCACTCTGCTTATTTATTCCCTCCCTCCCTCCTCTTTCTCTCTCTCTCTCTCTCTCTCTCTCTCTCTCTCTCTCTCTCTCTCTGTCACCATGTTTTACTTTTACAGTGCCAGGGTTGTTAACATTGTAGGCCATCCTGCCACTGTAGCAAAACCTTCTTGTTTTGTTGATGGGCTGAGTGAGTCAGACAAAGGAAGAAAGCCCCAATAGTAAGGCCTGAGACCTCTGCTCTGGGCCATATGTTGCCAATGCTTCTCTGACCGCCCCCAGCTCTTTTCGTTCCTTTCTGCCCCTGTTAGAAACTGATGGCATTTTGTCATCATCGTTATCCTTACTGCTTGAGTGCTCACTCTTGAGATGTGTGAGACCTTTTAACTGATAGGAGCACATGAAGCAGACACCCAGACAGTGACATACAGCTAGATGAACTTCCTTACAGTGAGCTCTATGTAGTGGCTTCTCGGAAGGAAGATCCACCAGCACTCCACAGCCTGGCTTGTAGCTTCTGGTCACCGGCAGTGCCTTCCCCTGCCTAAAAGTACCCCTGGTCTGTGCCCCTCGGATCACCTTTGCCTTCATTTGTTCTTGTTCCGGTGTAGAAACAGACTTAGAACATGGCAAGACTCTGCCATTCTACACTGATACACATGTAGAACCATCTCCCTCGTTTTTATCGTTTCAATTTGTCTGTCCCACTATTCAGTTTTCCCTCCTGGTGGCATTATTATGATGAGTTATGAGGAAACAAGTGACCCTGCTAATGAAAGCCTGTCTGTCGTCCCAGCCACTCAGAAGGCTGAGGCACAAGTCGTTATGCTGTCTGGCTACTGAGCAGGCTCAGCCAGCCTGGGCAGCCTAATGGAGACCTGTGTCAGAGTGAAGTGAAACACGGCTGGAGCAGTGTTCCGGGGTAGAACACTAACCTAGCATCCATGAGATCCTGGGTTCAGTCCCCAGCACTGCATGAAAAGTGACTGTGTAAGTAAATAAGCAAGTTAAGTGCATGGCTAGGAGACGCACGGGATCGCACGTAAATCCCACTGGAAGGGACAGTGGGCCCAGGGCCAGTCGTCATTCATGGGTTTACACGGCCGCCAGCAGTAAAGCTTTAGGTGCTTCTGATTCTTGTCCATACTTTGAGTAATCTGTCTCTTTTAAGCCAGTCCTGAGACAGGACAGTGGCAATGGATGATTTTTTAAAATTGTTTTTAAACTTGTTATTCTATTACTGGTTTATATATCCTGCAACCTTAAGATTTACTACTTTGATCATTTTCAAGAAGATGTATTTTAAACTCAGCATTTGATGTCCAGTCCCTCTCTCTTCCTGTCAGTGGTGCCACGCTCGCCATGTTTTAAGATTCCGTTTGTGTGAGTGGGGGTTAAAGCAGTGCTCCTTCTCTAGACTTGCCCACACTTACCCCTTTGTGCTCTATCGCTAGTGTCTGTCTGTTTCCACCTACTGCCTTATACTCCGGAAGAACTAAATTACTATTTTCTTTAATGCGAGTTTAGTATTAGGACATCTAATTATTCTCATTTTTAAATGTGAATATATATGATATATTTATTTTATGTGTTTTGCTTGCATGTATGTCTGTGTACCGTGTGTGCCTGGTACCTTAGGAGGTCCGATCCCCTAGAACTGGAGTTATAGACAGCTGTGCCTGTCATGTGAAACTGAGAATGAAACCAGGATCTTCTTAACCACTGAGCCACCTCTCCAGCCCATGACCATTCTTTTTTAAACGATTTGGTTTTAATTATTTGTGCAGTGTGTATATGTGTGTGGGGGTATGTGTACCTGAGTGCATGAGCCTACAGAGGCCAGAAAAGTCAAATTTGGAGCATTCCTTTTTTTTTATTTATTCCCTCCCCTCCCCTCCCTCGCCTTCCCTTCCCTACCCCATCCTGTCCTCTCCTATCCCACCTTCTTTTTTTCTCGTTTACTTTTCTTTTCTTGATACTTTTCACCAGAGGATCCCTGAGTTGATTCTTGTGGGACATTTGTTGATTACATATTGATGGCTTTGCAGTGTTGAGCTTTAGGCACAGTCCCTGAATGTGTTCTTTTTGGTCTTGTGGATATCTTATAAAGGATTATCTTCAGTGACCTGCATAAATTGACAGAAGCTTCAGTTTCTAGTTTTGAATGAATTATATGGGTTACTTTGCCATCTCTTCATCTAATATCAAATCTACTGTTAGCAGAATTGCCTCATGTCTGTTTCCTGCCTATAGCCTCTCATAGACCTTGGAAAGCATGCATGTGAGTGTGTGTGTGTGTGTGTGTGTGTGTGTGTGTATATATATATATATATATGTATACATATGCAAGAAAAGAGTTAAGAACTTAAAATATTTTATGATAAGAAAATACTTTAAAATCATTACCATTAGAACAGTTTGTTAGAAATACAAAGTATTGAAAACATTGTTGATGTAAATGTTCTCCACAGGCAATGAACACGAGGGAGAGTGGTAAAGCGTCGTCAAGTCTAGGTCTCCAGGATTTCGATTTGCTTCGAGTTATAGGGAGAGGAAGTTACGCCAAAGTACTGTTGGTTCGATTAAAAAAAACAGATCGCATTTATGCAATGAAAGTTGTGAAGAAAGAGCTCGTCAATGATGACGAGGTGAGCGCGGGGTGGGCGGTTCTTGCCGATGATGAGGTGAACGTGGGGTGGGCGGTTCTTGTCGATGATGAGGTGAACGTGGGGTGGGCGGTTCTTGTCGATGATGAGGTGAACGTGGGGTGGGCGGTTCTTGTCGATGATGAGGTGAGCGCGGGGTGGTGGTTTGCTGCCTCTAGACAAACCTCTCATGCGTGAGACTCTGGGTGTGATCCAGAGTACCACACATACATGTACACACACACACACATACACACACACCATACTATTTTAGTGTTTGTGGGTTATTTTGGTCTACTTTTCTAAGCACATGCTGTAGGTAAAAATAAAGTCAAAGCATATTAGTATCGAGGGAAGTACTTGAGTTTCTCTTGGTTTCTAGACTATTTCATAATACTGGACGTTTTGTTAATGGTATTTTCTCTTTGTATAAGTTTTGTTTCGGGACAATGAGTAGTTTTGATATTTAGTCTATGTACTTAACATTTGTGATCATTGACTTGCTAAGAACAAATTTGCTATAGCTTTGTTCATTTTATTTGACATAGATTTTTTTTGATATTTTAAATAGGATATTGATTGGGTGCAGACAGAGAAGCATGTGTTTGAGCAGGCATCCAATCACCCTTTTCTCGTTGGGCTGCATTCTTGCTTCCAGACAGAAAGCAGGTAAGGTTAAAGGATAGCAGATGCCGTGGGCTTCATACTTTTTGGCATGTTATATAAGAAGACTCTGTTTCCCATAATCCTTGAAGTGGGAGGACTACTTATGATTTCCTGCTACAATCAGTGATACCAATTTAACTCCAGTCACTCATAGACATATAAGGAAGAAAAAAGGAGAGAGAAGGGGCTCTTCAGAAACAGCAGTAGCTAGCCAGCCCTTTAAATATCCTCCGTATTCTCACCTTATGACATAATGTCTCTTTACCTGAAGTGACATGTAAGCATGACTCACCTAGTTCCTAAGATTAAAATGGCACTGCTGTAGAGTGGGGTCAGTGCAGGGTGGGCCACGCTGGGTCACTTGTGGCCACTAAGGTCCCACTGAGGTAAAAGGCCGAGTCGTCTTGAGTGTCTTCACGCTGTTGCTATTGCTGCTCCATGGGAAATGCCGAAAGCAGTGGGACTCACTGCTGTGTGGCTCTTGCCTCTGTCGTAGGTTGTTCTTTGTCATAGAGTATGTAAACGGAGGGGATCTCATGTTTCATATGCAGCGACAGAGAAAACTTCCTGAAGAGCATGCCAGGTAAGTGGTTTTTTTTTTTGAAGTGGATTTTTTGCTCTAGGGCTGCCTGACCTCTTTTGTCTACTAGTTGAAAACACTATATAAACAAGTTATCTTGTTACAGTTTATTCTTTGTAAGTCATGAGGTGGTTAAGTTACATAATAAATTATATCTATCACATATTTTGTGCTCATTATATATTTAGGGTTTTCAGATGGTTATTATTCATAGCAAAGCCATGTTTGTTTGTTTGTTTTTCAATCTAAGGTTTTACTCTGCAGAAATCAGTCTAGCGCTAAATTATCTTCATGAGCGAGGGATAATTTATAGAGATTTGAAGTTGGACAATGTACTGCTGGACTCTGAAGGACACATTAAACTCACTGACTACGGCATGTGTAAGGTGAGAGAGCCTCCAGACAGCTCGTGACCTTCAGTTAAGTGACTTGACGTTGGGATGGAAGGATCACTGCCTTGCTTAGGGCGTTTGAGAGTTCTAGTCTGAACCAGTGCACTCCGGCCAGTCGGCCATTTGCAGAACTCCGTGTCTTCTGGGATGTGTGTGATAGATATGTGGGTTACTTTTTTTTTTTTTTTTCTTTAATTGGTTGTAGCTTTTTCTGTTATACTTCTGGAGAAACTTTGGAAGTAAATATTACCTACAGTCTCATTATGTTAACACAGTACACAATATTTGCATATCACCTTCCAAGCTTTTACCAGTTACTAGACCTGAACCTACTTTCATATGTTTCCTAGGAGTATTTTTAATATTTAAATTTCAATTCTCTGACATACAGTATGATAAAAATGAAGTAAGCATTTTACTTTATCTCAGAATATGTCTATTAATGGTGTTTTATTCCTGTGGCAATAAAATTTAGAGGTCTGATCTTTTCCCACAAAATGTCTAGAGAACTATTCTACTTACTAACCCTGCTCTAACCAAACGTCCGCAAGTGTGAGTGTGTGCCCTGCATTCCCGTCCGTCGGGGGGACACCATAAACTCTCCAGTGCTACTGAGGATTCAGTGCTACCCGCACACCTTATGATAGAAAGGAAAGTCGCCATGCAGTGTGTAAAACTCAAGACCGTTTTCTTACTAAATCGTTCTCTGTGTAAATAGTGAAAAGGGTTGCTCACTGCATTCTCTGTGTGCCTTCTATATTCATGATACCTTTGTGCTCTGCCCTGGGGTTTTCCTATAGTGTTTTTCTCTCTCTAGTTTTAAAATTAAACACAACAGTAATGGATTGTTACAAGTTCCAAGAGCAAATGAAAATATGCAGAATATTAATCTGCAAATTAGAGTAGTGGGGGTTTTTTTTGTTTTTTTTGTTTGTTTGTTTGTTTTTTTGTTTGTTTTTTGTTTTTTGGTTTTTTTGGTTTTTTTTTTGTTTGTTTTTTTTTTTTTTGTTTTTTTTTGAGTCACTATCTGAATATTAGTTAAGATTACGGGTAGCATGAGGAAACAGAGGCATGGTGACACACCTCTGTAAGGTAAAACAGGCTGGTCATGAGCTCAAGGCCTGCCTGGACTGGACAGCAGGTGTTTATCCACTGAGCCATCTCCCCAGCCTGGGAGGAGTCTGTCTTTTATGACTTTCTGTCCTTCTCCTGTTCCCCAAACATATATGACCATATTTATACTGTGATGTAAGTATATGTGACACATTTGGTGGTTGGCTTGGTTTTATTTTGTCTTTGTTTTGGTGGGTGTTTGTTTCTGTTTGGCTTGGTTTTATTCCTTTGAAACAAAATCTTGGTATGTAGCCGAGGTTGACCCTACATTAACAATCCTCCTGCTTCAGTCTTCCAAGTCCTGGGATTACACATGGACCACCATGTGTTTTTAATCTAAAAAGTTTCTCGGTTTATTAGTTATTGGTATATAGGATATGTTTTCTGAATGTTAAAGACCATGAAAATTTCCTATTGTGTTCATTTTTATTCTCTCTTAGAAGATGTTTTAGCAGGTATACAGAAACTTATATTTGTTACTGCTGTTGATGGTTGTTCTATTTATTATTGGGCATTTTTTCTACTTAGCTTATTTGAATTGAGCCTTCATTGTTCACCTTCCTGCAGCTATTAAAATACCAAAGCAGAAGACATGTTCCGTAGGAAAAATGACCAGAAAGAAAGCATTGCAATGTCAACAGTCATGAAAATTCATTTTAGTCACATGATCTCTGTTTTTGTAGTAAACTTTAATGTCATTTTTTTGTTTTGTTTTGTTTTGTTTTTGTTGTTTTGTTTTTCAAGACAGGGTTTCTCTGTGTAGTCCTGGCTGTCCTGGAACTTACTCTGTAGACCAGGCTGGCCTCGAACTCAGAAATCCGCCTGCCTCTGCCTCCCAAGTGCTGGGATTAAAGGCGTGCGCCACCACTGTCCGGCCTTAATATCATTCTTAAAACAGTTTATCTTAATTGAATCGACTTTAAAGTTTTCTGTATTCTGTTTAGTAGTAATCACTGTTCCTGGTGACGCTGTACAGGTTTGACATGCTGCATATTCATGCTAAGTTTAGGCACATGAAATGGAAGAGGCAAATGTAAAATAGTTTTGCCACTTATCTTTTCCCCTTTTTCTCCTTTCCCTTTTCCCCATGAAAGGAAGGATTGCGGCCTGGAGATACAACCAGTACTTTCTGCGGCACTCCCAATTACATTGCTCCTGAGATCTTACGAGGAGAAGATTATGGTAATAAATAAATAGGTGGTATTTTAGCTATTACTATAATTGATACCAACTACAACATAAATACTATACATATTAATATTCATTAATATATAAGCTTTTCTTAGTTCTGTTAACCTACATGGAGACCCTCAGATTCTGAGGTTTGGCAAAAAAGGTTTGGCATTTGGGGGAGTTACATTTAAATAATATTTTACTAGTGACAAACACTGAAGAGTGGCAAGAACTATTATAAGCAATTCACTCTGAGCTCCTCACAGACCTTCTGAGGTACGTGTTGTTGACTCATTTCACAAAGAAGAGAAGCAGTGTACAGAAAAGATTAAGTTATATGCCTGAGTCACAAAAGCCAAGGAAGTGCCCGGGGAGGTAGGTGCTTAAGGCATCAGCTGTGTGAATCCAGTGTCACAAACTTCAGAAGATTGTTCCCTTAGTGTTCCTAAAGGCTAGGTGCTTGGTAGGTATCAGGAAATAAATAATACATACCTACCTACCTACCTATCCCTCTCTCTCTCTCTTTCTCTCTCTCTCTCTTTCTCTTTCTCTCTCTCTCCCTCTCTCTCTCTCTCTTTCTCTCTCTCCCCCTCTCCCTTTCTCCCTCTCCCTCCCTCCCTCCCTTCCTTCCTTCCTTCCTTCCTTCCTTCCTTCCTTTCTTTCTTTCTCTTTGCCTCCCTCTTTCTTTCTTTCCTTCCTTCCTTCCTCCTTCTCTCCCTCTCTTTCCTTTCTTCCTTCACTTTTTCTTTTTATAGAGTTAGGGTGTCTCTACATAACTCTGGAACTTGCTCTGTAAACAAGGTTGGCCTCTAACTCAGATCCCCCTGCCTCTGCCTCCTTAGTGCTGGGATTTAAAGTTTGCACCACTACCCGTGGCTTCTATTAATTTCCTTTACATTTATTTTTATTAGATTTATTATTTCTTTGAGACTTCTATACAATATATTTTGATCATATCTACCCTTTCTTCTTCCTCCCAGATTCCCCCACCCCTGACTTCCCTACTCATCCAGCTTTGTCTCCTTTTCCTTTTTACCCAGCTAGTCCATGCTGCCCTTATGTTCTTGGATCTGTGGGCTTCCACGGGAGCATGGTCAGCTTGCAAGGAACAGCTCTTTAGAGAAAAATTCCTCTCCCGTAGCTGTCACTTGCCAAAGCTCCTCCTGTCCGCCTCCCCTTACCATGCTGGGATTTGGTCTGCCTTGAGTTTACACAGGGCTTGTGCATGCTATCCCAGTTGTTATGAGCTCCTGTGTACAGCTGCCCTAGTGTGCCTGGAGACTGTTGTTTGCCTGTGTTCATCCTCCACCTCTGGTTTTTACAGTCTTCCCCCTTTTCTATAATGATCCCTATGCTTGGGAGGAGGAACATATAGCTGTTCTCTTTAGGGTTGGTTGGACCAAATATTTCTGTAGTTTTTAGTGCCTACCATATTATTTATAATCTAATTAGAATTTGCTTTTCCATTTTGTTTACATTTCCATCTCATGACAAATAAGTCTGACTCGAGTTATATAAATTTCTGATTGCTGGATTTTCACGCATGCAGAGATTTATTACTTTAAACTTCTCTCTAAAGGCTTCAGCGTTGACTGGTGGGCTCTTGGAGTCCTTATGTTTGAGATGATGGCGGGAAGGTCTCCATTTGATATCGTTGGTAGCTCTGACAATCCTGACCAAAACACGGAGGATTATCTATTCCAAGGTAATTTGCAGGACTTTGTGGAAATACTATGTGAATAACCTAGAGCAAAATAAAGCCTCTCAAATTACTGTTCTCAGTAAGAAACAGAGTAATTTGGACACACTCCTGACTTCATGATAATTTGGAGAATTTTTAGATAGTTCCTTCCCCCTTCTCTAGCCTGTAGCTTCATTTGTAGTTTCCTTCCCATGCTCAACTCATAACAAAGCATCTAAGTGTGTCCATTATACATAGTAGAGCAGGGATCTACTGGAGAGACTGGAGGCGTCTATTAGAGAGACAAATCTTTGCACATGAACCCCAGACTTGGTGCCTGAGTTCAAGAAAAAGTGGATGGGAATATGATCAGAGGGATCGGAGAGGTGTTAAGAGCTCGGGGAGAGGGTATCATGGTGAGGAGTGCTGGAAGTCAACAGAGCAGAGGGAGGAGGCCAAGCACAGGACCTCTACCATAAAGTGTGCAGCAGCCACAGAATTCTGCACTTAATAATTAGGACCCTCACAGAATACGAGGAAGTGTTCCATATAATAAGGAACCAAAGTGCCATTAAGATTATGGAAAGAGAATACAACTAAGTGTTAGTGAGCTGTTGTCTCATACCTGTGCCTTTGACAGAGATTTTAGACTGAGAACTGCCTGGTGCTGATGAAGGTCTGGGACAGTGGGAGGTCTTCAGGACTGCTCGTGGGGGTTGGAGTTTCCACATTTCCCAGTACAATTCTGTGTTATACATATATGCAAGCACTTTACAGTACTAACTTTTATGCCTCATAAGAGCTCTGTGAATCAGGTATTGTTTTTAATTTCTATTTACAGAGGAAGAAACTGAGGCACACTAAGGTAGTAAAAATAAAACATGCTTGTATACAATAAATGCAATACTCAGGCAAGGGACCAGCTCTAAGAAGGAGAACCAAGGAAAATGCATGAAGTGTTTCAGATATGTAGATGATGTATATTCTGCTAGAATGCCTTAAATATCTTGGGATTTAAAGAAAAAGCTTAAAGATTCAAGCCACATAAAAACTAAAAATGATACTGTGGTTATCTTTTTAGTCATTTTGGAAAAGCAGATTCGCATACCACGTTCTCTGTCTGTAAAAGCAGCAAGTGTGCTGAAGAGTTTTCTCAACAAGGTATGAATTATGTGGAAGGTCTTCTGTGCTTTCTTTCCTGAGTAAGCAAAAAGCCTGCTAAGTGGAGGCTCAGGCACTGTAATGTTTCAGAACACGAATACGTAACTTCTCAGTTAGAACTGGAATTTTGTTTCGTAACCAGAGACAAGATCAAATCCTGACCTGATTATCCTTGTCACGTGGCCGGTATCACTTATTTACCCCCAGCTCGACACTGAATTTGAACCTTTAAATGTAAACGATACACACATACGCTCTCCTCAGTGGAGGAAAATGGAGTCTGTAATTCGTTATAACTGCATTGTCAGCTGTGTTTCTGTATCATTATCCATAAAATTCATTTCTCACCATGTGGCCAAGAATGTTTTCTATCCATTTCATAATAAGAACTCTGTATTTTGATAAAATTCAGAAGAAAGAAAATAACATCTTTAAAATGTAAGCATCAGTCAATTGCCAGTGGTAGTTGGTAAGCCAGAAGCATTTAGGTTCTAAGATTGTGAGTTTGGGATTCATAAAATTTATTTCAAATAAATGAAGGTAGAAAATTGGTTGCCTCTGTGGGCATATAAGGATGAATTTAACAAAACTAGAAAATTGCACTTAGTTTAAGATGGCTATTTTTATCTTACGTGTGCGGGTGTTTTGCCTGTATGTATATCCGTGTGCCACATGTATCATATGTGCCCAAGGAAGGCAGAAGTGGACATTGGATCTCCTGGACCTGGAGGTAGAGATGGCTGTAAGTGGCTGTGTGTGCTCTTAACCACTGAATCTCTGGCCCTGGATAGCTCTGGCCCTTGCTAGAATGCCTTAAGTATCTTGGGATTTAAAGAAAAAATTTGATTCAAGCCACATAAAAGTTAAAAATGATACTGACTTTTAGTCACTTTAGAAAAGCAGATTTGCAGATATCGTACACAAGGGAGCACTTAACCTGGAGAGCTTATGATTTTTTACTATGAAAGGTGAAGTTGATAGATGCTAATATATAAAATAAAATACCGTTTATCAGGAAAAAACATTGTAATTTGTAGTAATTTGTAGTCAGAACAAAAGCCAAGGCGTTCTGAGTTCCAGCCTCCGCCTCTCAGTCCAGTGATGAGATAATTCTGTGTTACTAGGTTTGTTGCTGCAGAGGCTGTAACAATGAGCTAAAATGAGTGTGTGGTAACGTTCAGAGGTTTCTGTATTTAATGACTAAATTCTGGCCTACAACAAAGACTAAACGCTGCCCTTATTTTTCCACATTCTTTCTTTAACAAAGAATGATGAAGTACTCTACTATTTTAAAAGCAGGGTTTTACGTAAACTAGGCTGCCCTTGGATTCTGGGGTGATAGGTGTGCCCCACCATGGCTGGGGCAGGTTCTCTACTTACTGACATGGTGAGCCAGAAGAAAACCCTACCTGCTCTGACCCCTAGATTACTCACTTGGGACTGGTCCATGCTTTCTAGAAATAACTAGACATTTCAGCTTCACAAGTGAAGCCATCATAAAACAGGAGTTACACTTGTCTAGTTCTTGAAACACTGCTTTTGCCATAGGACCCAAAGGAACGATTGGGTTGTCACCCTCAAACTGGATTTGCTGACATTCAAGGACACCCATTCTTCCGAAATGTGGATTGGGACATGGTATGTAAATTTTATTTTCCCAGCTTGGGTTTTACTGTAATCAAAGTTCAATTTTTATTATGTTTATAAGTTATTGAGAAACTAAGATATAATAGCTTAAATAACTTAAAACTACTGTATAGCACTTATAAAGAGCTGTAGAAACAAACAGAATAATTAATGTACTGGAGAAAGTTGTAAGATTATTGGGGCCCAGAGCAATGTTCGCTTGCTAAAATGTGGCCATGGCTACTGATACCTGGTGAGCCATCGGAGAACAAAGGAAAGTGAGGCCAGTGTCCTGAATGCAGACCTCAACTCTCATCCACGTGTCTTTTAGATGGAGCAAAAGCAGGTGGTCCCGCCCTTTAAACCAAACATTTCTGGAGAATTTGGTCTGGATAACTTCGATTCCCAGTTTACTAATGAGCCAGTCCAGCTCACTCCAGATGATGAGTAAGTCATTTCACACAGTAAACAAGTTTTCAAACTTCTGAAATCTCCCAAACCTTAAAGCTACGTAATTGTTTATGAAAATATTCTCTGATTTATGTGTAACCATAACATTGTTGGGTGTTTGAATCCAGTATGCTGTTAAAACCTCTGTAGCAATGATTATGTCTACTAACTTTGGATGGTCGGCCCAGTTCACACAGCAGCCTCGTCAAGTGGGTATTGTCATCTTCACTTTACAGATGAGGAACCGAGGCTCGGAGAGCGAGCAAGAGCACATGTCAGGGCTCATACCCCGGCTGACTGACCAAGGCCTGTGGGCTGCACAGCTCCATTTTAAATATGCCATCCCTCTAAGTTTCCGAGTATTCTTTGTAAAAACTACAGCAAGTTTCTCGTCTAGCCAGCAGGGGTCAGAATGGTGTCTGTGTCACATCTTTTAAAAATGTAATTTAGAGTGATTTGAGTTCATTTTGATTCATTCTCACCCTCTTCCTCTTCCTCCCTTCCCCAAAGGTGTATTCTCTTATCCTAAGGGGTCTGTGCTCCTGGGCATCACTTTACTGACATTGTAGTCCTAGCATTCTTCAACGCTGTTCTTATGCCGGGCTGTGGTGGTGCATGCCTTTATTCCCAGCACTTGGGAGGCAGAGGCAGGCGGATTTCTGAGTTCGAGGCCAGCCTGGTCTACAGAGTGAGTTCCAGGACAGCCAGAACTACACAGAGAAACCCTGTCTCGAAAAATCTTTAAAAAAAAAAAAAAAAAAAAGCTGTTCTTACAGTCTCAGGTTCTGAAGCCTTCTCTCATTGCATTAAATGTAATCAGTCCTTGACTTTGACTTTAACTGCAAGAATTTAGAACTCTCAGATGTAGCTTGCACCCTTTTCAGATGACCTCAGGCAACTTTGTGTCTCAGGACTCTCAGGACTGTGCCTTATTCTTCTGGGCCTTATTTTGCCTCCTGCTGGAGAAGACCACTCTTCTGAACCATCCCCCACCCCCACCCCCACCCCGGCTCCTCCCCTCACCCCCCAAGCCCTGGTCTGCATCTGCCTTCCCCCTTGCCAGCTGTCTCATTGCTTTACCTCTGAACTTTTTTTCAACACTTTCCTCCTACCTAAAAGCACACTTAGTTTTGCTTTTCCACAGAATCTTACTACTTCTTTGAGGTACTTTTCATCTTCAGACATGTAAAGAAATGGTTAGTGATGGTCTTACTAAAAGAGGGGTAAGCAGTGTCTACCAGACTCTCAGGACAGTGAGCATTGACTGCCTTATGTGTTCTCACCATTACATTTGCTCCTTAAGCTTTGCCAGGTCAGGCTGACTTCTTAATTTCTAAGTTTCAAAGCATTGTTTGGCTAGTTCTCTTCTCCCCTGACATCTGTGGGAGGTTTGACATCCTGAGCAGTGCCAGTTTCTTCTCTATAAGAATCGTCTGTCATCTTTTTCCCCCTTGTGTGACACCAGGATGCTCTGGGCTCAGTGTCTGCCAACCCTCTTTGCAATATTCAGTCAGTTAGTACTTTAGAGACTTCAGCAGGCCCTGTACAGTAGATACTAGCTGTTTAGTGACTGACTACTGAGTAGGCAAATGAAGCAAAAGGAATTATGCTACGTGTTGGATGTTCATGGATGATCAAAATAGTCTGGTTTCACACAAAGCTTTCTGTCTACTAGGAGAGCTATAGTTGTCATTCGTCATAGAGCTGTGAGTTAGGAAGAACAGAGAGTTCATCGGAAGAGAGATGCTCAAATCCATGTCATTCTTACCAGCTGTGCACCCTTCTGTAGACCTGTGTAACTTCTCTGAGCCTGTTCCCCGTCACTGTATCTACCTCACAAGGTACCTAGGAAGTGAGTGCAGGATGGTTTCTGAAGCCTCCCTCTGCCCTCCAGGGCTCTCCTGAGCATTTCTGCCTGTTTAGCATCTCCCTGAGTTTGTCTACAAACCCCTCAGATAACTGGAGTCTAAACACCAGCAGAGTAACCTTTGTCTCTTTTTCTGTGCTTTGCCACGCCTCATGTCTGCCTGTCGCCCTGCCCTCTGCTACGGTGCTTGTTGATGTCTTTCACTCGTCAGATTTTGCAGTGCCCACTACTGACAAGGCTTTGCGTCACTTTTAACACTTGGATCTGAGCTTCCTTTTCGTACCCTGTTGCCTTAACCCTAGATCCAGACTCTTGCAAATCAAACCACAAGTATAGAACCTGCTAGCTGATTGTGTCATCCCTTCCCCGTGTTACTAGGAAGTGTACATCCTAGACAGCATACCTCATGAAGGACTGCTCCAGTTCTTCAGCCCTTAATCAGAACCCTTCCAGGTAACAGCTGTCCTCTTGTCTGGCATTTTAAACCCACTCACTCCAGCACTGCTTCTGCCTGACTTTTAGTCATATCACCAAGAGACAAAAGATGTTTGGAGCAGTCTGACGTTTACCATTTCCTGACAGCGGGTGCCACTCTTGTGTCTATTTTTCTCTATTGTTTTATTATCAATTGAAATGATCTCATTTCAGGCGTACGTGAAATGCAGCTAGATCTTTGATTGGCAGTGACGTACCTTCATGTAAACGTCATTAGCGTTTTAAATCTAGCCGTGGCGTTCCTCCCAGTATCACCTACTACTTAGCACCCTTCTGTTCCTGAGCTCTTTGATTTTCTTGCATTTCTACCAGTCTTTCAAATTCCACTTCTATAGTGAATCTGATTCCCAGTCTGATTCTGGGCCCTCTTGGTTAGTAAGGTTGCTTGTGGGCTTCTTAGTCTTCCTGTGAGGCTTTTTTTTTTCCCCTTGATTTTTCTAGAACCCACTTTGTGATTAATAACTTGTCTTTTCACAGTTAATGTTATTCAGCCCTATTTTTTTCTTTTTAGTTGTATTTCACTGTTTAAAGGGTGAAGACATCTTGATTATGATGAAAATTTGTGTTTTTCTTGCAACAGTGACATCGTGAGGAAGATTGACCAGTCTGAATTTGAAGGTTTCGAGTATATCAACCCCCTCCTGATGTCCGCAGAAGAATGTGTCTGATTCTGCTTACTGCCATTTAGTGCATGGATCAGCCCGTTAGCCTGGTCACAGTTCACGTTTTATGTTGTCCCTACAGAAATCTCTCTCGATAGCCTGTTAGAGACTATAGGAATCATACAGCTAAGTAGAGCTAAGAAACAGAAGCCAGCGTCCTGACGATTATGCCATAACTTCAGTTATGCTACTCTCCAGAGGCTCCTACTCAGGAAGAACAGTGTCTCTGTGTGAAGGAAGCCTCTGCTGCTCTGTGACACGCGGTGGGATGACATCATCAGTCTCCCACAGTCGTTGTCACTTGGGGTTAAGTTATTAAAGGCTTAGTTATGTAGTGGAGGGCCACGCAGAGTAATGCATCTGCTAGTGTTACTGGTTTCCGAGTTCCCTCAGTTTAAGAATCCTCCTATAAATCTTCTCATTACTTGGGGTAACTAAAAATATTTAAAGAAACAGTTATCAAATTCATACACAATTGACTTGTTTTATTAGGAATTGGGTTCTAAATTATTAGCTGTGTTTCAAAAACCGGCACAGTGATTTATTTTGTGGTTTTTTTTTTTTTTTTTTTTTTTTTTTTTTTTTTTTTTTTGGTGGTGGTGGTGGTTTTGGGGGTTTTTTGTTGTTTTTTATTTGTTTGTTTGTTTGTTTTTACAATAAGGGGTTAGCTTCTGAGCTTGCCTTTTCAGTGAAAACTAGCATGCTAATACATGTTCAGAGACCCAGGATGCATATGAGTGGAGAGCTGCTCATGTAAAGGAAAAAGTAGACATTTAAAGTAGCTGCAGAAAGAACAATGGTAGGAATTTTATTTCTTACTGGAGAATAAATCCTACAGTTTGGTGTTTACGATTTGATGTAAATAATGAGGAGGCTCTCACTTCTTACCCAACGTAATAAGCATTCCGTTTATTCAGGGGAGGCAGAGTGAATAATTTATCTTCTACGTAGAATGTCTTAGCTACTTTTGGTTCCTTGTTCAGAATACGTTGTCTGTACTTTGACCTTTTCATGGGATCTGCAGTGAAATTCAAGACCAGTGATGATGACCATGAATAACTGTGCAACACACGCACATGCACGCATGCACACACACATGCACACACGCGCACACACACCACAGTTCTAGCTCTTCCTGAGCTCTTGTGTCATAGCTAACATGTGATACAGAGTAAAGTCCATTTTGGGGCAAAGTTCTTCAGTTCTCCACAATATTTTTATTAATAGTAGTATTTAGCAATCTCTTATTTAAAGAAGTACCATTTTAAGCACCATTCTGTTTATTTTAAATATTTTTATATAAAGGACTTTAAAATATTCATCTAAATAAGCTACAGTTGTCAAATCAGTAAATTTCATTTTAGGAATGCTACATAGTGTTGAGCTTATAATGATTTAAAATATCTTTTTTGAGGATGCTACATTTCATTAGAAGTGTAAGTTGTGTCAAGTTTGTATCATGTATTTTCTTCAAATACTGTAAGACTGAGAGCAGTGAAAACCTCCATTGATTAAAGACAGCTAGGGACCATCAAGGTGGCTCAGCACTTGCCAAAGCCTGATGACCTGATGCTTAGAACCCAAGTGCTGAGAGGAACGGGCCAGCTCCCACAGGCTGGCAGCCTTGGCACAGCCCTCCCTGCAGGGCATACATGTGAGGGAGCAGACAGAGAAGTGCAGTCATTGATAGGCAGATGCTTGTGTGCATTTCATGTTGACAAGTGTATGTTTCCCCTAAGATCTCAAACGTATCTTACGTATCTTAAATCGAAAGGCAGTATTCACATCGTGAGCTGGTGGGGAGTCTGAGGTGTCGATATGCCTATGACCTAAGTGGTGCTTCTCCCTGGGGGCATTTTAGACTGAGAGTTGTTGAAGTGCGGTGTCCAGCCTGCCTGGGACTCTTTGAGGACATCATTTTGAGAAAAAGTTTTTTTTGTTTTTTTGGGGTTTTTTTGGTGGCCATATTTCTTATTGGAGTGTGAGTCTGGGTTTTTTTGGTTTGTTTTTTTTTTTGTTGTTGTTTTGTTTTGTTTTGTTTTGTTTTGTTTTGTTTTGTTTTTTTGTGATAAAACATTTTAAGAAGAGGTGATCAGTGAATTATCATGCATTTGCCAACAAATTTAGGTGAATAAATTCAAGTTATATGTCTTCCCTGCCCTCATCCGCAAACGAAACCTGTACATTTTCTGCCAATAACATAAATGATGAGTGTTTTTCTATGATGGGGTTTTGACCATACTTAATTACGGTCTTTGTTTTTAAATCTTTTTTTTTGTTATTGTTGTTAAATAATAAGACTTACTATGTGTGTTTTATACAGAATTATTACAAATGATCTTAATTCAGTTCTAGTTTTCAGTCCTTAAGTGCCATGCCAACTCTCTGTATGTTGTATAAACATTCTCTCAGAACACTCACCAGGGGAATGCCAGTGTGGATGGGCAGAGTGATGGGCACTTGGTGTCTTAGAAATCACTTATTTGCATAAGCTTGTGATCAGATCAGTTTATCACAAAGAAATTTGTTTTAATTTTTGTTATGTAGAACACTTCCTTGTTCACTATAATGTAATCTGTATTTGTATAATTTTTTTTACATTAAAATCTTTAAATAAAATGTTTAATACCTATGAGGAGTGGACCATTTTCAACTTTAAAAAAAAAAAAAATATTCCAGAACAAGACTGTGAACATTTATTCCAGAATTTCTGTAACTCAAACAACATTTTGGTACTGATGACTAAAAGATTGTAGTACAATTTAACCTATTCCTCTTTGGGTCTTTTCATGTGAAGAACAAGACATCCGCTGAACATAGAACATTGTACCGTACTTTGACCTGAAGCTTATTCAATCCTTCAAAGCAGGTCATTCCTGCGTTCGGCTTCACTCTGATCCATTGTGTTACAAACAGCTGGAGCTGGGGGGAGAACTCAGCATTCCAGCTCTGGCTGTTCAGCCTCCTGCTTCTCCCTCTGAGAGCAATGATCCTGCACCTACCAGGACCTGACTCCAGACCTTACCTGAGCTTTCCTCACAGCACTTGCCTTCTTCTTCCTGTAATCAAGGTGAACAGCTTCCATAGCCCAGTACTCAAGGTGCAGTGGAGGTGTCAGTCTGACCCACAAGAGGAAGGATGCCCTGAGACAACCTAACCCTCAACATTAAGGAGGAATTGTCACAGTTCGATGGAACTGTTACACTTATCCGTCCGGGGCTGAGTGTGAGAAGACACAGAACATTTTAGAGTATCTCTTGCTTACTTCTGTGACCCTGAAGCCATGAGCTGCTCATTAAAGCCACTCCTGCTTTACTTAACATCACAAGGCAAGATCACACCATGTCTCATTCAAATTCAGAATAAAATTCAAAGTTTGATTTATACTAAATATGCATTGCTTCCATACCATCATAAAAATATATTAATTTCATTAAGTTGAGCCACTGGAGGTGGGAGACTGCCTCTCTTTAGAAGTTGCTTAAATAATAGATCTTTTCAGAACTGAGGGTTGTGGGAAACTTAAGGCATTAAACATGCTAGGCAAATGTCTGCTTACTTTTTAAGTTTTGATGCAAAGTCTCTGTGTTTGCCCAGGTAAACCTTGAATTCAAAATGCCCCTGCCTCAATCTCTTGAGAAGCTGGAATTATGCCTCCAGATGCTCCATCTCCTGTCACATACACAGCTGCTTCTACTGGACTTGTTCCTTCTGACCTATCCTCAGATGGCTCCATAGACCCTGGACAGCAGGAAACAGCCAGCTCTCCTAATACCAGACAGACATCCCCCCATACCCATTCTTCTAGGTTCCCCCTAGAAACACATCGCCCCCACTGTCAGCAGGAAGTAGCCAGATATCACAACGACCCTGTTCCTGCTTTGCCGTCACCTCTTTCTAATTTTTCTTTTTTAATTAAACCAAAACGGGGGAATGTTAATATTCTGTCTAAACTCCACCTCTACAGTTACCTAGCAATAGCCAGGTATGCTCCTCCCTTCAGTTACCTGGCAACCGCCAGGTAGGCCTGGCCCACTATAAAAGGGCTGCTTGCCCCCTCCTCTTTCTCTTAATCTCTTACTCTCTCTCTTACCCTCTTGCCTCTCTGTCCCCTCCCCTCTTCCTCTCTCTCCACGTGGTCATGGCCGGCCTCTACTTCTCAACTCTCTTATCCTTCCACCTTCTTACCCCCACCTTTGCCCTTTCTCCTGAATAAACCTCCTCCCTCTTGGGGGAAAAAAAAAAAAAAAAAAAAAAAAACCGGCTGGAGCTTCTTCTCTGGGTAATAGCTGGTGTTCTCTCTCTCTCTCTCTCTCACACACACACATACCCCAATACAGTCTTCACCATAGCTCCTCCTCCTCCTCCCATGAGCACTGCATCTTCAGTGCCTCTCTGGGCAGAGCAAGGAACTGTCTATTGAATCCTCTTCCCTGTATTTATCCTGGTTGCACCCTTGCTCAGAACATTTACAGGCAGGACCAGAGAAGAGCCCTCTAGCCAGTTCCACAGCATTGGTTTAGCTATCTGAGCGTTGGTGAGATCTCCAAGCAGTCCAAAGAGGACCTTGGAAGTGTAGGGGGATTTTACAAATACATCATTGAATCGCTGGGGCAGCCAGCTTCCTTCCCCCTGAAAGGTAAAACAGGTCTCCAGTCCTTGAAGCATTGACAGCTTGTTTCTGAACACCAAGCCATGAGGCTTGCGGTAGAGTTGGGATCTTTCCTAGATTTCCTCTAGGAAAGAGTGGAATCAAAGCCCTGTGAGACCATTTAATCCCAATAGTCAGTTACAAATCTGCTGTGGTGTGGTGTTTATCTTGCTAAATAGGAATGATAAAACTGAACCCCTGCCATTTACACCCAGGACAGGCCAAGGAAATACACATGGGGGAGCATGTTGCTATCATGTGACTTAATGAAGCAGATGAGTTTTTATTTCTAAGTGACCTGTGGTGGACACTTTTTAGACTTAGAGTAGGTTCCACAAAGCTTTCCTTGTGAATATCCACAGGAAGGTCAGGACGTGGCTGCTCCCTGCAATACTAAGATGGCTTTGCGTTTGCCCTGAGAAATGGCAATTGGCTTTCACCCATGCGATTAGAGAGCAAGCTGCCAGATGCTCCTGTCTGGACCAGTTTTGTGCAGCTCAGAATGAGATTTTGGGATATGAATGTGACAGACATCCTCGTATGTCAGTTCAGACCCTATTGACACCAGCATACATTTTCTCCAATTGCTTTTAGTACTGGAGAAACTGAATTTATACATAATGAGGAGGTGTTTGGTATGATGTTTTCTAGAGTATGGGAAATTGAAAACTATCAAATGCATCCACTAAGCTTGACAGTTGGTTAGCTCACTTACCCTCACAGTTTAGCCTATCAGTGGAAACAAAAGTGAGAAGGAGCCTGGGGAAGGGTTTCATTTAGCAACAGCCTTGAAGTAGTTGAATGCCATTCTTTTGCTTTTCCCTGTAAAAAGATAATAAAGCTGCCAGTCAACAAATGGGCAAATGAACTGGCCAGATCGTCTTTGGGAAAGGAAACAAATGTCCAGTAACTATTTTAAGAAGACTTCGGTGTCCCTAGCTCTTAGGGAAATGCAAATTAAAACTACTTTGAGTTACCACCTGATCCTAGTCGGCATGGCTGTTAGAAGTCTGACAGCAAAAGATGGAGAGGATGCTTAGAAAAAGGAACCTTGGGCTGAAGAGATGGCTCAGCGGTTAAGAGCGCTGGCTACTCTTCCAGAGGTTATCAGTTCAATTCCCAGCAACCACATGTTGGCTCACAACCGTCTGTAATGAGAATCTGAAGTAATGAGAATCTGAAGCTCTGTAATGAGAATCTGAAACTCTCTTCTGATGTGTCTGAAGACAGCTACAGTGCACTCACATAAATAAAAAAAATAAAAAGGAACCTTTATCCAGTTAGTAGAGATGCAAAGCAATTTAGCCATTACATAGATCAGTTTTGAGATTACTTAAATAATTTTTTTTTGGGGGGGGGGGGGTTGGTTTTTCCAGACAGGGTTTCTCTGTGTAGTCCTGGCTGTCCTGGAACTCACTCTGTAGACCATGTTTACTGCTGCTTTAGTCACTGTAGCAAGTGATTGGAATCGACCTGTTCATCCATCAACAGATGATAATGAAAACTTGGGGGTAGTAGTGAATTTGATTCAGCTCTAAAGAAACATGTAACAAAATGTATAGGAGAGTGGATAGGCAATGAAGTCACAGTCTCAAAAAAGAACTGCGTCTTTTCCCTCAGGCGGAATCTGACCAACATGCCGGCCATGTACAGGTGCAAACAATGCATCTTTAGGTAGAGACTAGCGTGTAGTAAGAGAACAAGAGAGGTTAAAATTTAGGGGATGACGGACTGAAGGTAATGAAGATGAGTTATGCAAGCGTATAAATCTTGTTTTTCTAGTTCTTGCCGTGGATTTTTTTCATTTTCGGTGGTAGGGAAGTGAATAAAAATATACTCAATAGTGAACAAAATCCAGCTTAAAGCAACACTGTTTCTGTTCTAAATGTAGAAGTTCATCTGAGTGTCGTGGTCTGGGTCTGGCTAATTTCAGCATTTGATGTATTTTATTTGCAGAGTTTTCTGTCATGTAGTTTAAAATAAAAGGAAGGCATTGGTTTCTAGAACTAAACTACAGGGCTAGATTTAAAACTTAACACAAGCTGGGCATGGTGGCAAACACAAAATCCCAACTCAAACACGGGAGGCCAGAGGATGAAGAGTTCAAGGTCCTCCGTGGCTGGACTGAGAGTTCCAGATCAGCTTATGATAGACCTTTTCTTGAAAGAAAGTTGGGGGTGAGATGGTTCAGTAGTATAGGCCCTTGTCAACAATGTGAGTGGGATCCTGCGATCCACATGGTGGAATAGGGAAGACACTCCTGAAAGTGCCGGGCGTCACTGTCTCCTGATAAATAAAAATTTGAAAATTTTTATAAGAACTTTCTGTGAGTAGTTTTGTGGCTTTTTATTAATAGTTGGGGATAAAATGTATATTACAGGAACTTAACTTGGAAATTTGAGGTGTGCTTGTGGGAACACAGGCATAGCCTCAGCTGGTCCTCATATTCGTCTTTTTGTTTGTTATTTTTGTTGTTAAGCTAGAGTTTCTCATTGGCCTAGAGTTTGCCCAAGTAGGCTAGTCTAGTTGGCCAATGAGCCATCCTCCTGTCTCCAACTCCCTGTGCTGGGATTACAAACGCTTCTGCATTTTATGTGGTTTGGGCACCAAACTCAGGCACTCCTGTGTGTGTGTGTGTGTGTGTGTGTGTGTGTGTGTGTGTGTGTGTGTAAGCCAGCACTGTATGGCTATTTTCCCCAGCTCCTTAACTTTACATTTTAATGGACTCAAGAGAGGGAGGGAGGGAGAGAGAGAGGGAGGAAGAGAGAGAAACTAAGAGAGGGGGGAAGGGAGAGAGACAGACAAACAGAGACACACACACACAGAGAGAGAGAGAGAGAGAGAGACAGACAGAGACAGAGACAGAGACAGAGACAGAGACAGAGACAGAGAGTCAAGAGTCAAGGGGGGTTGAAACCAGGGCTTACCTCTTAACTCTGAGCTGTACCTAGTCTGGAGAAAATGTAAGCAACTTTTTTTCCTCATGAGTGAAGTTCTGCTTAACACAAATGTTTCCGTGTACTGAAGGGTCTGTATTTGTGAGTGGTTTGACTCAGTTTTACTGTTTGATTTTTGTTTATATTGTTAAGGATTGGGCCCACAGCTTCATACATACAAGGCAAGTGCTGAGAAGCAGTATGTCAGCCTTGATGTTTTTCTAAACTTTCCTTATGTTACGCTTAGAAATATAATTCATGCACTGATTGTGTAATATACTGTTTTTATTTAAGAATTTCATGCATGTATACAATGTATTTTGATCATCCATTTCAGCTCCAACTGGACCCCCTCCTTACAGCAGGCAGCTCCCTACTTGTCTTCCTTCCCCCTTCATAACTCATAGCCAATCAGAGCTGCCCATGTGCACTCGGCTGTGGAGCCATCCATAGTAGCCAGAAAAATGACCCTCTCCCCCACCCCCCACCCCGCACTTCCCTCAGCTGCCAGTAGCTCCTCCCCTAGGCGTGAGACCTTGAGCCCGCCCCCCACCCCCAGCCCCAATTTATTTTGGAATTTGGCTTCATTTTGTGCAAGTCTTACAGACAGGCAACCACAGCAGCCGGGTGCATGAGTACAGTAGCCACGTCGTGTTCAAAAGACAGCATTTCACAGCTCTCCTCCCCATGCCCTGGCTTTACCTCCTCTTCTAAGGTGTTTGCTCAGTCTTGGGATAGGGTGTTGACATAGATGTCAAATTTTTATGGCTGAGCACACCTATTTATTCTTAGCTCGATGAATTTTGAGCTCACATTAACTGCTGCCCACTACAAAAAAAGAAGCTTCTCAGCCAAGGTGGAGAGCAGATACATTTACGGAGAGAGTTGCTGGCAAGGTGGCACTGAGCCGAAAATGGAAGATCCCTCCGGCTCTAGCAGGTTCCATGTTGTGCTGCGTAGGGAGGGAGGAGTGAAAACTGGTTTTTGTCAGCAGCAGCAGCAGCAGCAGCAGCAACAGCAGGGTTCCTGGGGTTCTGGTGTGGGGGAGGGTGGGGAGGGGAGGTGTAAATCGGCTCTGCACTCTGGCCCTGCAAGTCTGAGTGGCGGCACCATAGTTCTACGGGAGTTGGAAAAGTGTAAGTTTAAGGAATTATTTGTTTGATATTATAAACAACTGTGTTGCAGAAAAGTTGGCTTAGAATTTTTTTTTTTTTTAAGCATACGCATGTAGGAGATATTTCCTGGGTTAAAATGGTCTCTCCCTAGCAGTGTGGTTTGGGTTTGTGGGAGATCGGAAGTGGGGCGGACAACTTTGGTCCTGGTTGGCTGAATGATGATGCTATGCTTCACCACTAGGGGTCAGTCTCTTGCCTAGTGATGGTCAGAGTTAACCTGCAGAAGCGGTCTGTACTCACCCGCAAGTTGCCAGTGACCAAGAAGTTCAGGATTTTATTGATGTTCATCTGTGTCTCGATTTTAATCACGTCAATATATTATTCAAACTGTTCTTCAGAGTGAAATCTGCGTTATTTGGGAGTTTTGCTTAAGTAGGAGTCTTTCCCTCTGTAGATACTGTAACTTTTAGGTTATCTTTATGGACAATGAATGAGACCCTCCTTTGTGTCAATGTACGCGAGGAAATATACGGAGGGTTTGATTATGCCATGTTTCCCCTAGAAAGAATACTTCTAGCTGATAATGAAACTAAGGGTGGGGCAGAGACAGCCATGGCAGGTACCTCTAATCCCAGTCTTGGTTAAATGAGATCTCAAATAAATATAAATAAATAAATACAAATAAAATTAAAGCCGACTTGGTTATTAATGAGCACAGGAATTTAGTTGTTTCTGTATCAAATGTTACAAGACATTAAAAAGTGGTGTCCTTTATTGATTCAACCTACAAATTAAGACACTCAGATTGTCAGTCATAAATATATCAACCGGAGTTATAGCATGAATGAGGCCCTAGTTTGACTCCTTGAGACTGAGAGGGAAAAAAACCCAACCAAACAACTAAGTGAAAACAGTATGGTTTGAGCTGGAGAGATGACACGGTGATTGAAAACACTTATGGCTCTTTCAGAGGACCTGGGTTCAGTTCCCGGCACCTGCATGGGGGCTCACGGTCATTCACAATCCCATTTCCAGGAGATCTGCTCCTGCTGTCTCACTGACACATGTGGCATTGATAGGATGGGCATGTATAAGACAGTCATACACATAAAAATCTTTAAAAACTTACAAAAAAAATCCCACGTGGTTTCAGAAGCATTGACTGGGGTTTTAAATTTGTATTTAATCATTATGGCGTGTGGGTGTGGGCGTGTGGGCTGCTCGTGTGGGCACGAGCAGCAGTCAGAAGACAACCTGCAGGAGATGGCTCTCTGCTTCACTGTGTGTTTCGACCAGAACTCTGGCTGCCAGGCTTGCCTGCCTGGTGACTTGCCGACTGGGCCGCCTGTGTTAATAGTTGGTAAGTGTGAGATGCTGGTGTGGGGGGTGGAGGTAAACGGTTTAAACCAGCTGCCAAGAAGTGATATCCTTCTTTCTAACCCTGTTGGTGATTATTTCTGCTGCTTCTCAATTCAGAGCAGTAATTTACTTCATTGCCCAGAATAACTGATTGTAAAACTCGGTTCTCATCAGCACAGCTTAAGGCTCGCTGTGTTGCTGACACCACTTTATGATCGGCACTTTGTTCGAAGAGCCCCTGAAAAATGTGAGCCGCATCCCCTTACAGAGGATTCTCCTAAGTATGAAAGGTTTTGTCCTTTAAAAATAGAGGGTGTGCTTGTGTTTTACTAACAGGGCTTGGGATTGTTGCTTGTATTTGATTTTTAGAGATACTAAAGAGGTGGGACTTTCCCAAAGGACATCGTGCCTCCTGTCAGGGCCACCCAAGTAGAGACATGACAATAGATGATCCCTGCTGACCTGCCCCCCACCCCCGCATGTGTTAGACATCTGTAAACATCCTAAACAACTGTTCAAAACCAGTGTGAGCCAGGCACAGAAAAGATGATCATATGTGACCCAGTAAAATAAGGGGAATTTTTATCCCACCTCCACCTAAACCTCCCTCCCCATGGTCTTCTATCTCCCCTTCGTTCTGTTACCAGTTATCTTCCCTCTCCCTCCCTTTCCAGTACCCTTCATTTTATTTTACAACTACTCTAAGTCAAAGACACGGATCTGAAGATTCAACACCAGGATTCACACAGGAGTGGTGACAGGTGGGCAGAAGGGTGGGAGGGGACGACTAGGATGTAGTTACACAAGAGAAGCTGGACTGGGATCACTCTGCAGAATGGTGTTCCACCCAGAAGTCACCGCTGGCTGCCAAATAAAAGCCCAATGCCAGATGTAGAGATACCTCTTTTTGTTGGTTAACGGTGTCCTGGAGACAGTCCTGACACACACACACACACACACACACACACACACACACACACACACACGCCCTGATAATACAAGCTCTTGCAACTGGTATTGGTTGCCCATCAGAACTCAACAGTAAAGGTAAGACCCTATTGCTGAAGACATCACTCCGTGGTCATAGGACATGAAGACATCAAGTTGGTACTGACCGGGAAGCTTCCTCCCTGTAGCTAGCTCTCCCAGTAATGGAAGGTGTTTTGTTGGCTACTGGGGTTGGGAAGCATCAATAGTCTTACCCAGCTACAAGCCCTGGGAGTCACAATAATGACCAGGATGCTGAGATTAAAAAATGAATGTTTTAAATCAGAGTGCCATTTGAAATGCTCTCCAGGAGGAAATCTCTACCCTTCCCAGGAGGTTTGCTTTCTGTAGAGTTACTTTGCCTTCGTCGTTACAACATGGTACCCTGCATTTCATTCCATCCTGTATAACGTCTTCTCTCCATCCAAGTACTAACCAGGCCAGATCCTGCTTACCTTCTGAGAGTATTTGGGGTGCCATACAACTTCATAAACAGTTTGCACTTCTCGTTTAGCCTTAAAGATCCTGACAAGCATCCTTCACCCCAGGACTACTAAATCTTTGCTGGGTACTGGGCCTAGTATCTCAGACATTGACATAGATATCCTGCTATTCCCCTTGTATACATGAAGAAGCAGAAAACTGTCACCGACTCAGGGTCAATATGGCTCTAGTTATGCCCAATAACTCTCGAAAGAGAATCTAAAGTTTGCTATAGAACACAATTGGACCACAGTCTTAAGGATGTATTTATATATGAATACACTATAGCTGTCTTCAGACACACCAGAAAACGGCTTCAGATCCCATTACACACGACTGTGAGCCACCATGTGGTTGCTGAGAATTGAACTCAGGACCTCTGAAAGAGCAGTCAGTGATCTTAACCGCTGAGCCATCTCTCCAGCCCCAGACCACAGTCTTTAACCCGCTCTGTTTACTCTTGGTTCCTGTTCCTGTGGTTCTGCTCAAACCTCAGTCCTTTTGGAGCTGCGTCGCCTCAGTCCTGCCTGCCTTGTCCCACACCTGATCTTGAACTCGTTTGAGCCTCCTGTGTCATACTCCCACAAAGTACATCTTGGACAGCCCGTGGGAAGAGATCCCACGTCCCGTGCTTCCACCATGAACAGAGCTCGGCAGAGAACCCTTCGTTGCTCCAGCTGGGCTGAAGCTGCGGAAGCAGCGGTCTCGACAGACCACCCAGATGGTTTGGATAATTTGATAATGCTTGTGGGAAAGCTGCACAAAGGAAAGGCATTAAGTGCTGACCTAGGCTAGACCTGCCTCTGCCCGGAAAGTGAGTCATTGTGGGTTTCTGTGACATTCCGCAGCACTGAGGCAAACGCATGTCCAGGCCAAGCCCTTACGTTCCAGGTAAAGGTCGCGGAAATTAAGGGAAAGGAGCCTCCTGCCGAAAGGCAGCTAGTCCTTGCTAGTTTCCTGTTTTGCCCTGTGCCCGTGACATTAGGGGCTGTTAATTTCTGTTTTCTTTCTTTCTTTCTTTCTTTTCTTATTTTTTTATGTTTTTTTTTTTTTTTCTTTTTTTTTTTTTTTGGTTTTTCGAGACAGGGTTTCTCTGTATAGCTCGGGCTGTCCTGGAACTCACTCTGTAGACCAGGCTGGCCTCGAACTCAGAAATCCACCTGCCTCTGCCTCCCAAGTGCTGGGATTAAAGGTGTGCGCCACCACCGCCCGGCTCTGTTTTCTTTTATAATAAATGAATCTTGGAGCAGAGCTATTTCAGGATCGAGATTGCCTTTGACGTATTAACCAGATCAGTGCGTTTGAAACCCCTCAGCCGCAGGTGTTTCCTCCGTCCGCGACAGATGCGGTTCTCAGAAGACTGCAAAGCCACTCCAACTGAACCCAATATGGGTAGAACATCTCAGGAATACTGGCTTTTGAGATTTCCACATAAGTCCTTCTCCCTCCCGCTGCTCCCTCCTGTGTGACTTCTTCTAAAAGTACATCTTTTTTTTATTATTATTTATTTATTTATTTATTTATTTATTTTTAATTCTCGTTTTACTTTATGTGTATGAGTGTTTAGCCTGCATGTACACAGGTTGTGTATGCAGGGCCTGTAGAGGGCAGAAGAGGGTGTCAGACCCTCCTGGAACTGGAGTTATAGACAAGGGTGGGCTGCCATGTGGGTGCTAGGATTGAACCCAGGTCCTTTAGAAGGGCGGCCACTGCTCTTAACTACTGAGCCATCCCTCTATCTCTCCAGCCTTCACTCTCCTGTGGCTTCTTGAGATGACTTCTGAAGGCAAACCAGGCCTCCTGCTCTTTGGCCTCAGCCCCCAGACTTCATTTCTGCTCAGAGAGTAGATGTTGACCCAGAAAAGTCTGTTTCCTCTAACAGTTACTCTCAGAAGCAGAGTCCTTGTCTCTACCATCAGTCCACTGGAGATACCTTGCCGAGGGAGGAAGAAAGGGAGGGCGGTTGTTCTTCCAGGCCAGCATTCACAGAGCCAGAAGTATATTCACCTAGTCTCTACTCCAGGGCTGGAGTCAGGGTATTGGAAAAGGAAGCTTTGCACCTTGGTTCAGCATCCTTGTTTCTAGAAGCAAAGCATTAATCCAGGACTTGGGGTTCTCACATGGATGCTGTCTAAGATAGCCTAGACCAACAGTCCTCTTTTGGGGGACAAAACGACCCTATCACAGGCCATCAAAAACTACCAATGATTTTACATTACAGTAGCAAAATCACAGATATGAAGTCGCAACAAAACTAATTTTATGATTGAGAGTCACAACATGAGGAACTGTATTAAAGGGTCTCAGCATCCAGCCCAGAGCCTCTACACTGAGTGCCCCTGCCCATGGCCTACCCTTCCTGTTCTCTCCCTACCCACCTCTTCTTTCTTCTCAGGGTCTAGCCTAGCACCCTGTCTAGCCCTGAGCTTTTGATAGTGCTGCCTCATCTCCTGGAGTTCTGACATTACAAATATGTCCAGTCTCTCACAGTCCATCTCTCTGCTGCCAGGACAGGTAAACTGTCAGACTGAAAAGGAGAGGGGGATCATGGAATTGCCTTAGTTTTATTTGTGATTTAAAAAAAAAATCGTCATTCGTAAACTTCTTTAAAACCACCTTGCATCATTGGGACATGCATCCTGTGCTAGCTCGCGCTGCAGCTGTATTTACAATTTAAATCCACACTTGCATCATTCTTGCCGTCTCCTTTCACACAGGGAGAAATATGCCAGGCAGTGGTGACACACACCTTTAATCCCAGCACTCAGAAGGCAGAGGCAGACAGATCTCCTGAGTTCAAGGCCAGCCTGGTCTACAGAGCAAGTCCCAGAACAGCCAGAGTTACACAGATAAATTCTGTCTCAAAAAACCAAACCAAACCAAGAACCAGGAGAAACATTTTGACTTGGCAGAAGTCGCTTCTGATTGTCCCTTCTCGTTTTCCTGTTTTCTTTATTTCCTCATAAGCAGCAGAAAGACACACATGTACTGAAGAGTGCTCTGAACCGCTGCCAGGGGCACAGAAACAGGAGCCCACTAACCCCAGCTACGTGGTAAATGATCTTCTGAGTGTTCCAAAGACATGAGAAACGGGGCCCAACAGGGTGACTTTACGAGTAAGAGGTGGTTACTGCTCCTACCGCCTTCAGGTTCCTGGACCTACAGAATGGACAGACAGAACAGACTCTCCATTGTTATTCTCCGTCCTGCCTCAGTTTGGCTTCCTTCTTCAACTCCTCCCTTGCCTGCCGGGGTGAGCACACCTACATCCTGGACTGCAGTCTCCTCCCGCTGCTCGGGATCCACCAACCCTTTCCAGGTCTCCTCTTCAGCTTTTACCGTTGGCTTCCTTGCCTCTTGGCTTGCATGTCTGCCTTTTGACTGCAGTGCTCGGTCTGTGCCCTTGTTCTTCTGTCCGCACTCAGGATGTGCCTCCTTAGAGCATCCCCAGAACATCATCTCCTGTTTCTCTCACCGCCATCTGACCTTCTTTCTGCCTGGCATTGGGCTTGACTTTAATTAGTTTTATTTTAACTTTTAGGATGCTAAGGATCAGACGCAGGGCCTGTGGAAGCTGGGCAAGTTCTCCATCCCCGAACTACGTCCCCCTAAACTTATTTTCTCGTGTGTATGTGTGTGTGTGTGCTTGTATGTGGCACACAAATAAACGGTGACATATACGGTGACATATGTGTGTATGCACATGGAGACCTGAGGTTGATGTCCAGAATGAATTTCAATAGTTTTCTGTCTTAATTAGGGTTTTACTGCTGTGAGCAGACACCATGACCATGGCAACGCTCATAAAGGACAACATTTAACTGGGGCTAGCCCTCAGGTTCAGAGATTCAGTCCATTATCATCATGGCAGGAGTATGGTGACATTTAGGCAGGCGTGGTTCAGCAGGAGCTGAGAGTTCTACATCTTCATCTGAAGGCTACTAGCAGAATACTGCCTTCCAGGCAGCTAGGATGAGGGTCTTAAAGTCCACACCCACAGTGACACACCTACTCCAACAGGGCCACACCTTCTAATAGTACCACTCCCTGGGCCAAGCATATGCAAACTATCACATTCTTCTACCTTATTCTTTGAGGCAGGGCCTCTCAGTCAAACCCAAAGCTTCAAGATATGGCTTAGTCTTGCTGGCCACCTTGTTCTAGGGATCTTTCATCTCTGCCTTCTGAAGCTAGACTTGCAGGCAGGTCTCCATGCCACTTGGAATTCTTTCAGAATCTGGGGATCCAGCTCTCCCAATTGCTTGGCAAGCACTTTAACCACTGAGCTGTCTCCCCAGGCCCCCTTGATGACAAAATACCATAAATAATCAGTTTAAAAGGAAGAAAGATTTATTAGGCTTATAGTTTCTCAGGTCTCACTTCCTGGGGAGAGAGCTCTCATGTCTTCAGACCTGTCTATGGCAAGGCAAAATATTGTGGTGGTGAGTATGTAGAGGAGGAGTGTTGTTCCCTTCCTGGTGATTGGGAAAAGAGGGGTTGGGGACAGGGGTCCCAATAGCCTCTTCAAGGGCAGTCTCCCACAGTCCTTCCTTCTGTCAGGACCCACCTCTTAATAGGCTCCAGTACTTCCCAGTTAGTGTTACAGGCTGATGACCAAGTTTTCCACACATGGCTTTTGCTGGTCATCTCAGTTGTGAAATTAACAGATGCCAAGAAAACGACATAGATTTGGGGATGGCTGACACAAAGAACAAGATGTGTGCTCTGTGTGGCAGGGGATCTGGCATTGGTTAGAGAAGAGGTAGGCAGAGCTAGGAGTTGGGAGGAGGAAGGAAGGAGGAAAAATGATGGAGAAGGAGAAGCCAGATGGAGGCAGACATATGTGTCTCTAGCAATCTCAGTTAGTTATTATTACCAAAAGGTTAGATATTGGGTTAATAATTCTAATTGTGTGGGCATCTTGTGTATTGTTTGCTAATATATAAAGCCATTGGATAATCTTTAAGCATTAAGAGTCTTCTTTCTACCAAGTACTGCGAGGATGGTGGTTATTGTCTGAGGTTGAGCAGATCACTATGAGGGTGGCAGATATTCCCTGGGTTTGGGGGGCTGGATGCCACGGAGCTGATTGGCAGAGGCAGCAGCCATACCAATGTCTCATGTCCCGGGCTGGAGATCCTGGACAGCCAGTACTGCTGTTAAAGTGAGAACATGGTAGCAGGAGCTATCCGGTCCATGTCAGTCTTCTCTAATACCTCCGCTACAGCTCTGGTTTGTACGGGTAGTCCAGTGCAATAGGGATTGAATTCTTGTCATTATGGAGGAAGGTTTATCTGGTGACCACACCCAGCTCCTTACACAGGTCAAACTAGGCTCTTTAGTCCTCTCTAGTCCCCGCTAACTGACCTTTCTTTGCCCCTCCACTGCAGAATCACTGAACAAGAACATCCTTACCCAGGCCACCTTGGATCTTGGAAGTCTGGACCTTGGGAACTATGAGGAACCAGTTTTAGAACTATCCCTTCTATGGTCCATCATGGCTCAGACTACTACAGGGGCTGGGCCTTCAGTTGATCACCCATGGCCCAGAGCGTATCAGTCCTGCTTAAGTTAATGGAGCCTCCAAGAAAATGCAATGGCTCAAAGACTGAGGAGCCGGGGCAGTGAAGGTGCCTAGAGGTTATCAACAACATGCCCCAGACCACCCACCTTCCCATGCTCCTGTGGCTGTTTGTCTGTGTTCCTTTAATACCCATTTGCTTTATCTCTATCTATCTATCTATCTATCTATCTATCTATCTATCTATCTATCTATCTATCTATCTATCTAGTTAGTTGAGACATGGTTTCAAATATCCCAGACTTGCTTCAACCTTGTATCTAGCCATAAAATACTTCAAACTTCAAATTCTCCTGCCTCTACCTCTGGAGTACCAAGATTACTGTACTGCTATGCCTTGTGTTATGCAGAGCTAGGGATGCAACAGAAAGCTTTGTGTGTGCTAAACAAGTATTCTCCCAACCAAGTCATGTCCCTGGCACCTACAATGTCCCTGCTGATAAATGAGGAAGAACAAGTGTTAGCCTAAGTTTTGACTGATAATGCATGATTAAGCCTAGTAAACTAGTGAGAACACCCAGTTATAGCCAGTCTATCAGAAGCCTGGTCCACAACCTGGAGTTTGCTACTGGTATCTGAAGCGGAAACAAACTTACTATACTGAGCCTTAATCCTATGTAAACTGTCACTCTCCCTGATGGAAATGCCACGATGGAAATAAAGTGCAGGACAGCAAGGAGGTGTGTAAAGTGTGGCCTGGTTACTTATTGGTAAGGACTTGTTGGTGCCCACGGGCTGGTTACTTCCTGGCAAGGACCACACTTGTTTGTGCCCAGTGGAGTCTCATCTGTGTTGAGTACTGTATTAACTATGTACTAAGAGTACAAAGTATTTTGTTTTTAATCTTTTTTTTTCTTCCATTTAATTGATCCATTTATTTGTACCTTTGGCTGTCCTGGATCTTATATGTAAACCAGGTTGTTCTTGAATTCACAGATACCTTTCTGCCTCTACCTCTTCTGCGCTGGGATCAAAGTAAGCTAGTTATTTCCTCTCCTATTCTGAAGATCCTTCAGGCTGGGTGTGGAACCCAGAACTTTCTGTATGCTGGGCAAATTCTTCAATCACTGAGCTGAGCCACACCCCAGCCCTTGTTATTGTATTCAGGACTTTGCAGTATTTTTAACAGCATTATAACTGCACTTTATTGTTGTAACCCAGGTTGGCCTTAAATTCCTTGATCTTAGCTGGAGATGACCTTGAACCTTTGATCTTCCTGCTTCGACTTCCAGAGTGCTGGGATTATAGGTATATGTCACCACACCCTGTTTATTTGGTCCTGGGGCTGGGATCCAGAGCCTCGGACGCCTTAGGCAATCATGCCCACTTGGTTACATCCTTAGGCGCTTAACTGTAATATAAAATGAGAACCTGCCTGGTTTAAAACATGGAAGCTTTAAGGAGACATGTCATAAATACAACCTAAACGTTAGTCTGACAAAGAAATTCTTCAAAGCCTTATTTATGTCATCTGGAAAACAGGACCTGGAGACCAAATCCTAAGTTGGTAAGGGGAGTCAAAATTTGAAAAGAGAAATCTGTTAGGAAAGGAAAAAAAAAATCCTTCTTCACAGGACCTGACTCATTTGAAATGAGAGGAAAACCTGATCGAAAGGTTTAAATGAAATGTCTGAGTCGAGCTTGTATGCTGTACCCAAAGCTACCCACAAGACCGTCGCTCCTGGAGACAGCCGAACTCATTATAGAAAAGCAACTGAAGATGAGTTATGTAAATCTACATTGACTGAGAATCCCACTGGAACAGTCGGAACCTTGATTACCAAAATAAAATGAGGATTTTCTTACATTGAAGAGCACCCAAAAGATGAAGTACAATGCTATACAGTCTTAGAGAATGAAATATGGGTCAAAGTAACACTGACATCACTGTAATATTTTTTTATTTTTTATTTTTTTGCAGGTAAGGGCTATTTTGTGAAGTTGACAGGAAATATCAAATGGCTTTTGGGCTTAAATTTAACTTTTTTGTTTGTTTGTTTGTTTGTTTGTTTTTTGAGACAGGGCTTCTCTGTGTAGCCCTGGCTGTCCTGGAACTCACTCTGTAGACCAGGCTGGCCTCGAACTCAGAAATCTGCCTGCCTCTGCCTCCCAAGTGCTGGGATTAAAGGTGTGCGCCACCACTGCCCGGCTTAAATTTAACATTTTTATTTGTTAAAAAAAAAACAATATGTACCAAATTCACACTTTTCATAGATCATCGTTGGTAAGTAAAATGAAGAAAAAAAAAAGTGTGTTTTCTGCTTCCTTTCAATCAGTTTTCTTATTTTTTAAATGTCAACCTGGTTTAGAAACTTTATTAGGAAATAGGAAACAGGAAAGGATAAAAAGCCTTCTTGGAAAGCCAGGCTTAATGTGTACATTTGTAAAGATGGGCTACTGAAATCAGGTCCCTTATTAAGGATACATAACACAATTCTTTACACATTGGAAAATTTAATAAAGCCAATCTTGGTAAGCATGCTAGCAGAAGCAATTGAAACTGGGATTTAAAGTGCTTCTCGGTGAAGCATTATTCAACATGTAATTGAACATGCTATGGTTTAAAATGAACCTTTTTTTTTGTTCTTCTCAGACAGGTTGGTACGCTGTACCCACTACCCATCCAACATGCAGAAACACACACCACAACAGGAAGATGAGCTAGACACTGCTGTGCCGTAGATGCAGTACCCTCTCAGGGGATGCTCCTTCTTCACTCCCTGCCTCATCCCCGTTAGAAAGCCACGATAACTCCACTCTCCATCCTCAAGGACGTGTGTCAGCAGTCTGTAGCCCAGTAGGGGAACGCCAAAGCTTTCGTCCAACTCCAATCTCTCAGGATTTGTGATGTACTGGTGCAGACTGATAAAGGACAGAGACAGTGTCTGCACTTAGCCCGGACATAGCGCCGAGGTCTGCATGGCGCCTTATAAACATGAAATAATTAAGAGCGATGACACTGCTTCGAGGTACTTAGCAAGTTGCAAAAAGGAAAATCTACAAGCAAGATAGCCAGGGTGCACAAATGGAGCGGTTAAAGCAGAGTGGCCTGAGGCTACAGGTCACCCTTCTCTCTTCTTGCGCTGAGGTCTTTAGGGAAAGTCATAAAGTTCTATTTTATGTCAAGGTGTGTGTGTGGGGGGGGATGTTGTTGCCTGCATGGAGATAACTCAGAGGACCAGGATGATTCCAGGTATGACACTTGCAAGGGGAAAAATATCCTACTAACTGATATTAGAGACTTCAAGGATACAACCCTTTTAGAGGTCCCAAAGGATGCAAAATCAATACATGGTTTAATTAATCGACTACAGAGGGACTTCACACAGAGAAGACCAAGTAGGAAAGTGTCGTGCTGGGAAATCAGACAGGGAACACAGGTGGACTTACGAGAAGGTAAGGAGTCCAGGGATAATCTTTATAGATCAATTGATTGATTGATTGTTCTCCTAGGAGGACAGGACATAGAGGAGGACAGAGTGACCTCCCAGTTAAGACTGCATAGACTTCTTTGACCCTTTTTTAAAAAAAAGTATTCTTAACAGGGAGCAGCTGAGACACAGTAGTCAGTGAACTAAGTCCTGTAGCTTTTAGAAGAGGCAACAGAAGTCACTCAAAAGATGCAGCACTTAGCCCTTAGCTACCCAGTAAGCTTTTGTTTAAGATGTAATGTTCATATTTTCATACTTGAAGTTCATCAACTTTTAAGGGTCTTTGTTAGCAAAGAAGTAAAGTACTGGCCACGCTTGTCTGATGCTGGTTTTCACGAGGAATCAAGGCCCTGTTGTTAAAAGGAAATAAATTAGGGTGATAGGGATAGTTTCCTTAGTAAAGTGCTTCCAAGCAAGCACAAGAACCCAGTTCAATCCCCAGGGCATCGGCACCTATATTTGTAAAGCCAGCACTGGGGAGACAGAGACAGGAAGATCCCTGGGGCTAGCCAGTCAGTTTAGCCTAATAGGCTCCAGACAAACAGAGCCCAAGGTGGATACTTCCATGGGGATGACACCTGAGCTTGCCTTCCAGCCTAAGCCTGCATCACACACATGTGCAGATACATGCAAACACACCCGAGTCGAAAGAAAGCTGAACAGGATGTAAATACACCACTCTTTATGTAATTTACAAGTTACCGCTGGAGCTGGAACTCACTCGGTAAAGGGCTTGCTTAGCATGCATAGGACACACGAGAGACCTTCTTGATGCAATTGCAAAAGGTAGTTTAATGGCAAGGGCCCTCGGGTCAAAACGTATCCCATGCAGGGGATAGAGGCTTCGACAAAGACCCCAAGAAGAGTGAGACATTTATAGATAGAGGTTGGGGAGAGCGGGAAAATTTGGCGCGGTTACATATGATTGGATATTTCAAACATCAGCAATTTTCGTAAGCAATCATTTGAGCTGGCAGGATGACTAATTACTTTTTGACCATGAAACCTTGGACCTCCCAGACAGTGGGGAGAGAAAAGTAAACACCAGATAGCCCATTACTCACTTGGGCTTGTTTGGACTTGTCTGGGCACGTCTTTGCACGCCTTTTCATTTCTTGCTCACCCTGCCCCTGGAAGGACTTAATATTTTTATTATGACTATATTCAACATACTGTTGGTGGTCTTTACTGACCATGAATTTTTATTTGTTTCAAGCTGCTTTCAAATTTTATTCTCACAAAGCACTTACACTTACTGTGAAGGACTGTAAGTCTGCTCAGCAGGTTAAGATGCTCAGCACCAAGCGCCAAGCGCCAAGCGGACAACCTGAGTTTTATCTCAGGGACCCACATAGTGAAAGGAGAAAACTGTCGTTTGTTTGTTTGTTTGTTTGTTTGTTGTTTTTCCAAGACAGGGTTTCTCTGTGTAGCCCTGGCTGTCCTGGAACTCACTCTGTAGACCAGGCTGGCCTCGAACTCAGAAATCCGCCTGCCTCTGCCTCCCAAGTGCTGGGATTAAAGGCGTGCGCCACCACCGCCCGGCTGGGTGTCTGAAATTTAAGAGAGGTTTGTTCTGAGTCTCTCTAGGGTCAAGATGGTGACCTGGATGGAGATGGACGATGGGTAAGATGGGGGAGGGGCTGAGGAAAAAGTGGCCAGACCCTGAGGAGGAAAAAATGCACGAATTTTCAAGTTCATATGGGGTTCTCAGGGCAACAGGACTCCCTTCCTGCTTCCTTTCTTTCCTGTTTCTTCCTTCTTTCCTTTCATCTCTCCCTCCCTTTCTCATGTTCCATCCCTCTTTCTCCATCTCCCTTTCCCTCTGTGGATAGGGTCTTATTGTATAAACAGACTGGTGCACTCTCCCAAGCAGCTGGGACTACCACCATGGACCACCAAACTTAGCAAAACATAGACAACCTTCTGTTCAGACATGCTGGGGGATGCTAGGATTTGAGAGTAGGTGTAATGGTTAGTATTGACTGTCAACTTGACAGGACTTAGAATCCATAGGAGACAAACTTCGGGGCTTGAATAAGGGTGTTTCCAGAGGAGTTTAGCTGAGGAGCAAAGAGCATCACCGCCCAGGCTGAGGTCCTAGACTAAAGTGGGGCCTCTTAGGTAGTTTTGCGGGTAAACATGCAAGCCCAATGGTCTGAGTTTGGACCCCAGAAGCCACATGATAGAAGGGTAGAACTTATTCCTACTAAGTTGTTTTATACACACACACACACACACACACACACACACACACACACACACACAGAGAGAGAGAGAGAGAGAGAGAGAGAGAGAGAGAGAGAGAGAGAGAAACAAAAACACACACACACAAAAAAAAAAAAAAAAAAAAAAAAACCTCAAAACAAGCAAAGAAAACCCACATCAACGGCAACAAAAACCCCAAATTAAAAACTGCTTTGGTTATCCTTGGAGACTTTGGAAACCCATAAACAAAAGAAAATAGTCAAACTTTCTTTCTTTCTAGAAATAGGAACAATTAAATTTTATGGCAACCAATAGATGATAAGAAAGCTTACTTTAAAAAAATGAATTCTGGCTGGGTGGTGGTGGCGCACGCCTTTAGTCCCAGCACTTGGGAGGCAGAGGCAGGCAGATTTCTGAGTTCGAGGCCAGCCTGGTCTACAGAGTGAGTTCCAGGACAGCCAGGACTACACAGAGAAACCCTGTCTCGAAGAAAAAAAAAAAAAAAAAAAAAAAGAATTCTGGCCAATCAGTGAAGAGGTAACAGATGATGTTGCCACCCTGGGGAAACATCAGTTGGATCCAGGTTATGCTCATCAGTGGCTATTGAATCTGCAGTTGAAAACCAACGAGGGATTATTATTATTATTATTATTATTATTATTATTATTATTATTTGTATTTGTATTTTATGTTTCTCTGTGTATCCCTGGCTATCCTAGAATTAGTTCTACAGATCAGGCTGTCTTCAAACTCACAGAGATCAGCCTGCCTTTGCCTCCTGGGATTAAAGGTGTGTGCTACCACCAGCTGACTCTGATGGAATTTTATAATAGACTCGGCCTGACCACACCTGAGCACACGGATCAGTCTCAATAGCATAAAACAGAGAGGCAGGAGCCGCTGTGTGTCTTTTGTAACCACGAGAAAGTAAACACACTCAAGTTGAATGCTGTTGCTCTTCACAAAGTTTCTAACCTTTTTTGAAAACAGCATCTTAGAGACCCCAGGCTGGCACCAAAAACATGTACCAGAGGGTGGCCTTGCACTTCTGACCCTGCAGCCCTGTTCCAATTGCTGGTGTTATTAGCATGTACCACCAAGTTCAGATCTGCCATGCCAGGGATGGAGCGCAGAGTCCATGGGTGTGAGCAGGCATGTGGCTAGCTGAGCTGGATGCAATGGTTCCTCATACCACAAGGATGCCGCAGATAGAGCTATCCAGGCTTAGAATACATGGCCTTCTACAGGACAGTGGCGACTCCTTCAGTAAAGGAAATGTAAGGAAAAGAAGGTGGGTAGACAGATAAAGACCCTTAAGGAGCATGTGTATAGGCAGTGTGTGTGTGCTTGATTCAAATACACGAACCACACAAACAAATGAGGAGATCTTCAAGAGACAGCTTGAACATTGAACTCTGAGAAGAAACAAGGATATTACTGAGTCCTTGTCAACCACTCTAAGTAGTGTTGGCCTTGTGCATGTGTTTGTGGAGATTTCTTGCTCTCTAGATATCACAGAGCTCAGAGAAGCTAGTGTGGCCTGACACTCTGCTTCCACTAAGTGGAAAACCGGAAAACTGTCTTGAGTACCCAGGCCCTCTGACCTGTCAGAGAGTTTGTTCTGTTGGCCTGCAAAGATAGAGACTCAGTCTTAAGCCTGCAGAGCCTAGAAGATCCAGAGTGGTTGGCTATTACGGTTGGTGCTAATTGCTGAGTATGAACATGTCTGCCTGGGCCAGTGACAGGGATTGGTGGGGCCAGGGCAAATCAAAGAACAATCTCCATGTGAAAGCATTCAGGTTTAATGGAAGAAAGAAGGGGAGAGAATGAAGACAAAGAGGAAAAGTAAGAAAAGGAAAGAGAGGGACAGAGAGAGAGAGGTACAGATAGGCAGGAGATAACACAGCCTCAGGCTATATCTTCTAGCCAGATTAAAATCCCTACTTAGACATAAAGTTATACTTGAATTAAATCCGTATTTTTTGGAACTACAGCTGTTGCATGCATTCATCTTTGACAGTTACTAGAACGCTCCAGTGCCTAGTCAAGGTGGCATTAAAAAAAAAAATTAGCACACTTACCAATGTGACAGAGTATGAGCCGGGAGGAAATGCTTCTACCAGGAAAAAAAGCTGTCCCTTGGGGAGCCTGGCCGTGTTGATTTAGTGATAAGAATCTGAACACTAAGGTTGTCAGCCAGCACAGGAAATTTCTCCTGGTGGAGAGCAGGCCTTTCAGTCGGGATAGACGGCCTCCAGTCACATTGATTGGCTTCAAAGTGCATCTCTTAGACACAGGCAAAGGGCAGCACATCTAGATTTCTGGGTCATAGAAGGTCTCCCTGACTTCCACATGGGAGTGAAAGGCAAGACTAAAAATGGAAGACAGAGGCTGGAACCTTACTTCTTCATGCCTACAAGTGCTTGGTTTTCGTTTTATTTAAGAGGATTCTGGGCCTACAAGATGGCTCAGCCGGTGAGGGTGCTCACTGTCAAGCCTGACAACCCAAATGGAATCTCTCAGACCTACGAGGTGAAGGAAGGAACTGACTCTAGTCGTCTCTACTTGTTTGAACTTGATTCGAGTCGTCTCTACACATCAGTTTGGGGTTTTTTTGTTTGTTTTTTTTAAGAAGAGGAAAAGCAGAACCAGAATTCTTTCAAAAATCCTAAATGGCAGAATGTGGGCTGGAGCCACTGCAAACAAATTAAGATTTTTTGCTGTCTTACCAGATAGGAATTATTATTTATGTGTTGGATTTGCAGAGAGACTGGCTGCATTGTATTTTGCATTATCAAAACAAAATTCATTGTTGAGAGCAGCCTGTAAAGGAAGCAGGAGGGCATGGTTGTGAAGGAGACGTAGTCTTTGCTCTGGCAAATTTTCATACCACAGCGCCTGAAGAATTACATAAAATAAATCATTTACATAGAAGACTCTCCTTTTATGCAGGGTCTTGAGATACTCAAGGCTGAGACTTAGAAGGGCTGAGAACGGACTCCAGCCTTGCAAGGTAGCCCAAAAGTTTAAACTTGGGGATTTTTTTTCCCCTGTTTAATTTCTTCATAGTAATGGGGTGTGTCCAGTGCCTTGCTCACCTGTGTTCCCCCCCAGAGAAACCTTTTAAAAAATCTGTTTTCAGGCCGGAGAGATGGCTCAGTGGCTGAGAGCACTGACTGCTCTTCCAGAGGTCCTGAGTTCAATTCCCAGCAACCACATGGTGGCTCACAACCATCTGTAATGGAATCTGATGCCCTCTTCTGGTGTGTCTGAAGACAGTGACAGTGTACTCATATACATAAAATAAAATTTAAAAAAAAAACAAACCCTGTTTTCTTGCCATGCTGGGAGTCAAATCCAGGGCTTTGCACAGGTTAAGCAAATACCCCATTGCTGAACCCCTCCTCGACCGGACACTGCCACATTTTTCATGCCTATACCCTATCATTCTGGTGAGTTTGGCAAGAGGTGGCCCGGAGTCTACCAGTTTCTGACATGGCAATGGTCTGACATAGCAAGTTACATTCCGATCCAATCAGAGTCTCTTTGACAGTTTAACTTTAGGGGCACAGACAGAATTTAGGTCCAAAGATACCGCATACAAATGAAGAGAAGAAGGTTGTACTAGGCCACCGTGAGCCTGCAGACTTTCTGGTTCCAGTTACAAGTCTCTTTATGATCCCACACCCTGACTGACTTTGACCAGATTATCTCATGACATTATATGGAGATCATGAGCGGAAATAGTAGTACACTTTTTGTTTGTTTGCTTCTGAGACCCTTATGCCACAAGACTTCCTTTGACATTCTTCAGAGATACCCCTGCCTTGAAAAGCATTTTAGCATTTACAAGGTGGACATTGTCCTCCGTTTACACGCGAGAGAGTCCAACAAATAATACATTAACCAGCATTTCCAGCCATCCTTTCTTCTACCTTGGACTTTCCTCTCCCTCCCTCCCCCGCCTTTATCCTTTCTCTCTTTACTTTGTGAATAAAATGAGGAACCGAAATTTTATTTGTAGGAAATACAACCTTCCCTGGGTAGAGTGGACACTTAACTGTTAGTGGGAGATGACCCAGGAAGGGAACCATACAGCTGCCGAACTTTGCAGAACCGTGCTCCGCCTCAACCCTTTGAGTAAGGCGTAGGACAGAAACAAAGTAACTGAAAAACCAAAGGAAACATTCCCACAAGCCCTCATAAAGGGACTAACTGTGGAGTTATAGGCAGATGTCCCTTAGAAAGCCCCCTCACAAGACAGATAATACAAAGACTCAGATTCTCTTCTAGCAGAGAGGGAACTTTCTGGTTTAAATAAGAACCTCTTGGATGTTCTAAGAAAAGACTCCAGCCAGGAAACTATTATGCCTGGAGGGCAGATGGCTTTCTTCAGGACATTCTTGATGAATCAAATAGCGTTCCCCACAAATGTGTGTCATAAGATTTCAAAAGCAAGCCGGGCGGTGGTGGCACACGCCTTTAATCCCAGCACTTGGGAGGCAGAGGCAGGCGGATTTCTGAGTTCGGCGCCAGCCTGGTCTATAGAGTGAGTTCCAGGACAGCCGGGACTACACAGAGAAACCCTGTTTCGAAAAACAAAAAACAAAAAAGGAGAGATTTCAAAAGCAAGGGCTGGTGACATGGTTCCATGGATAAAGTTTCTGCCACAGGAGTGTGAGGCCCTAAAAGTCAGATCCCCGGAACACATGTAAAAAAGCTGGGCACCAAGATGAGTGGCTGCAATCCCAATACTAGGGAGACAGAGACAGGAGGATTCCTGGACTTGCTGACCAATCAAAGCTCCAGGTTCAGTGAGCAACTCTGCTTCAAAAGTGAGGCGGAGTCCAAATGGTGGCACACACCTCTAACCAGCACTCAGCAGGGTGAGAGACTGCAGCTCTGAGGGGACAGTTTGCCCCCCATAGTGCTGTAGCTGTGAGGGGAAATCCCCAATGGCCTTACAGCTCTGAGAGGACAGGTTTCCTGGCAGTCCAGCCAAAGGATACCACAAACTGACACCGCACAACAAATCTCACACTAGAGATTTATTTCTAAAGACACAGAGAGTGACTGCTTCCGGCTGGGAGCTGAGGCAGAGATGAGTTTATATATGCATGAGTTTCTTGGGAAAGGAGTTTTCTAGGGTAGAGATTTCCAGGGTAAGATTTCAAGCCACATGTAGGGACTGGTGGGTTTGGGGGCTCAGGGATTGGTGAGTTTTTGTACTCATGGATTGGTGGGTATTAGGGCTTAGGGATTGGTGGGTTTTGGTAGATTTTTGAGCCTGGAAGTGGGTTCGGACCTTTTACCCTCTAAGGAGGCACAGACAAGAGGATCTCCATGCTTTGGAGGCTAGCCTGATCTACAGAGAGAATTCTACCAGCAAGTTCTGGTAGTAAGACTGTGTCTGAAAAGCAAACAAATAAACCTTGGAGAAGTGATTGAAGAAGATATTTGATATTGATTTCAGCCTTCCACTGGCTCCAGTCACACACGCACACGCACACGCGCGCGCGCACACACACACACCAGCACCCACCAATCCTGAAAGGACAGAGACGAATCCAGCTAATCAGTGGCAGCTGCATGTCTCTGGTAGCTTGGTATCTGGACACTGAGTGCAGCGGTCATTCTGGCTGGTGTTTTCTGGAAGCAAGACGGCAAACTTGGAGAGGTGTCAGCAGAAGAACTTTATGTTAGGAAAAAGGTCTCAGTGGACACTGAGAAGGTGTGACATTGCTGGTGAAGTCACAGAGGCCTGTTGGGAACTGACCACTTCTTCACTATTTACTTTGGCTGGGTGTGATCTCTTCTGTGTACATTTCATGGATGGCCGTGTGTGTGTGTGTGTGTGTGTGTGTGTGTGTGTGTGTGTGTGTGTG
>JANHMN010000001.1:114983294-115066726 GCA_030674055.1 Rhabdomys pumilio
TGTGTGTGTGTGTGTGTGTGTGTGTGTGTGTGTGTGTGTGTGTGTGTTACTCAGTGCAGACAACTGTTTACAGCTAAGTAAATGTTAACACCTATTAGCAAGTTCTCCACATTCTTAAAATTATGGCAATGCAGTGTTTATTCTATTTTGGAACATGTTAAAGTTTTGACTACTGAATACTGAATGCCTGTCCCTTGTCCCTCCAAGAGAGGGTGGCCAAAGCAAATGAGGAAAACACCATGTAGAGCTTTGGCAGACTGATTTATTTTAAGTGTCAACAAAGTGGCTGGGGGGATCTTCAGGATATTAATTTCATAGTTTTATTAAGTTTTAATGAGTCCATGTGGTTTCTTTAAAATCTATATCACCTATGTAAAGAAGCCTATTCATTAGAAATTGGGCTTCTGAGTTGAGTACAGAGCCAACATTCATTTCCTACAAAGGCCATGCTGAGTGAGGGTAAAACTCCAGTACAGTTAACTTCATGAGTAGAAGACCTCATTTCCCATGCAGATTCCCCATGCTGTCCATCAGAAACTGAGCACCCACCATTGCTAATAAGGAATGGAAAGACTGACAGACAGATAAAGTTACAGAGCTGTTAGTATCTTCCTCAGTAAGTTTTATACATACACCAGACATATATATTTACAAGTAACCACTTTACTGTACATTAATAAACATGCAATCTGTTTATTAAAAAAGGTATGCTTTATGCTTCATGCTAGGGAGACGGCTCAGTGGATAAAGTGCTTGTTGAGCCAGCACGAGACTGAGTTCAATCCCCAGGACCCATCTAAAAAACGTTAGGACTTGTAATCTTACCACTGGAGAGTTAGAGACAGGTGGGTCCCTTCGGGCTCCCTGGGCAATCAGCCCAAGCTAGTCAGGTAATCAGGGTCTGGTGAGAGAGCTGGTGGACAGACAGCTCCTGAAGAAAGAACCATATTGAGGTTGACCTCTGACCTTCATGTGCATATGCTCCCACATATACCTACAAGAGTACAGACTCAAAAGAATATACATCCACATAGAGAAAGAAAGGAGAAGGAGAAAGAAGTGGGAGAGGGAGAGGGAGAGGGAGAGGGAGAGGGAGAGGGAGGGGGAGGGGGAGGGGAGGGGAGGGGGGAGGGAAATCAATTCCAGTAATTAGGTCATAAAGAACAAGTCTAGTGGCTGACTGAACCCTTTGGCCAGGCTTTCTGGGTCAGACTAGGTCCTGGTTGCTGGCCAGCTAGGGTTCAGGTCCCTTTTCCTGATCTTTTCTATGCCCATTCTTTACTCGGCAAGGGACTGTGGCCAGGCTGGTTTCCTCTTGAGGAGGAGTTGTGAGCATTGAGGGTGATGTGCTCAGGGAAACACCACCAGTGTTTCTGCTCACCTGCTAACTTTCTTAGGATGAGTTCTAAAAGAGCAATCATGGAACAAAGTGTGGAAACATGTGATACTTACCCCGTCAGATTTTTATCATTATATTTTTCTTAATTAATTTGTGTGTGTGGTGTATACATACGTGTGTACCAATACAGAAGTCAGAAGAGAATGTGGGTATTCTGTCTCATCACTGTCCAATCTTCTGAGACAGGGTCTCTCACTGAACCTGGAGGTGGCCAACAAGCCCCAGGGATCCTCCTGTAGCCACGCCCCAGCACTGGGTCTACTGGGAGTTGAGTGGCCACATCTGACTTTTTAGATGGTGCTGAACCGGAATTCGGCTCCTTGTGGGTGTGTGTAGAAAGCCACTTTGACTCACTGTGTTGTCTGCCCAACCCCTATATTTTTCTTGATTTTCTATTCACATCCCACTTACCATATACCATGAATACGATATTCCTTTTTATCCATGTAAGAAAACATGTAGAAAATGAAGTTTTATCTTTCCTTTCCTCCTCCTCTCCCTATGCCCTCCTTTCTATACTGAGAATCAAACCCTGGGTGTCACATATTCTAGGCAAATACTCAGTAACTACACCACAGCCCAAAAGTTTCACTTTAGTCATCAACTTGCATATGTATATATAGTAGTTCAACCTTACAATCTGGGTTGGGTTTTTTGTTTGTTTGTTTGTTTGTTTGTTTTGAGACTGCATCTCTCTGTGTAGCCCTGGCTGTCCTGGAACTCACTCTGTAGACCAGGGTGGCCTCGAACTCAGAAATCCAGCCTCGGGAGTGTTGGGATTAAAGGCTTGCATTGCCACTCTGGCTTGTTCTTTGTTGTTCTATGGACTTGTTTAGGAAAAAAATTCAATACCATTTCTGGAAATATTCATATTTCTAGAACGCTTCTATTCCAAGGAAAGGTTAGGGCAGCTTGACTGCTCTGTGGAAGGTAAGATCCAGGGCAGGGGGAGAATGACTATTCTGGTGCCTCTTCTTACTTAGCTGTCCAGTTCTGTGAACAAGTGCAGCAGATGCTATTGGGCAACTTAATTTCAGACAGAGCACCAATGTAGAGACTGCCCCTACCCTCAGGGAAGTCTGTCTCTGTGCTTCCATTCTGCCAGCCCAGGTCGCCTGTCTGAGAGTGGTCCTGTGCCGCAGCCTCCTCCATCAGACTTCAGGTGGAGAATGTTCTCTGCTTTTTCCTCATTGCATATTTTATATTATTTTATTATATTCCTTATTATATGTCCCTTCCCTTGGTGCGGAGTCTCTCAAGTTTAGAGGACAGAAAAGTAGCTGAAGCTAACGGAATGTGCAGATTCCTGCATCCTGACCCTGGAGGCTCTAATCTGGAATTTCTGGCGCCCGAAGATTCTGATGGGGGTTCTTGGAAAATCTCATTTTGGGAAATGTTGTTTTGGAAACTCAGTGGTTCTTTTTTTTCCCCATGCAGATGAAATTCTACTTTAGAACATTGGGTTTTTGCTGGGTGTGGTGGTGCACACCTGCGCTCTCTGTTACGCAGGAAGCTGAGGTCTCTTAAGAGTTGAGTTCAGAAGTTTGTGGGCTACTCAGGCGACATAGTGAGACTCTGTTGCAAAAATATTTTTTAATTAATTAATTAATTTATTTTATGTAAAGGAGTACACTGTCTTCAGACACACCAGAAGAGGGCATCAGATTCCATACAGATGGTTGTGAGTCACCATGTGGTTGCTGGGAACTGAACTCAGGACCTCTGGCAGAGCAGTCAGTGCTCTTAACCACTGAGCCATCTCTCCAACTCTCAAAATATTTAAAATGAGGCTGCAGAGTTTGCTCAGTCAGTAAAGTACTTGCCTTGCAAGCACAAGGACTTGAGTCCTACCTCCAGACTCCCCGTTAAAAGGAACAGGGTGTGCTGGCCTAGGCTGGAAACCGTAGCTCTGGAGAGGCCAGGGCAGTCCTTGAGGCTCACTGACTACTTGGGGAGTTCAAAGCCACTGAGAAGTCTGTCTCAAAATGCAAGGTGGGTGGCTCCTGAGATTGTCCTCCAGCTCCCACATATGCACACATGTGTAGACACAAATTTAAACATTGCTGTGATACATTGGTTCTTGTTCTTTCTCTCCCCTCCTTCCTCCCTTCCATCTTCTTTTCTTCTTTTCTCTTTCTTCCTCTTTCTCTCTTCTTTCTCCTCATCCTTCTTTCTTTTCTACCTCTCGTACCTATGTTATCCCAGCTGGCCACAAATTTCTAGACTCATCAATTCCCCCTACCACCCCCACCCTCGCCTTAGCCTTCTGAGAGCTGGGCTGGGATAAGGGGCATGTCCACTGTGCCACCTGTTTTAATTAGCACGTGGATCTGATAGTTTTCTGTTTCTAGCCCCTCCCTCTTAAGTGCTCTTAGGATCTTCCAGAACACATCTCGAATCTCCAGGTTTCCCCCTGACACATTAGGAAACACTGATTTGAGGGTATGTCCCTGAGAGACAGGTCGAGGAGTTGGTGTGGAAATATTTGGTCATCTGCCAAGGGTTGGCAAAACCAGTATTCCATGAGTTAATTGGGACCTGACTCATTGCCTATTAGGTTCTGATACCCGATTCTGTCAACAAACAAGATTGAGTCTGGTCTGTGACTGGGTTCACATTAACCAAACTCAGCACCATGAACACACAAGCCTCACACCACAGTTAGCGTTAGAGAAGCTACATGCCATTAATGTGGAATCTCCCTGCACACAAGTGGTTTGGGAAGCCCCACTACAATCGGAAGGCTCAAGAAGTTAGAAAAGGGAAGTTAAATACACAACTTGCTTTCTGAGCACATTGGGGCCTGGTTCGTAAATTTCCAAAAGTGAGATAACATTCCCGATCTTGCTGACTGACTTAAGCCTTCTGAGCCGCTCACTCATCTTGTGAATTTGTTAAAGCGACTGAGTAAAATTTCACTCAGAGAAGAAAACCATCTTTTTTCCTTAAAGTGATTTTTGCGGGGTCCAGGAGAGAGTGCCTGAGGACCAGAGTTCAAACCTCAGAACTCATATATAGAAGACGGGTGTGGTAGTGCTTGCTTGTACTCTCAGTACGGGAGGGAGAGAGGACTCACCCGGGCTCCTGGCTAGGTAGGCTAGCCTTCACAGCAAGTGTCAGATACATATGTGACCCTGCATCAAACACCAAGATGCTCAGTGCCTGAGGAACTACGCCCAAGGTTGATCTCACGCCTGCGTGCACACATGAAAAAGTGACTTTCCCACCCCTCACCCCGTGCCCTGCTTCTCCTTTTCTCCTTCCGTCCCTTCCTTCTTTCCCCTGCTTTCTCTCCCTTTTTGCTGGTTTTACTGGTAGTTCGTAGAGAACCATCTCTTTTCATGCACTCCCTGTTACGAACATCACACCACCACAGGCCGAACACATCATAAAGAAAAGGGTTTTCAGTTGAACACGATGGTGCACATTTAAATCCAGCCCTCTGGAGCAGAAGGTAGGGTTACCTCTGGAGCAGAAGGTAGGGTTACTGTGGCAGGTTTGAGACCAACCTGGCAAATTCTGGGCCAGAAGGAGGAGAAACAGAGGGGAGTGGACTTATCTATTTGGCCCTTAGTTCCAGTCAAGGACACCTAGTTGCGGTGTTCTTCATGATGGCTGTGATGGTTTGCATATGCTCTGTCCAGGGACTGGCACTATTAGAAGGTATGGTCCTGTTGGAGTAGGTGTGGCCTTGTTGGAGTAGGTGTGTCACTATGGGCATGGGCTTTAAGACTCTCATCCTAGCTGCCTGGAAGCCAGTCTTCCATTAGCAGCCAACAGATGAAGATGTAGAATTCTCAGCTCCTCCTGCACCATGTCTGCCTGGATGCTGCCATCCGTGTTTTTGCCTTGATGATAATGGATTGAACCCTCTGAACCTGTAAGCCAGCCCCAGTTAAATGTTCTTATATGCAGTGCCTTGGTCATGGTGTCTGCTCACAGCAGTAAAACCCTAACTGAGACAGCACAGCTCTCTTGTTAATGCTGAGAAGTTTCTTCTGTGACCAGAAGCAAATGGCACTGTTGGGAACATGCTGGAGACCCTGCATTTGGTCGGAAGTGCAGGGGGAAGGAGCACACAGCAGAATTCCTTTGCAGTGTCATTGCCCCTGCCTTCCAGGTCCTTCTCAGATCTAGCCCCTTAGGACTCTGCAGACTGCAGAGAGCAGAAAGGCAGTTGGATTCAGTCTGAGGTAGTAGGAGCATCCAAAGGCAGGAAAACAGCTCGTCCCCTAGATACAGGACATAGTCACGCTTTATGAACACTGAGTTTACCTGTTTCTCCCCTGAATCTGCCTCATTTGCTCCCACGTGGTAACTTAGCTGACTACTCTCTACCTCACAACAGGACACACAGCCACCACAGCTCTTGGGAGTTTAATTCCTCCATTCTACACATCAGCCAGGCTGAGGCTGCATTTCTCAGTGTTCATTCTAAACACTTTTGGCAAGATGTCCACTGGGCTAAGGTGGCTTATGTGTGCGGTCTTCCTCTGATTCCCTGTGACAGAGAACAAGGTCAGCTTTAGCTGTATGAAGCTCTATGGTTGTTTTTCTTTTAATGGGAAAGGGACAGGCTAATGGATTCGAGCTGGGAATGGTATTGCAGGCCTTTAGTCCCAGTCCTTGAGATGCAGAGGCAAGTGGAGAGTTCGAGGCCAGTCTGGCCTACAAAGTGAGTTACAGGACAGCCAGGGCTGTTACACAGAGAAACCCTGTCTTGAAAAACAGAGGAAAAATCAAATCAAAACAAAACAAGGGGTGGGGGGTAGAGAAGCCCATGGAAGGTAACCACCATTCTCACTCTGACCCTTGGTGACCTGGTCCTTCTCTGAGTCCCCCCTTCTCTAGGTTGTACAGTCTGTCTCCATAACCTCCTTTGATGGAAGCTTCCTTACCTTGTGTTCCATTACAGCAGAACTCTGCTGCCAGGTGACTAATTAGTCTGATGTGGGCAACAGACTACACAGAAGAACTCATTTGAGGAACAGAGAGCATCTGTTTCCTCACTGAACAAGTGGGGAAGAAATGGCCTGTTGATGAAGGGGTTAGAGACTAGTACTAAACATTACTACCAAGAACTCCTGCTTCTGATAAACACATTTCAGTTTAATCTGTATAGCAACGAAACTGACATGTCTTCTGGGGGTTTTAAGCATGTGATGTTATGAGAATAGAGTTCCACATCCTTTAATAATGTATTATTGTGTGAGTTTATGGTGTGTGTGTGTTTGTGTACCACACACACATGAAGAGATCAAGAGGACAGCCTTGTGGAGCTGAATCCTCTTTAATCTTCACATGGGTTCTGGGGATTGAACTCATGCCAATGGGTGTATATGGTAAGTGCCTTTATCCCCTGAGGAATCTCGCCTGCCCTGTATCATCTTTGAAAATATAACCAAATTTGTCTTGCTTATAATTCACATTTGAAAAGCAAGAGTAAACCTTTCTTATATTTCAAGGGTCGAAGTTTACCAAACTGTGCCATCTTGAGTACGACTCGGTGCCACTTTCCTGATCTGTAAAATGGGATCATAATAGCTATTACTTCATAGGATTATCATGGCAATTAGATTTGTTACTATATGTAGCATGCTTAGGATAGAGCCTAGCAAAGGTAAACACCATATAAATGTTAACAATTATCATTTTTTCAATGCATTGTTTCTTAAACTTTAAGTTCTAATGTAATGAAACACAAAGATGCAGAATAATAAAAAAAAAAAAAACCAGCAACTACAAAGCATTTAATAAGATAAGCATTACAAGTGGCTCACACTTGTAATTCCAGTTCTTGGGGAGTCAGAGACAGGAGAATTATTGCAAGGCCACCCTAATCTACATAGCAAGTTGCCTTCCAGCTGGGGCACCACAGTGAGATACTGTCTTTCATTTTAATTTTTTAATGAAAATCACTTTATTGCAAAAAAAAAATTGTGAATAAAATATCACACTACATTAACCTCGCACGTCAAACAAGCACTCACACTCAGGATCTACACAGTCCAGTGAACATCTATACAGGCAGAGAAAATTGCAAAAAAATAACTCAAACAAAGAAGTGCATTGGGCATGATAAGGGTACATCTCGAGGGCGATGGCCTCGAGCCCGACCCAGGGGTTCCAGTATTTGTCTTTTTGCCTGGTTCCAGTGGTTTTAGTCAGTCCTTATCACCTGTTGCTCACCAAGAGAGCAGGGATGAGAAACAGAACCAGCCCTGTTGCTGGTTGAGAGCATATGGTTCTAAGTCCTGTTTTACCACCAACGAGTGATGGATGAGGCTCAGCAGAAGAGCTAACCGGTGGCCCCCTCACCTTCCTCGTGGTGTGAGGAGTACAGGAAAGTGCAGAGCACTCCGAGCTACTCACTGAGTCTGGCTCCATCAACCAGGAAGGCCATCAACCTGCAGGTGGCATGTAATAATGTGGGACTAGCATCGGACCCAGTATCATCTCCCTCTTTTTCAGATACCACAACTCAAGGATACATATTTGACCTATGGGGCTGGAGACACATGTAGGTCAGGGAAGTGCTTTCCTTACAAACACAAAGACTTGAGTGTCTCTACAGAAGGATGACAAACACTGGTGTAGTGATGTATGTTCTAGGCCAACAAAGAAACCCTGTTTCAATAAACAAGGTGAATGGCATCTGATGCAGAACAGCTGAGGCTGACTTTGAAGACTCCCAAATTCGGGAGACCCTTACTCAAGTCTCAGGAAGTCGCGAACACCCACAAACTCCAAGACCGTACCTGGATGCAATTAGCAGAGGTTTATTAGGGAAGAGAGCTGGCAGCCAGCGTTCAAACTGCATACTCGTGCAAGAGTACAGTTTGACCCCGCGTGGTAGGCTAAGGAACCTTTTATAGTAGGGGGTAGGGAAAGGAAGGAATTTTCGCGTGGTTACACATGATTGGTTATTTCAAATATCAGCAACTTGCAGAGGCGGCAGGATGGCTAGTTAGGACTTGTCTGGGCATGCCTTTTTACTTTTCTTTGTGGCCAGGAATGTGTCTTCCTGCTTTGGGCCTACCCCACCCACAGGTGGATTTTCTTCCCTGAGGCTTGAGGAATGTATGGGGCAGTGAAGGCCCGAAATCCTACATTCAGTTCTGCCTTCCTGGAACTAATGAGCCTGTATATATTTTATAAAATGGTCTTTATAATTTTTTCACTCTACAACCTCAGGCTTCTACACACAGGCACACACACATGTGCCTGCACACAGGCACGCACACCTTGCCAAGTTTCTTAATCACTTTTGCAATTCCTATAATTGACTTGTATTTATGTTTAAAGTGACTGTGACACTGGTTTTAGACTCTTTTTTTTTTTTTTTCTCAATTTAAAAACTGAGACGTTAGAGGCTGGAGAAATGGCTCAGCAGTCAAGAGCACTGGCTGCTCTTTCTAGAGGACTGGGGTTTGATTCCTAGCACCAACAAAGCTGCTTGCAACTATTGTAAGTCCAATTCCAGGGAAGTGACCCCTTCTTCTGGCTTCTCCAGGCACCAGGCTTGCATGTGGTGCACAGATACACATGCAGGCAAAACACTTATATGCATAAAATAGTAATTTTTTTTTTAATTGGGAAGTGACATCTAACAAGACTTTTCACTTTTTGGCTCTTTTCTTCTTTGTTTTCTCCTCTCTCCAATCCAGTTTTATAAGGTTTAGTTAAAACCTGGAAAACAAAAATAAAATGCACGTTGTGGCACTATCCAGGGGAGGAGGTTAACTTTTCAATCATCTGCTTGTTTTTAAGGCGTGAAGGTAAGAACTGGGAGCTTGTTAATCCAGTACTGACTTGGCAGGCAGGAGGGCGAGGCCATGCAGGGAAGAAAACCTGGGCAGGGACGGGAGGGAGGGATTTCCTGCTGCTGAGGACTGCAGCACTGCACAAATGTGGGAGAGAATATGAGGGAAAGGATGGGAAGGAGAGGGCTGCAAGGGAGGCAGAGCACCCCCTCCTCCTCTTTCTCCCTCCTCCTCTCTCCCTTCTCTCCCCCCCACCACTCCCCCCTAAGGAAGCCGTCAACAAAAAGCTATAAGAAAAGTCAACTAAATGGAAAAGGCCCTGGTGAAGGACCTCCCAAGTATGCCCTGCTGCTAACAAATCTTTCAAATGGGTTCTGCTGTCCTTTGGGAGCAAGGAAAGAGAAAGAGGTTTTGAGGATACAGCTAACTTCTGTAGTAGAACCAATTTAAACTTGTCCCTGGCTAGTTTACAAAGAAATGAAACTCAGACTATGGTTATTTGGCTTTGACAATTACTGGGGGGAGGGTGTGTCACCTCAATCTACTCTTCTAACTGCAGGCCTGGCTACCTCCCCAGCTGTGTACCCCAGATTCTTGCTGTTTCTCCTGGCCACGTGCTCATGGTCCATCTCCCCTCATCTCCCCTTCTCCTGCTGGTCTCTCTTCACTTCTCTCTCTTCTCCACCCCCAACCAGGTAACTCAAAACCTCTAATCCCTTTAGTAACTGGTTGTAACCAATTTTATTTAATCAATAGCTTTCAGTCAAGGAACAAGGTTTGCACAACAAAAGTTGGTAAATGCAAGAATTCACTCGTAGGCTTAGACCTTCTGGTACAGAATTTAGCATTACAATACATAGCAGCACACCAAACCTCAACAGAGCAGAAGGTATATTTTTAAATATACCTTCATTACTGTTTACTGTTGTGAACATTTACTTCTCTTCCCCCACAATTATAAAAATAAAATAATTTATATCACACTTGTCCCTACCCTTTCTCACCTTCTATTCCTGGTAACTAATACTACTAGGTCATTAGCAAAATGGTGGGAGAGTGGGGGTGGAGGGAGGCATAACTGCGGAGGTGGAGTTTAGACAGACTACTGTCATCAAGAGTTATGATAGACTGATGACTGGAAACCACAGACCTCTAGTTACAAGTCTCAGGGTACTCAAGAGCCCTTGGGATCTGAAGGAGGCAGTGCTATGTGAATGACCTAAGAGGACCTGCCCTTCCTCTCTAGCTCACTTCCATTTTGGAGAGTACTTTCCTCTTATTTAATACTGTTTCTACCAATACCCATGTGTGTCCTCGACCCAAGTTTTTATTTTTGGACACCCGATTCTGGAAGTCTCAGTGGGCGCCCCTTTGGACGCCAGTCCTCATCTGTAGCACTGATCTTGTTTCTGGTTTTTCGAGACAGGGTTTCTCTGTGTAGCCTTGGCTGTCCTGGGACTCACTCTGTAGACCAGGCTGGCCTCGAACTCAGAAATCCGCCTGCCTCTGCCTCCCAAGTGCTGGGATTAAAGGCGTGCCCACCACCGCCCGGCCCCTATAGCATTGATAGATTAGTATGCTTGATCTTAGCTAAAAGGCCAAGCAAAGTGATAAGAGATCAGTTAATGAAGACAAAGGAAAGCATTTGCTCCAAACTGTTGAATAAGCCATAGTGAGGCAGGGAGAAGGCCTGTCCTCGAGTTGCCCTGAGACTCTCTCAGGTGTGTGTTACTCAGGGCTTAGAGTTCTACGCTCAGGGTCAGACCAAACTTCCTTTGAGTCAGTGGCTAGAGTTCTTATCTCCCGCAGTCAAAGAATGAAATTCACAGAGATTAAGGAGAGTGAGTTTAAAAAGTACTTTTTATTATAGAGAAAAGCCTAAAGAAGAAAGAAGTCAAGCAGACCTCTGGTGGCAAACGCAGCTCCAGAGGGGACACAGAAAGGTTAGTTACATGAGCTCTGGAGGGGACGTTAAGATGTTTGTCTAAGCGCCTTTTCCTTCTCTTTTTGAACTTAAGACTCATAGCAGAGACTTGACAAAGAAAGTTCCTATTCAGAATGGCTAATCCTCTGAGCATCATATGCGCCGAGCCTGACCTAGCCTGGGAGATGACCTCATATTCCTCACTCTATACATTCAATTGGGGCGTGGTAACAATTTGAAGCCCTCTTCTGCCCATCTCTGACTTGCTTTGCTAGCTGTTGTTAGTTCTGACTAATTGCTAGTCTGACATGGCAGTGTAGCCAGTGCTGAACCTGGGGTCTGCTAGCTGCTTATTAGACTGTCCTCTTTCTCCTTTCTTACATGACCAGGTTGCGTTTATCATGGGCCTTTTCCCACTGTGGTCTGTGGATAGTTAACACTTATCATAGTTACTGAGATGTGGCTGCAGTTTTCAAGGGTTCCCTCACCTCAACTCCTTGTCTAATCGATGGCCTCTTTTCTTGTTGGAAGTGGAGGGAGCTGGCCAGCCTGCCAACACTTTGGAGCCCTGTCCCTTCCTCTTATCTGTTCACTTGGGTATCTCTTCTCTAGCTGTAAGCCCCATATTTACTCCTCAGTCCTCCCAACCTCATGCTTGTAAGCATAACCTCTGTTTTTGCTGAAAGAACAGGACAGAATCTGCTTTTACATTTGTAGATTCTTGGTTTCTATGGTTACCACACAGCCACACCTACTAACGAAGGGATTTTAAGGTATCTAGTCCCAGTTCTTACCATGTAACAGGAGAGGTCCCACTCCACCGTTTGGAATTCTTCCAACACTGGCATGCTCACACAGAGGTCTTGCTCAGCTCCAGCTGGCAGTGAAGAAGGTGTGTGGCCTTGTTGGAGTAGCTGTAGCCTTGTTTGAGGAAGGGTGTCACTGGGAGTGGGCTCTGACGTTCCAGAAGCCCGTGTGAAGCCCAGTATTTCTCTCTCTGCCTGCAGATCAGGATGTAGCTCTCAACTTTCTTCATCACCATGCATGGCATCACGCTTCCTGCCATGATGATGACGGACTAAGCCCCTGAAACTGTAAGGCAGCCCAATTAAATGATTTGAGAGTTGGCCTCGGTCATGGGGTCTCTTCGCTGCACTAGAACAGCGATGAAGACATTTTCTTTGGGTATTTCCTGCTTATTTTCATTTTACTTTATTTTAGAACAGTTTTGCCTGCAAGTATGTTATGTGATTTATGTTAGGTGATCCCAGAGGTCAGATGCCCTGGTCCTGGAGTTACTGGTCGAAATCATTGAGGGCCACTGCATGGGCGCTAGGAGTTAAAATTGTACCCCTTGAGGGGACATCATGAGCCATCTCTTCAGTCTTCCACCTTACTTATGGAGACAGAATTTCCCATGGAGCCTGGAGTACATGGATCCAGTTCGGCTGGATGGCCAATGAGCTCCAGGGCCTTTCTCGGCCCTCCTTTGGGCTGGGGCTATGGTAGGCACCACTGTGTCTGGGGTTTATGTAGGTCTTGGGGAAACTAAATGCAGGTGACCTCATGCCTGTATAGTAGACGGTTTCTTTACAAATGAACTATCTCTGCAGCCCCATGATTTTTTCTAAGGCCTATATTTTCTGTGTCTGTTTAGATCTGCTTTTGGAACATTTGTCATTTGCTTTCAGTGTCTTTATTTACTTATTTATTTTCTTGAGATGGAATCTCTTGTAGTCCAGGTTAGCCTCTTACTATGTAGAAGAGGATGACTTGTGGCTACTTCCTGTATACAAGGATTACCTGTTTTTGCAGTTCTAGGGTTTAACCCAAGGCTTGCTGTGAGCCAGGCAAGCACCTTACCAACTAGGCTACATCTGAAGCCCTAATTTTACATTATACATATTACTGATAATTCTGAAGACCCTTAAAACCTTTAAGTGTGGTTCAGAAAAAGCCTACCCATTTGCAGCAGAGCTACGAAGAAGGACTTTGCTTATTCCACTTGTATCCAACCTTTATCTTTAGGCTAAGACCTAGGGAATTCAAGGGCAAAGTGAATTTTATTTTGTAATTGAATAACAATGGTGAAAACATCCCCAAAGCTTGGTTTTGATTAATCCTAGCCACACGGCTAGTGTCTAGTGTCTCAACTGTTATACATAAAATCACAGACACAAAAGACCCTTTTCTCAAGAAACAGATTCCTTAGTGGACAAAAGAACAGGAGGATAATGTATTTGATTTTTCTAAGAAGACTATCTATTGTCCAATTAATTTTGTTTCTCAGGCCTTTGGCCATGCCAGCAAGTAATCATTTTTATCGCTGGTAAGATGACTACTAAATACTACCATTAATTGCAGTTTCAGACTCGCTTAAGACCCACACACTTCAGTTATCTTGGTTTCTAAATTTGTTTCTTCCAGAGCCAGGTGCAAGGTGACCAGGTGCTTAGTCTCAGGACTGTCCTGGCTTTCCTTCCGCCTCAGCTTTCCAGCCAGGCTGCTGAATATTCTGGCGGTTAGAACATCTATTCCCCCAGACTCGCAGATGCTGCTCTCCCCCCACTGGCTCTGCGCAGAACATCATTATCTTTGCTGAGCTTCTGTCTCTATGGCAATAACAGATGGGAAGTGCTGTGGAATTATTCATGTTCACACAGGCAGTCAAGAAGCGGGAGTAGGAGGTGGGAGAGGGGCATGACCCGGGAGCACGGAGATGGGGGCCGACAGGAGCGGGGACGGGGGAGGTGATAAAAGGTGACATTTGTTAGACATATTGTGGGATAAAAAAGGGACGAAAAAAAATCTTCAAGCACAAAAGTACTCCCAATTGGACCGCAAATGTGGACCCAAACATGAGTAACCCCAAAGCGGTAAAATAAACTGGGCGAGAAAAGAAAAAAAAAGGGGGTGGGGTGGGGAGCGCCGCGTTGCGCTGTCGCCGAAGCTTGAGTTCCCTAAGTCTGCGCAGTGCTACTCGCTGCGCTATTTCAGTTCCTGATCCTGCGGTGGGGTGGAGAAAAGGGGATTTCTTGGTGTTTCGAAATATGACGGGGCTAGCTTCACAGAGTTGAATAGTCGAGCCATCCTGGGTACGTTGGCTAGGAAGTCCCCTCATCCACCCCCGCCAGCGGTTCGAGGTGGCAGCCGAAAGTGGCTATCTTTCCCCACCTCTTACCGTCTCTGGAAAAAAAAAGAAAGAAAGAAAGAAAAATAAAGAGGAAAGAAAAACCCGAAAACCCCAACCCAAAGTGCTTAGTGAATTAGAACGGGTCACTTCTGGAGGCTGGGAGCAGCTGGGGCAGCAAGGTCTGTCCCGGCGGGGCGAAAGCCCGGCCTCTTGGCGATGGCGGCCCGGGAGGCGACCGGGTGAGGCCACCCCAGCGCAGCCAGGCGGGGCTGATCGCCGGCAGCTGGCCGGGCGGCTGCGGCGGGAGGCCCCACGGGGGCGAGAGGCCCCGCGACGTCTGCGCGCCGGCCGGGGTGGGGGGAGGATGGTGGCAGAGCTGCGGAGGGGGGAGCGCTGGGGGAGGGTGGCAGCGCGTGGGGGGAGGTGGCAACGCTGGGGGAGGGAGCTGGGGGCAGGTGGCAGCGCTGCGGGGTGGGGGGAGGTGGCTGCGCGGGGGCGTCTGCACGGCGGGCTCAGCCCGGGGGTCGCGGCGGGGAGCCACCCGCAGGCCACCTCCGGGGCGGGGCCAGGCGGCCAGCTGCGGCCGCGGGGGTGAGGGACTGTTGGCCGAGCCTGACCTCGGGCGCGGCCAGCTGCCGGGGTCGCGCACAGTGCAGCCCGCCGCGCCCTGCCCCCTCTCCCCCTCCCCACCCCCGCCCTGCCGCGCGGCGGCTCAGCGGCCAGGGCGCCCCCAGGTCTGGCCCGTCTCCACACGGCGGGCGGGCGGGCGTGGCGGGGGCGGCCCCAGACACCCGGCTGGGCGACTCGAGGAAGGAAGGAGGGCGGCGGGGGTGGGGCTGAGGGAACATCCTGTCTGCGCCGGGCACCGCAGACAGCGCCGTGCGCCAGCCGCCCAGACGGCGCGCCGGGCCAGCAGCGTGGGGCACGCGCGGGAGGGGGGAGCGGGAGACGGGCGCACGCGCGTGCGCGGCTGAGGCCCCAGGCGCGCGCCCCGGCCGGGGCTGGAGAGGCGTGCGCAGCCTGAAGCGCGCAGACCGCGAGGAGCCACAATAGGCCAGACGGCGCGCGCGCCCGAGGGACTGGCTGGCGCGGGGCCGCGCGGCGCCGCTGGCTTCGTTCCCTCCCCTCCCCCGCCCGCCGCCCTCGCTGTCCCCCGGGCGGCCGGAGACGGCGGCGGCGTCTGCGGGAAGCCGTGTCTCCGCAGTGACGTGGGCGGGCCGCGGGCCGGGTGACGTCAGAGGCTGTGTGTAGCGATGTGTGTGGGGTTCGGAGCGGCGCCGGCACAGCGAAGGCGGCGGGCGAGCGACGGCGACGGCGGGCACAGGTGCGGTCGCAGGTCGCGAGGGGACGTGAGGGGCGTGCGGCCTCTGGGGGCGCTGAGGTGGCGGCGGGGGTGGTGGGGAGGCCACAGAGCCCGTAGGGCTGTCCGGGCGCCGAGGGCCCGAGTGGGGCGTCCGGGATGCGTGGGGTCCCGGGCGGGGTCGCGGGCACAGGGCTCGCGGCGGGGGTCCCACGGGTGTACGGGCCTCGCGGATTCTGGGACTGGTCGGCTGGGAGGGGATGGCGGTGCACTTGACCCGAGCCGCCAGGACCCGGGAGACCTGGACACCGGTCATCGCCGCCATCCCCCGGCCGTCTGCGCTCGGCGGGGATGCCCCGGGCTGGCCCCAGCTCTGATCGTCGGGCAACGCGGGCTTCCGGACTTGGCGCCCAACCTGCCCGCGCCCCTCTGGGTGCCATGGCTCAGGGTGGGTCAAGGGGGTGGAGGCGCAGCCCTGGGGCGCCGAGGTAACCCCAGAGAACTTCCCGCGGACCGGGTGCGTGGGGGATTTCCACTGGCGGCCCCCGCAGTGGGGCGACGTGGGGAGGGCACTTAGGGTGATCCCAGTCACAGAGGTGGGGGTTGGGAGGACTCCTGCTTCCTCTGCCCCCTCTCACCTCACCAGACGTCGGGAGTCCCCTGCTTCCCTGTCCTTCGGGTTGATGAGTGGGTGTCTCTGCGTGTGCGCAGGGCTGTGGGGGCGCCCCTGGTCTAGGTCATGCCTCCTGCCCTTTTCCTTGGCTCGCCTTGGCTGAGGTGTCCCTGTAGTGGCGAAAGTCACTGTACGGTGGCTAGGCGGCTTTCGTCCGTAATTCTCTGGGTTTGTGTTAACATAAATTGCTGGGAGTTTAGAAGCAAAGGTTTTTATTTATCGGCTTTTATTGAGTTTTCTCCAGGGAGGGAAGTGGATGAATACTCTTTTTCGCCACTCTGCCTCCATTTGCATTCTTTGTGAGGTCTGTCTGCCTTGTGCTTTTTGTCCCGGATTAGTCTTGCTCAAGGATGGAGATTTCCAGGCATGGAGTCTTACAGCTTTTGGCTTCCATTAAGCAAATTCGCTAACCTTTTAAAGGGAAAGTTTTTTTTTTTTTTTTCATTTCAAAAAGATAGTATATATTGACTAGATGAATTAATCTACTTGAGACTTAGTTACATATGGTAGGTATCTTTTGGGGGGAGGAGAGCAGAAGCTACTTTTTTTTTTTTTCCTAACGAGAAAGGATAAGGATTACTTTTAAAATTTAAATGGTATGCATAGTTGAGAAAGCCTTTGGTGCTGAGTTTTGGTTATTCATATTCTAAATTTGTGTACTCTGACTTGTTTGGAGAGATACTATTCAATGCTCCTGTTACCCACTGTCTGGACTGCTTCCTATTTAGATGAAATTTCTTTTAGATAACTGGTGTTAGGTTGGAAGAAACCACCCAACTGTTACGTTTGATAAAGTGAACTGAGTTTAAGACACTGGTTTAAAACAGACCCTTGGCCTCTGGAGCTAATTCAAATGTAACTGTCCCCACCCCTTTCTCTTCCAGATCAGTTAAAAGAAGAATGAACTGTAATCCGTGAAGATAAACTGGTCAACTTTTTAATTTATATATATCATAAAAGTTCAGGTGGAGTCAGTCTCCTACTGGTGTGGAGATTTAGACAAGTCTTCAATTTGTCATCACAGAGCAGCAGCCCACCATTTTCAGTGAAGATACCTGCCTCTTCTTTTTTGGTGTTCTTGGCAAAAATTAAATCCATTGCATCATTGTAACTCATGTTTGGGTGTAGTTTCAGGATACAATCATGGCATAAACTTTCCACATGCTTTGTTTAAAAAACAAAACCAACCAAACTCAACCATTACACCAAACTTTGGACTTCTTGCACTGAGAAATTAGCTTTATTTTAATACAAATATCTGAAGTACTCAAGAAATCAAGAATTTTCTCAGAAGCTTGCTTATGATTATATTCTTTGTTATTAGAAGCAAATTGAGAAGTTTTGTAGCATTTTCAGTTATAGTGGAAGGTACAGCTAAACCAAAACAGAGTTGTACAATCTATTGAGGAAGAAAATTCATCCTTGCAAACTAAACATTTCTAAGTGAGTTAGAAGTATTTGTATACATTACCCTTTTCTCTTCAAATTGGGAACTGAGAACAACATGCCAATTGCAGACTTAATCATTTAAAACACCAGCCATGGAAAACCTCCAGTCTAATTTCTCCTTAGTTCAGGGTTCCAATAAAAAGCAGAACGGGATGGAGGATGATGGTAGTCCTCCTGTGAAAAAAATGATGACAGACATTCATGTCAGTGGGAAAACACTGACCAAGGTGAAGAAGGAACATTTGGATGACTACGGAGATGCTTCTGTGGAGCCGGATGGCGAGCACGCTAAGCGAAATTGTACTTCTCTACCCGAGACTTTAAATTTAAACCCCAGTCTGAAACACACACTGGCACAATTCCATCTAAGTAGTCAGAGCTCTTTGGGTGGACCAGCAGCGTTTTCTGCTCGATATTCCCAAGAAAGCATGTCACCAACGGTATTCCTGCCTCTTCCGGCTCCTCAGGTTCTTCCCGGTCCTCTTCTCATTCCTTCTGATAGCTCTACAGAGCTCACTCAGACTGTTTTGGAAGGGGAGTCTATTTCTTGTTTTCAAGTTGGAGGAGAAAAGAGACTCTGTTTGCCCCAAGTCTTAAATTCTGTTCTCCGAGAATTCTCACTCCAGCAAATAAACACAGTGTGTGATGAGCTGTACATCTATTGTTCAAGGTGTACTTCAGACCAGCTTCACATCTTAAAGGTCTTAGGAATACTTCCCTTCAATGCCCCATCCTGTGGGCTGATCACATTGACTGATGCACAAAGACTCTGTAATGCTCTACTGCGGCCACGAACTTTTCCTCAAAATGGTAGCATACTTCCTGCTAAAAGCTCTTTGGCCCAGTTAAAGGAAACTGGCAGTGCCTTTGAAGTGGAGCATGAATGCTTGGGCAAATGTCAGGGTCTCTTTGCACCTCAGTTTTATGTTCAGCCCGATGCTCCCTGTATCCAGTGTCTGGAGTGCTGTGGAATGTTTGCTCCCCAGACGTTTGTCATGCATTCACACAGATCCCCTGACAAGAGAACTTGCCATTGGGGCTTCGAGTCAGCCAAGTGGCACTGTTACCTTCATGTGAACCAAAAATACCTAGGGACACCCGAAGAAAAGAAACTGAAGATAATTTTAGAAGAAATGAAGGAGAAGTTTAGCATGAGAAATGGAAAGAGAATCCAGTCAAAGGCAAGTTTCTTTTTTTAAACTAGTGATTTTGAATAGTAATGGTATCCTAATTCTGTGTCTACAGCTTTGTATTATGAAGCTAATGCTTCAGCTTGTTCGTATAACAACAAAAACCCTCTAGCGTCATGTTTGTTTGGTTTTAGCCATAATGCTTTCTGTATAGAAAACATTTCATCTGAGAGAAGTAGGATCATTCCCATTTTACAGGTAAGAGAATGAGCCTCCAGTTGAAAATGACTTTTCTAAAATTGCAGGCATTGTGAATTCTTTGGGCCAATCTCTTTCACACATCCTGCTTCTTGACTAAATCTGTTGCCTGGAACTCAAGATAGTTCACACTTGGGTGTTGCGTTAGCTCCACTTGCAAACTGCTCTGGTGGTAGGCTCAGAATTGCTTTTTGAAACTATTCCAGTGGTTTTTGATGTTTTTGTGCTTGGATTGAGGATTGATCAGTGTTCAGATCAAATTAAGACATTTATCTGAGGAATTTGGTGTTAGTAACCAAGCTTTTGTTTATAATACAAAAGAAAGGAATGCTTTTGAAAAGCTGTTATAGAGGCAGAATAAAGGTTATTTCACTTTATTGAAATATTGCTATGACAAGCACTATTTCAGATCTGCAAAGAGGTCTCAGAGCATTGCTCCTTCCACAGTTATCTGGTAGGTTAAGATTAACGTCTTTATTCTAATGAAGATTTTGAATGCCTGGATGAAAGACAAAGGTTTGAAGTATTAAACCTTGATGTGGTTATTTTATATACTTTTCTACTTGATTTAAAATTAATATGTAATATACCTAGCACTGTTTAAAATGTATTGACCATTACTCTAGAGCTGTTTTTCATGTAAATTTTGTGCAATTAATTTTTAGAACAGAAGATGGGCCACGTTTTAAGAACTTAAAGTTTCACATTATTAGTTTTTCTTACCTTTGAACTACGATTTTCTTTTGTTTTTGTTTTTTGTTTGTTTTGTTTTTTTGAGACAGAGTTTCTCTGTGTAGCCCTGGCTGTCCTGGAACTCACTTGTAGACCAGGCTGGCCTCGAACTGAGAAATCTGCCTGCCTCTGCCTCCCAAGTGCTGGGACTAAAGGCGTGCGCCACCACTGCCCAGCCGTACAACCATTTTCTGCTTAACTTCTGCTTAACGGTAGAAACTTTATTATGTAACTCAGGGTTGTTTACAGCAGTTTTAGGTAGGCTTAAATTATAATTTAATATTGGGTGTTCTGCCCTTAAGCTTTTGAGGGAATTACGGTGTCTTCTGAGGCAGTAGTTTTTAGTTGAATCGCAACATGGAGAGAACTAGTCTTTTCCTTAGGACAGCTTGCTGCTTTTCTAAAAGTTATCAGTGACATTCCTCGCCGGTGGCTACTAAGATAAGTTCTTCAGGTGCAGTGTGAACCGGTTTTAAAGCAGGATTGAATTGACGCCGTTATTTCAAAGTGAAAAGCTTGCCTATAGCTGTCTCTGTGCGGTTTTGGAGTCTTACTCAGAGATGATCTGTCTACCTCTGTCTGCTTCAACTAATTAGAGCCACTATCCTTACGTGTCTGACAGGGGCTGTATTGTTGCCAGGGCTTCTTGCTCTGGTCTTCATTACTCTTGACAACATTCTTTGAATCACCTGTTCTGTGCTTGGGCGAAAACCCATCTGAGAAATATGGCCCAGTTTGGTTTGAAAAGAAAAACTCAGAGGAAATTGAAACTGCCCTTCTCTTGGGATGCAGTAATACAGATGCATTTTTTATTTGATTTTGGGAAGATATGAGACCCCCCACCTCCTTCTTTCTTTTTGTTTTTCTCAGAGTTTGCTGGAGGTTTTGTGCTGTGTTGTTTCCAATTTTATGTGAATTGAAGGAAGTTAGGGAAATTCAAGAAAATTTCCAGCCTAACATTTAGAAGAAAATTAGGATTTATTTAACACATACTTTATAAGTGCTGTGACTGTACATTTCCAAATTTCCTTTAAACATTGAGAGGTAGTTTTCAAGGATCTGTGAGGGCAGAGACTTAGACCATTTCCTCCTGTCAGGGGTGTGTGGTGTGTGGCTGGCAGCTGGTAGAGTGAGCTGAACGTAGGCCTGCTGACTTTAAGACTAGAAATCTTCCTTGAAGCAGCAGAAGCTGTATTTGAAGAATAATATTAGTGCTTAGTTTAACATAATGGCTCTTAAATTCTTTACTGACTGCACAAAACAAATATTTACAAAGGAAAGCAGTCTTGGGTTGGAGAAGATATTTTTCAGGGCATTCAGAGAGTCAGAATTTTAATTGGTTGACAGACAAACCAAATTGCTGAATTTAAAAAATTTAAATTAAAAAAAAATCAAAGCAAACTTTGGTTTAACCCAAAGACTGCTGAATATTTTAACCTTCTAAATGAAGGAGATTATATTTGGTGTGACCAGTGTAATTTGATATGTATGGTCTGTGTAGTTAAAATACTCATTTTGGATTCAAATAAAAAGAAATCTGAAAATACAGGCATTTATTGTAAATGTAGCAACTTTTTTTTTATTGTTTTTAAAAATAATTTATATTTTACACGAATTGGTGTTTTGCCTGCATGTGAGTCTGAGGGTATTGGATCCTTTGGAACTAGAGTTACAGACCGTTGTGAGTTGCCATGTGGGTGTTAGGAATTGAACTCAGATCTTCTGGAAGAGCAGTCAGTGTACTTACCAGCTGAGCCATCTATCCAGGCCCCGTGGTAACTTATCGTAAAGAACAGAAATCGCATCAGTAATGGCCAACAAAGCTGTTTATTTGCATAGCTAATATATTTAATTTGCATAGTTAGCTATGTTTAGATTCTGGGAATACGTGAGGTAAGGTTAAGTGTTCTTAATGGAGAGCTCAGCATATTCTTGGTAGAAACTACAATGTTTTGGACCCTTTCTTAGGTCATCAGAAGTATTCATGACGGGTCTGGGGATGTAGCTCAGTTGGTAGAGAGCTTGCCTAACCTGCACAAAGTCCTGGGTTTGCTTCCCTAGCACTGTGTAAACCGTGGGTGGTGGTGTGTACCTGTATTTGAGAAATTGAAGTAGGAGGGTCATCCTTGGCTACATAGGGAGATTGAGGGCTACATGAGATCTTATCTGAAAAAAGAAAACTATGTATAATTTTAAATATGCTTGGTTTACACAGTAAAATGGGTATTTCTAAAGCCTTTAATGATAGTTTTTTTTTTTAATTTTAGTATGCTTATTTAGAAAAATTGTTGTTATGTTTTAGAATGCTCAATATGCAAAAATATTGTTATCCTAATTCTTTTTCACCTTATCAGTAGTTATTCAGCCAGATAATCTGACCAACTGAATTTCTGCTTATAGAACAAGGCTAAGCAAATACATCACTGGCAGATAAGCCCGAAGGGTGATGGTTAAGATTATTTTCAGTCACATTAGAAAAGGTCACTTATACTTAGCTGATAACAGAATAGTAGGTAATTCTTCACTGTAACACAGGACTGACAATTTCTAATTCACTAAGGGGAGAATGATGTATGCTGGGATGGAGAGATGGCTCAGCACTGATTGTGGAAGCCAAGGACTCAGCTTTGGTTCCCAGCACCCACATGACAGCTCACACCCGACTATAACTCTAGTTTTAGGGGAATCTAAAGCCCTCTTCTGGCCTCTGAAGGCAATAGGCACATAAATATATTCAAATAAACACTCATACATATAAAGATCCTTAAAGAATGGATGGTGTATGCTCTTAAAATTGATTTGAATTGCCGGGCGGTGATGGCGCAACGCCTTTGATCCCAGCACTTGGGAGGCAGAGGCAGGTGAATTTCTGAGTTTGAGGCCAGCCTGGTCTACAGAGTGAGTTCCAGGACAGCCAGGGCTACACAGAGAAACCCTGTCTCGAAAAAACCAAAAAAAAAAAAAAAAAAAAAAAAAAAAGATTAGAATTATGATTTCTAACATTCAGGTTTGTCTACTCTCAGTACAGTAGTGTAGTTTTACTTTTTATACAATTAAGGGAATATTGTTTTTTAGGTGATCTATGATGCAGATGTTCTCTAAGATAAACAGTTTAGAAATACTTTCTTCTAGTTGGTGGAGAACTTAGCGTGTGCTCATCCCCTGGTTGAGATTCAGTTCATGACCCCCCTTCCCCAAAGAAATTAACCATTTCACTCCCTTTAGTTTTGCACTTTTGTTTCTGCAGTGATCACTGGAACAGTTGTACATATTTCTTTTCTCTGGCAGGGTGCTATATTTGGAGGAAGTATGCTTCTTGTTATAATTGTAATGATGTAAGCAAATACTGTTTTTAATATATTTTATTTATTTATTTATTTATTTATTTATTTTTTGAGTTCTGAGGTCAAATCCAAGGCTTTGCCCTTATTAGGCATGTGTTCTATTCAAAGATTCTGTGTAGCCCTGGGTGTCCTAGAACTCATTCTGTAGACCAGGCTGGCCTCAGAGATCCACCTGCCTCTCTCTCAAGTGCTAGGATTAAAGGTTTGCCACACAGCCCAGCAAGTTTTTTGTTTCCTGTTTTTAAATTATGGCTTAACCTTTTATGTACATAGCTTATATATGACAACTTAGTATAATTCATCAAATGAGAGGATAGATGAGAAAGCATTTGGAAATCAAAAGTCTTTTATGTAGAGATGTCAGATGGTATTGAATGGTTACTGTAATATTAATATGTACATGCGAATTCCTCCACCACTTACGTATGTATGAAAGAGGCTTGTAATAAGAAACAGGAAACTGCAAGAACCCAAATAGGTAGGTTGACCTGTTTCCTTGAGGTGGTGCCCATTCCCAATCTGGTTGACATCCTCTTGAGGTTTCAGATAATAGAGCCCAGCCCATACTTGTTTGGATTGGGTCAAAGTTCACTTGGTTTTCTTTGACAGTGCATCTTAATAGGGAGTTTATGGTGATTGAGTCTTTAGAGTTTATTTTTTTAATAGTAAAAGGTCCCTGGTTTTATTGTAAAGTTTTAGAATGCTTTAGGAATAGTATGTCTTTCTTAATATAGAACATAATTTCTTGATTTAAAATGGAATTGTTCCAGTTTTTTAAAAAAGATACAGTAAGAAGTTAGATATCGATTCTTTTTGTCTTGAGTTCCTTTTCCTTTTGGTTTTTCGAGACAGGGTTTCTCTGTGTAGCCCTAGCTGTCCTGGAACTCACTCTGTAGACCAGGCTGGCCTCGAACTCAGAAATCTGCCTGCCTCTGCCTCCCAAGTGCTGGGATCAAAGGTGTGCGCCACCACTGCCCGGCAACTTTTCTTTTTGTGTTGATAGTGAACAGTTTTTGAAGGCTCAAATCACACCGTATTTTTTAAAAGGCACGTGTTTCCAAATAAGATAAAAAAAATAAAGCCTTATATTTATTTTTTTACTTTTAAAAGAACTGGGGACATACAGAGTCCTAATAATAAGAGGATAGATGGCATGCAGTGGTATTAATAACAGCAAGTGCAAATGGTCCGAACACCCCCCAGTTCATGGCCAGATTTACCGGATTGGCTAAAAGAAAACTTATATGCTGCCTAAAAGAAAACTATTCCAGATATAGAGTCAGTAAAGTAAAAGTTGAAGCATGGAAAAAGGCAGCACCTCCAAAATCTTTTTTTTTTTTTTTTTTTTTTTTTTTGGATTTTCGAGACAGTCCTGTGTAGTCCTGGCTGTCCTGGAACTTACTCTGTAGACCAGGCTGGCCTCGAACTCAGAAATTCGCCTGCCTCTGCCTCCCAAGTGCTGGGATTAAAGGCGTGCACCACCACTGCCCGGCACCTCCAAAATCTTTAAAAAAAAAAAAGTGTACACACACACACACACACACACACACACACACACACACACACACACACACAGGGTCTGGAGAGCTGCCATAGTGTTTAAGAACATTTACTGCTCTTTCAAAGGACCCAGGTTTGGTTCCTTCCAGATGTGATTTATAGCCAGTTCATAGGACCCATTACCTTTATGCTCTTCTGGTACACATCTGTATATACAGAAAGCCTTGGATTTATACATGTTACGTTACATGCTAAGCAAATTGACAGGTATTTCAGTGAAAATATGTTTATGGCATTGAGATTGCTACTTTTTCTACTTGGCTTCAGCTGGCAGGGTTACCTGAAGGAGCCTGATGGGGGGATTCCCTCAATCAGATTGGCCTGTGGTCTGTCTTGGGGCACTTTCTTTATTGCTAATTGATGTGGGGGGCCACCCCCTGGGCAGATATTCCTGGTTTGTAGAAGCAAGCAAACCACGAGTCCATGGTTTCTTCCAGGGTTTCTGCTTCAGTTCCTGCCTGAGTTGCTGTCCTGGCTTCACTCCTATGATGGACTGTGGCTTGGAAGTAAAAGTCACATAAACCCTTTCTTTCCTTCCCAAGTTGTTTCTGGTCAGTGTTTTGTCACTGTGACTGAAAGCAAACTAGAGCACTGCTTAATTGTCTAAGGATGTGGCTCGGTGGCTGGATGCCTGACTGGTGTGTACAAGGCTCTGGACTTTGAGTCGAAGCACTTGAGGGAAAAAGCAGCACACTGATGTTTGTAGTTTCTTACGTCAAGTTCATAGCATAGAATTTTTATTTTCCTCATTTCTTTAATTCCGTAAACAAGACTTATCAACTCTCACATTACAAAGGGACAACTGTCCTACCAGCTTCACATGAAGCCTAAGGTAATGACTGCATCTTTATTATAAGAAGTGTAGCCTTTGCTTTCCACCTGGGCCTTCTGAGGTACGTGGGGAGTCGGGTCTTCTAGTGTGAGCAGCAGGCACTGATGTCACTCCCAGTGAGCCAGGGGATCAGCTCTAGGTACGTTAATGCAAGAGCTTAGGTCATCTTGTCTCCCTTTTGCATTAGGTTCGTTAATTCTCAATAACTGTGGCATAAACCTAAACCTGAAAAGCTCTTAAGTAGCTATTTGCAACCTCATAACACTATTTCATTTCAGTTGTTGACACACTCATTCACAATATGCTGGGCATGTTGAGGAAACCAGATACCATCTGAGGGATTGGGTTTCTTTTAGTGAAAGTTGTTGGCAGCTATTGGGTAGGAGGTGGTTTGTGTGCTTCTGCAGTCATTTATTGACCACGTGAATATCTTAGTGTTACATATGCAAAGAGACCCAGAGCCAGGGGTATCACTTCATACTAAAGGAGGCATTTCTTGAGCAATAATCTTGATGTTATCTAGGAGTGTCCTTGTAAGGATATTGATTTATGTTGAACCTGTTTACATAATAATGTGCATTATATTTTAGTTCTCATATAAGCATTCCATTAGACTGTTAAACTTACCAACTGGCATACTGTCTTTGAACACAAATAATCATTTGTAGCACTTTTAATTGTTGTTTGATGTGTGTGGGTGTTTGTCTGAATCATGTCTATATGTCACTTGCTTGTCACTTGTCTGTATGTCTGGTGCCTTCAGAGAAATCAACAAGAGGCTATCATAGCTACTAAAACTGGAGTTTCAGATATTTCTGGGTTACCATGTGGGTTTGGGAATCAAACCTGGTTCCTCTGCAAGAGATGACAGTCTTTTAACTACAGACCCATCTTTCTATCCCCTATTTTTAGCATTTTTAAAGAATTGTTTGTTTATTTTATGTATATGAGTACACTGTAGCTGTCTTCAGACACACCAGAATAGGGCATTGGATCCCATTACAGATGGTCATGAGCCATCATGTGGTTGCTGGGAATTGAACTCAGGACCTCTGGAAGAGCAGTCAGTGATCTTAGTCACTGAGCCATCTCTCCAGCTCCTATTTTTAGCATTTTTAAAAATTCTGCTTTTAAAAGGTTTTTTGGAGGGGACAATAAGATGACAGTGGGTAAGGGCATTCCCATCAATCCTGATGAGTGAGCTCAGTACTCAGGGTACCCATGGTGGAAGAAGAGAACTGTTTCATGAACATACATGTTCTCTCAACCTCCCCAACCCCCCACACACATTCAACTCATATGAACACATGCTCTCACACCCACTCTAAATGTAAAAACATTTAAAAAAACTTTAAAAGTGTCTTCATTTTAATTATTATTGAGAATTTGGAAGATTCACCAGCATGTTAAGATGTTGTCTCAGTTTTTTTAGATAATAAGCATTTGTCACTACAAATTAAAGAGCATAATATTAATCTGATATTATAATTAAAAAACAAGCATACCACTTAAAACCTAAGTTTATTTTTGAGTGTAAGTCTAGCACTCACGAGAAGTGAGTCAGTGCACTTTGGAGTATTTGAATACAAATAGCTTGGGGCAGGTGGACTTGCTTTTGTATTTAAAGTGATACCAAAAAGTCTTTTTAAAACAGGAAGTCAAGTTCCCTAAACTGTGTCATTGTGAAACTGGTCAGGATGCATCACCCAAACCAATAGTTGCTTCTTAGGATATCTGATTATGTAAGGGCTGTGTGTTCGAGGTACCAGAGTTAAGACATAGACATGTAGGAAAACTTTAAATTTTTTTCTAAGGGTTATTTATTAAAAATAAACTTACCGTACATTTTGGGACCCTTTAAATTTTGTTTTCGTGGATGTTAATTTGATGTTTAGTAGAAAAAGAACCTTTGGATTGAAATAATGTATCTGAAGCTTTGCTTGTATGTGTGAAAGCGTGCCATCTGTTAATTTTGACGAAGGTGATGGTAGGGCAGTCCAGCAGTAAGAGCATTTAAAGTAGTAAGCCTCTGCCTTTAATTCCTAAGTGATGTCTTCACTTGCCAAGTGAGAAAATGCATATTGTTTTAATGTTTGAGTACACAAAGGAGTAAATTGCCCCACACTGAGTGTAAGACAAAAGGCAGAAGATGCTCCCATTTGGGTATCTAATTTGTATTTCTGATCAGGAGTGTGAGCATTGCTGCTATACCATTTAATTATATTCTTTTTCTAAAAATCTAATTTGTATGTTGACACAAATGCAGGCTTAGAAGAGAAAATCTGGCATGATTGTTAATGTTTCATTTTGTAATATGTGCTTAATTGTTTTTAACATGTACTTAGGATAATTTGCTAGGAGTGTGTTTTATGGCTTACCACAGCATTTTAGGCAGAATGAACTTGCAGTTCTTTATCATGGTTGGCATTGTGCATTCCTTAGGATTTGCATTAATTTGTACATCTTAGAAAGTGCAACCAAACAGGTCCAGCTTCCCTTGTGCTTCATAAAGGAGAAAGATCCAAATGTGAGAGTGCCTTGAGTTTCTTGGTAGCCAGTAACCTTGTACCAGTTTCCCTGCCTTCGTGTCCTTTCCTGTTCTCACCATCTTGGTGCTGGTGATTGAGTCTGGAGCCTCACATATGCTAGGCAAATGCCATTGCCACTCCTGGGCATTCAAAGTCACCCAACAAATACTGCATGGTGCTAGGTACTGAAAGTACAAAATAAACAGGCTCTTTACCTTAAGTTACTGTTGAGAGGCCAGATAGCCACTTACCAGTGTTGAATAGGGAATACAGACATTGGCTAGGGACAATATTAGGTAATTGTTAAAGGGAGTGTTCCAGCTAGCTTCGGTTGTCTACTTGGCACAGTCCACAGTTGCCTGAGGAAACCTCAGTTGGGGCATTGCCTAGATCAGATTGGTATTTTTGATGGCTTACTGATGTAGAAGGGCTCACCCCATTGTAGGCATTATCAGCCATAGGTATCTTGGGCTGTATAAGAAAGCTAGCTGAGCAGAAGCCAGGAGCAAGGCAATAAGCAGCCTTACTCCATGCGTGTCTGCTTCAGTTTACCTCAAGTCCCTGTCCTGACTTCTCATGCTGATGGACTGTTAGCTGGAAGTGTGAGTCACGTAAGCCCTCCCCCAACCCCCACCCCACATTGCTTTGGTCATGGTATTTATCATAGCAACAGACAGCAAACTAGAACATGAGGTTTGCTCAGAACCTGTAGTCTGTGACTCTTTTAGTTGACAGATGTAAGAATAAGAAACAAAGAATAGAAACCGAGGAGGATGAATGCTTAAAAATAAATAAATGCAGCTACTTAAGATGATGTTTTAAATTTAGAGAAATGGCTGAAATAAAGGCATAACCAATCATGGAGGCTTAAGCCTTTAGTCTTGGGAGGCAAAAGCAGGTAGAAATCGATTGAGTTCAAGGCCAGCCTGGTCTACACAATGAGACACTGCCTCACATTTTAAAAAAAGGGCATACTGTGCTTGTATTATGAAAAAAATGATCACATAAGTCAAAGTAGAGTTTTGAAATGAATTTAATGATTAAAGTCATCATATTCCAAGTCAAACTATTCTGAAGATTTCAGTTTCTAGTCTCTGTACTAGAAAAGCCTTTTTAATGTGTGGTTCAGTGTAGTGATTTTAACTTTAAAATTTGAAATGATTTATTGGACGATATATCTGGACTCGTTTAAGATATAAGACCAATTAAAGAATTTTGGTTTTTAAATGAGTTTAACCAAAACATTTTACTTAATTCAAGATAATCACAGATTTCCCTGGATTATTAGAGTAATTTACTGATGTTTCTCAGCATGCTCTCTTATCAAATGGGGTTAAGTTACCCTTGAGCATCATAATTTTAAAGAAGTCAGGTTTTTGAGAAAAAATACGCCATTTGTGTCTTTTTAAAATTTTTCTATTTTTCTGTGTATGACGATTTCACTTGCTTGTATATATGTATATACACTACTTATGTGCTTGGTACTCTTAGAGATCAAAAGAGGATGTTTGATCCCTAGAATTGGAGTTACAGATGGTTACAAGCCTCCATGTGGGTGCTGAGAATTGAATCTGCACCCTCCGCAAGAGCAGCCAGTGCTCTTAACTGCTCAGCCACCCCTTCAGATTCCTGAAACTGTAAATATTTAAGGCGAGTTTAAGTGTTTCAAATAAGTTTAGATCTAAATAGTATTCAGAATATAGCTTGATGATGTCATGTAGACTCAAGACTTAAGCACCAGTTACCATAGTAACTCAGTACTGGGTTAGTCATACACAATTGAAATGTAGTATATGACTTGCTCTGGCCTATGCTGACACCCTCAGATTGTCTTTTGCTATAGCAGTTTTTATGGTTGTATTCTGTAATTCGTCTTTCTCTCAGGTTATCAGTGGTATATGAACATTTATCAGTTAGTATTTATTGCTAGAAGTCAGTTCTTTGTAGTCCGCTGTAGGCCGAGAACCTGTGAACAACTGATGCTTTACCTTGTAAGTAAGTGTTTGAGTTTGCCCAGATTCTGAATAATACATCAGAATTGTGGTACTTACTTGAATCTTAATGAATATTTTATCAGCTTTGTGGATTTTTTTTTTTTTTAAATAACCTACTCACATAGAAGTCTTCAATGAACAACTCATTCTTTTTTTGTTTTCTTTTGTTTGAGACAGAGTTTCTCTGAGTAGTTCTGGGTTTCCTGGAACTCACTCTGTAGACCAGGATGGCCTTGAGCTCAGAGAGATCCCCCTGCCTCTGCCTCCTGAGTGCTAGGATCAAATGCATGCACTATGCACTACCACTGCTGGTGTGCTCTTGCTTGTGTTTGTGCCCTCTCTCCCTTATGCTCGCGCTCTCCCTCTCCCCTCTCCCTCTCCCCTCTCCCCTCCCCCTCCCTCCCCCCTTCCCTCTCCCTCCCCTCCCCCTCCCCCTCCCTCTCCCTCTCCCTTTCTCACTTTTGATAATCAACTCTTAAACCATTTAAAGCATTCCTGTGGTGGCTCAATAGTTAATCAGTTGCTCTTCTTAGAGGATTCCCACCACCCACAAGGTGGCTTCCAACTGTTTGTAGCTCCAGTTCCAGGGGATCTTAGACCTTCTTCTGGCTGCCACAGGCACACGATCCACAGATATACATGCAGGCAACATTTATACATGTGAAATAAACAAAGATTCATTTATGAATAATTTTTCTCCTATAATTTTGTGGTCTTATTTGTATCTCAAATTCCTCATCCAGTAATTCTTAGAAAACATATAAATCTCCCAGCAATACATACAGATTACCATGTTTTCATTTTTTTAATTTTCTAAATATTAAAAATTATATTTATTTATTGGGGGGAGCATGTGCCACAACATATATGTTGAAGTCAGAGAACTTACAAGAGTTAGTTCTCCTTCCGCTGTGTGGGTTCCAGAGATTGAAGTCTGGTTATACAGCTCAGCCGAAAGTATCTAACGTGTGACACCAGGTGTCTTAACGTGTGGGCCATCTCATCCAACATTGCTTTTCAGTTTTCTTTTTTAAAACATTTTCCTGGCAGTAAAGCCACGTTTGGATAGTGAAGTTGTGTGAAGTTTACTTTAGGGGTTGTTCCTTGTGTTTTTGTCTTTTTGTTGGTTGGTTGGTTGGTTGGTTGGTTGGTTGGTTGGTTGGTTGGTTTCTGGCACTGGGCTACTTATCTGATCTCTCCCAAGATTGCCTCATTTGCACTGATTTTCTTCACTAGCAGTTATCCCCATGCCCTGGGCCGTTTGGAGTTGATTTTACTTGTAGTAAGAACTGCATGTCATCCTTTCCTTTGTGCTTCTTCCTGACCTGGAATATTGGGACATGTAAACCAGCTTCCCCAACTCTTAGTATTTGGTGACCATACCTTGTATTTGGGACTTCTTAAATGTGTAGTGCTGGAGACTGAGTTCAGGGCCTGGCTGCCATAAGCAGCTGGCCTTGCTTATGTCAGCCAGGCAAGTCCTCTGCACTGGGCTGTACCCACAGTTCTGTGTTTTCATTGAGCTTGGTAGTCCCCATCTACCTCCCGGTTGCAGTTAGGATTGGAGCCTCTCAGAGGCAAGAGTTCAGAGACTAGCCAGGTGTCCTGTTGGATGATCTTCCTTTGATTCACTCTGGGACCTGTGGACATCACATGTGTCTCTGCTGTCTGCCTTCATCTGGCACCTTCATCTCCTCCTTCACTTCTATCCGGGACCCATGCTCCCTCCCTATTTTTCCTCACGATCAGGGGAGTGACTGTTGTTGAAATATGTGAGGAGAACAAAATATAAACCAGGCCAAGATGAGGAAGCTGCTAGAACCGTAGATAAATTCATTCTTTTAGTTTTGTTCTAATCTATGAGCAGAGATAATGATCACTGCTTAATGGAAGGTGCATTTATTAGAATTAATCAGACTGTAAAATTCTCAGCCAGTAATACTTATGACATCACCAGTTATCATTCCCCTGTTTCTTTATTTATAAGTACTTAAAAAACAGCTTTTAATATTTATGAGGAATATGGTTTACTAATTTGTATTAGCAAGCACAGTAGTTTTACATTTAATTGGCCAGAGTACTTATTGCTGTAGAATGGTATCTAGTCAAAATTTTAGTTAAGTGCTGTGGCTATGGGGTAGGGGGAAGTTGATTGTGGTACCAAGAGTAAAAGGTTCTCAATGCTGTGTATTTTCAGGGTTGTGTTATTTTATTTGAAATTGGTTTCCAAAGTATGAAATTGTTTCTGGTAAGCCATGCCACTTGAATGTGCGTATTGAAAGTTGTGACCAGATAGTAGCATTCCTTAAGTTTCAAGGAATGAGACAGCACTCTGGGAGAGCTCTTAGTAGAAGACGAGCCTTAAAAATGTGACACTTGCTCTGCAGCCCTATCAAGTGGATTAGCCACAGGAGCTGGCTGTGAAGCCCAGTGGTTAGAGTGTTTGCATACCATGGTCAAGGCCTTGGATTTAATCCCTAGGTTTTATCTCTTAAACCATATTCAACAAATAGAAATCATCTTTTCTCCTCAATAACGTTTTTTTTCTGTGTACTCCTGCAGACAGATACACCATCAGGAATGGAATTGCCATCTTGGTATCCTGTGATAAAACAGGAAGGTGACCATGTTCCTCAGACGCACTCATTTTTACACCCTAGGTGAGTGAGCACTCATTCATCTGCTCGTCCAGTGGTGGTTGCTTGTTTGGTCTTTAGTTGGTTTGTCCATCAGTTCATTAACAGCTATCTTCCAGGTACAGTTCTGGGAAATAAGACTTTAAGTCCCTTCCCTTTAGGTTTTCCTTGTTAACTGATTACCTTTGATGACTCAGAATTGTTTTAGGCAAGAACATTGGTGTTGAACAGACCTTTTGTGTGTGCATATATAAAATTGCTATCTTGAAGTAGAAATTGAATCAATTTGTTTTATTTACCTTTAAGAGGTAAATTGACTCTTCAAAAGAGTTGAATGTGTTACTTTGCTTTTTGTTTTGTTTTTTGTTTGAAACTAGTTTTCATTAGGTAACCTGGCTGGCCTCCTTATGTAGCCCAGGTTGGCCTCAAATTCACAGAGGTCTACTTGCCTCTACTCCTAAGTGCTGAGATTAAAGGTGTGTACCCTCTGCAAAGTAATTTTACAAACATTTGGTTTTGAAACTTGGAGATTTTATAATAATCACATCCTTCACAGTCAAGAGTTTATATATTTCAAGAAAAATTCTAGTTGTCAGTCTGAACCTTATAATTAACACAATCACCATCATACAGTTTGTTAATAAGTCTTCTGGGCGCTATTAAATCCATGAAAGATTGTTTAACTTTTAATTAGAATACCAAGTGTTGAGAGATAAAGAGTAGTAACATAGGTGTCCTACAAACAGAGTGTGGGACATCTGACTCTTCTGCTGCACTTGGGACTCTTCCTTCTGCTGGGTCATCTTGTCCAACCTGGATGTGAGGGGCTGTACCTGGACTTACTGTAACTTGTGCTGTGTTCAGTTGATACCCTGGGAGGTCTGCTTCCCCACCCCTTTAAAGGAAACTGGAGGAGGAGTGGGAAGGAATTAGGAAAAAAGAGATTGAGATGTAAAAGGGGATGAAAGTGTAGGCAGGGTTAGATAAGGGGCCATCTCTTGGAAGCTTACTTAGATTATAGATTATAAATCAAACTATGTTAAATATCTAGTTTGTTATGTAAGACTTATGTAGATAACTCAAGCTCAAAGTTATGTGAACTTTTGAGAAAAATCAATAGTTGTCCTTTTAGTTTTAATTTTGTAGAGTTTATTATTACTACTTTATCACAGTAATTTTAAGAGATCATTTATGGATTTTGATGTAAGGATTATTATATTCCCAGAACCTGTTCTCTCTGCGGTGTCTAAGGTCCCTGGGACCTCACCAACATCAGCAAGCCTCACCATCGGAGCTGCTGAGAACTTCCTGCCTGGAGTTAGTTGTGTTTTGAGAAAGGGTCTTACTATAGCCCAGGGAAACAGGTCTGGAATTCCCTTTGTTGCCCAGGCTAACTTTGAACATGTGGCAGTCCTCCCGTTCAAGCATCCTAGGTTTTAGGATTATAAATGTGAGGTGTCATACCTGGTGTTTCATGCTTTAATGGGCAGGCGGTTTTGAGGAAAGAGGAAGAGACTCACTTTTGTTTTCTAATTTTTTTTTAAGTGTTTTGAAATTTCTTTCAAAATAACAAAAATTCCTCAGTTTTGCTGTCCTTAAGTACTGACTTTCTTTTCTAAGAGACCTTTTCTGTGGCCTATATTCTTTGTATTTTTATATTGGCTATTCTAGTAGCTGAGAACGGAGGTTCTAGAACAATGTTGAGTCTTAATTCATACTTCAGTATGATGTAATGAGTGTTTTGTTTTTCCTCTCTGTCCCAGCTACTACTTGTACATGTGTGACAAAGTGGTCGCACCGAATGTGTCGCTCACATCTGCTGCGTCCCAGTCTAAAGAGGTCACCAAGGCAGAGACAAGTAAGTCCATCTCCAGAGAGTCAGGAAAGTCTCATGGTAGTAGTAAGCATGAGAAAACAGTGTCTTACCCAGACGTCTCACTCGAGGAGCAGGAGAAAATGGATTTAAAAACCAGTAGAGAATTATACAGTCGTTTAGGTAAGTATTCAGAAGTTACATTTTAAAATCAGCTAATTAAGAAACACATTTGCTCATTATTTTAAAAGCCTTTTGTATTTCCCCCATATAACCACCGATTTTACTTTAAAACAGTTCTAACTTTGAAAACTCAGGGTGGGTTCTTTACCCCTCAGTCGTGAGCTTTATAGAATGGTGGCAGCCTGTGGAGGGTGACGAGAGGACGGTGAACAGCTTCAATGCAGTGATAACGTCACTTGCCTTTTCCCTTTCTCTTGTTGGTAGAATCGCTTATGTTTGCTATTTTTTTTTTCTGTGAACAGAGATGCCATTTACCTGATGTTAAGTATATTTAATATTGGACTTGTGGTTCAGGAGTTATAGAATGGGACAACTTATACAGTAAAGCCAGGTTGGGACAGACGGATGACATTGGTGCAGGTGCTGGCTGGTACTTCAGAGAAAACCTGCATGTTTAATATGCCTTCTAAAATGCGTAGACCATAGGAGAGGTGTGCATAAAGGTTCGGCCCCGGTCTATTGCGCATTGCAGCTTAGCCTTGCTCAGTGCCATGCAGGCGAAGTAATTTAGTGTCCCTGTGGGTGTCCGACCATCCATTCTGCTGTCTCCTATCTTCATACAGTGTGACAGCTTCCTGTATTCAAGTTGTTATTGCTATGACTCAGTTTCCTCTGAATTGAGTTATGATAGTAATGATTCCTATATTACTATTATAACATCTGTATTCTGTTTGGCTTCTTTTTTTTTCCTTTCTTTTTTTTTTTTTTTTTTCTTCGAGACAGGGTTTCTCTGTGTAGCCCTGGCTGTCCTGGAACTCACTCTGTAGACCAGGCTAGCCTCGAATTCAGAAATCCAACTGCCTCTGCCTCCCAAGTGCTGGGATCAAAGGCGTGCGCCACCACCGCCCGGCCTAATTAAGTTTTTTTTAATGGTTAAAAAGTAATGCAAGGGATTGGAGAGATGACTGGTGGTTAAGGACACTTGTTGCTCTTTGTGAGGATCCGGGTTTGATTCCTAGCACCCACATGGTGGCTCACAACTTACCTGTAACTCTAGTTCCAGGGGACCTAATTTCTTCTGACCCCTGCTGGTACCACATATGTGTATACATGATACACAACATACACACAGGCAAAACACAACTGACAGAAACTAAGTCAAAAAGTAAGTCAGGTACATTTGACCTACCGTACAAGTTCAAAGCTTACAGTTTGTTTGTCTTTAGTGTACCCGCTATGTAATGAAAAACATCGCAGTTGTTTAATCACGGAGCATTGTCATGGCTCCTGTACAGATCCCTGCCATCCTCCAGCCGTCAGCCCATCTTCTTCCCCTTTAGCTCCTTGACTGTGTGTGGTCTTTATGGATATGCCTATTCTGGACAGTTGAGATAAAAAGAACGACATTATGTGGTTTTGAGGTCTGGCTTTTACTAGGCGTGTTTTTCTCCACTGTGTTTCTGGTAGGAACAGCTTTTTTTTTTTGGGAAAGGAGTTAATGTTTCCCTGTGACTATGTGTGTTCTGTTTAACCCCTCTTCAGGCAGTTGTGTCCCTGTGTAGTTATTATAAAGAGTATTGCCAACTTGTATGCAAGTTTTAGTGTGGACATACGTTTTCGGTTCTTGTTAGTAAATATTTAGGCTGGGCTGTGTAACTGCTGATGTTATACTGTTCCGTAGTAGGTACACAGCTGTGAATGTCTAAGCAGTGCATGAAGGTTTCAGTGTCTGCACACCGGGTCAACATTGGACCTGCCTGTTCTGAGTACAGTCATTGCAGTGCTTTGTGTCTTGACTGATTTGAACTTGTGATTTTCTAATGACTGATGAAGTTGAGTATGTTTGTATGTTTTCTGGACATTGGATATTTTATTTGAAGACAAAGTCCAATTTACAACCTGTGTTTGTGAATTGGGTTGTCTCTTTTGTTGAGCTCCAGGAGTTCTCTTTATGATTGACCCTTATTAGACATAGGATTTGCCAGTCTCATACTTCCCTTCCTCCTTTGTTAGTGAGGTTGCAGTTTGTATCCAGTTCAGTTTGTCTGTTTAGTTTGCTTTCTTAGCTCAGGTGTCTTACCTATGAACAAACTGTGTACTCCGAGGCCAGAGAGATTTATACTTAATGGCTTTAGCATTTACAGTTAATTCTTTGATCTTGTATTTAGGTCATTTTGTTAATACAAATGTATTAATAGAAGGAGTTTTACTTCTTTGTTTATTTGAGTCTTAGTATTGCTGCTTGTTTGTTGAAAAGATTGTTTCTTCCTGATTGAATTGTCTTGGCACCATAATAACAGCGTTGAATGTTCTTGAGACGCCGGGCAGTGGTGGCGTTTTAATCTCAGCACTTGGGAGGCAGAGGCAGGTGGATTTCTGAGTTCGAGGGCCAGCCTGGTCTACAGAGTGAGTTCCAGGACAGCCAGGACTACACAGAGAAACTCTGTCTCGAAAAACAAAAAAAACAAAAAAAAACAAAAAAAAAAAGAAAAAGAAAGTTCTTGAGACAAGATCCTTGTTGGCAGCTCAGGCTGGTCTTGAGTTTGACCTACATCAGCTCTTGGGTGCTGGGATCACAGGTGTATGACACTTAACACTCCTGGCTTGGATTCTGAAATTTTTTGTTAATTTTTTAAGTTAGCATTAAGTTAGTTAAGAAAGCAAAGCAATCGGCTTTGTTATTATATTTTCATACATACATATCCATATACTTTGCTCTAAAAATAGGTAATGCTCTACGAGTTTGTATGGTTTTCTTGCTCAGGCCATAGAGACTTGTGAATCATTCGACTTGTAGCATGTCTATCAAAGCGAGCACCCGGACTCTGCGTTCCTTTTTGCTTATTTAATGTCTAGTCTTATGTCGGCATCACAGTTTCGATTGTGTGTATGCATGATGTGTTTGTATACATATATATGCGTACGTGTGTGTGGGGTTGCATGTGTAGGTTAGATAGAGGACAACACTGGGTGTTACTCTCCACCTCCCATCTTGAGACACAGTCTTTTTGTCATTTGTCTCCTAAGCTTCAGGGATTCAACTGTATTTGCATTTATTTTGCCTTAGGAAGGCTGGGATTACAAATGTGTGCTACTGCACATAGCTTTTCAAGTGTTCTGGGGATTCAAACTCAGGTCTTCACACTGATGTAGCAAACGTGATCAGCCCCACATTGATTTCTGTAGCTTGTAGGAAGATTTGAAGTTGGGGGTTTTGAGTCTTTCCAACTTTATTCCTCTTTTTCTAGGTTGGTTTAGGTATTTTGAGTTTCTCACATTTCACTGTGAATCTTAGAATGAGCTTGTTAGTTTCTGCAAAGATAGGAGCTGGGGTTTTGATGTGGATTACATTGAGTAGATTTAAGTCTTTAGTCCATGGAGTGTTACTTCTTGGCTTCAAGTGTCAGTTTCCTTTGTAGTTGTCATCTGGCACTACATTTGTTAATTTTCTTCCCTAAGTATTTTATTGCTTTTGATTGATTTATAAATTTTTTTTAATTACTTATGGATTGTTCCAGTGACTTTTTACCAGTGATATTAATACTCCCCCCCATTTTTTTTTTTAAAGATTCATCAATCTCAACTAATTCTACAAGTAAAAAGAAATCGGAGTCTACTGTTTGCAACTTAGTAAGAGACATAAGCAAGCGTGATTCTGAGGCTTCCTCTCCACTTCTGGTCAGAGATATTACTTGTGAAGATGACAAGGGAAAGATCATGGAAGATGTGATGAGAACCTACGTCAGACAGCAGGAGAAGCTGAACTCGATTCTGCAGAAGAAGCAGCAGCTGCAGGTGGTAAGCTGTCCTGAGCAGTAGCCATTGTTCTCTCTGATTTTTCTCTGAGACAGGGTTTCTCTGTGTAGCTCTGGCTGTCCCGGAACTCACAGAGATCCGCCTGCCTTTGCCTCCTGAGTGCTGGGAGGCACTACCACTGCCTGGCTGGAAATAGTCGTTGTTAAGATACCTTTTCATAGTAAGAAAGTCAGACTACTGCAGATGGCCTCAGAGCTGTTCTGTTTCAGACTAAGAAGCAGTTCTTCAAGACAGTTTCTTCTCTATTGACGTGATAGCACAGCTGAACGTGAGATACCTGTGGCTTATTGTTTCCTAATGGGAGAGAAGTAAAGAATAACCACTTTATATCACAGGAAGTGGAGATGCTGAGCAGTTCAAAGGCAATGAAGGAGCTCACTGAGGAGCAGCAGCATCTACAGAAAGAGCTGGAGTCTCTGCAGAATGACCATGCTCAGAGGATGGAGGAGTTTTACACTGAACAGAGAGACTTGGAGAAAAAGCTGGAGCAGGTGATGAAGCAGAAGTGCACCTGTGACTCGGCCTTAGAGAAAGACAAAGAGGCTGAGTATGCAGCCCAGGTGAGCGCAGTCTGTAGCATGGGCTAGACCTACTGTCAAGGAGTTACTTTTGTCAAGTCAGGCTAGGTTTCAGGATGGGAAATGGTTTTGAGCACAGCTTTTGTTCACTAAGGTAGTGTATTCTCTTTCCCTCCTTCTTGCCCCCTTTATTCTGTTTTCATTATTGGGGGTTGTGGAGAGCCTATCACTGTATAGTTAAAATCAGAGATCTGACTGCCTCCCAAGTGCTGGGATTAAACGTGTGTGCCACCACACCTGGCTTCATAAGACTTTTTTAACCTTTATTATTTTCACTTTTAATTGATATTCTGATTTAGTTACCTAAATTACTGATGTCTAGTACTCTATAAAATTTTGCATCTTTTGGGCTAGGAATTGTAGCTGATTGGTAAGGCACCTGCTTAGCATGCATAGGACCCTGCGCTGACTCTCTAGCACCATGTAAATGAATAAACAAGTCAATAGAATCTGGCTTGTCATTTTTTTGATAGAGTAAGATGAGCTTTTATTCCAAATTAGCATATTGCCTACTATATTTGGAAGTGGAGACAAACATAAGTAAGGCTGCGTTATATTCTCACAAGTATGGGGAAGATGTGTGCAGGAACATAGCAGCTGTGGAGTCGGAGTGACGCCATGAGCCTTTGTGAGCACCGCATGCTCCTTCCTCTTGATACTCTTATTCCTCCAGTCCACTGACATGTCAGTTGTCACTAGTGCTAGGTGTTCCAAGATATGCAGGAAAACGATTTGTTTTGTAAAAAAGCAGGTGACAGTTTGTTTCATAACCATGGTAGGATGATTAAGTGGGGGGAAAGTGAAAGTGATGGGAAATTGACACAGTCTTTTAAATCATACAGCTGGCAGAACTGAGGCAAAGGCTAGACCATGCTGAGGCAGACAGGCAAGAACTCCAAGATGAACTCAGACAGGAGCGAGAGGCGAGACAGAAGCTGGAGATGATGATAAAGGAGCTGAAGATGCAGATCGGGAAATCGTCGAAGACCTCCAAGGAATGAGAGCTGAGGAAGACACGGACCTGTATTTGCTTGACAGGTCTTCCTGTCTGTTGCTTGCTTTGAAAATTGTATTCTCACATCTTATTTGCATGAAGGTAGCTAGGCATTCTGTTCGTTTGTAGGGCAGCAAAAGTGAAGAATATATATTAATACAATTTTTTCCATTTCCAAATGAATGAAAATGTATGCTTCTTTGTACTTTTTCCAGTCGGCTTGGTAATAGTAACCTATGTAATTTGAACCTGTAGTTAGTCAGTCTACCTGTATTTCTAAGAGTTACAGACTTTCCAGAGCTGCATTATGTGGTGGAAAGTTCCTGTGTCAGTTTTGTTATTTTAGGCTCAACTTTAGATACAGAGGTAACGTTTATGATGCAAAGCTACTCACTCTGTATCCTCCTCATTACAGAACCTTGGGACTTTTATACACCGAGCCTGATGTTACTTTTGTTAGGTTGTAGAATGGGTTTCTCCTGGTTTCCTCCTAGAGGAATCTTACTGATGAAATGATAGTACCACCTCCCCAACATACAGTGGGGGGCAAGGGAGCATGCTTTGCTGTGCCCTGATGCTGCACACAAGAAGCAGTTGTGATTTGTCTGTCTAAGAGTGGCTATATCTAGGTATGTGTGTGAGACTTCAGAAAATGGAGATGATTTCTGAGCTTCTCCTGTTAGTGGTGGTGTGAAAGTACTCACTCATGTTCAGAGGAAAATGGATTCCACTGACGTACGCTGGCTCCTATGTAACTCGTAGTCCTCTTGTACAGTTTTATATGTAGTCTTAAGACGGTCTTATGAAATTTATATAATAGATTTTTTTTTCTTTAAATTGTAAAATACTAAATATCTTGAAGATTATTTTGGACTTTTGTATGTTTAAATGTTATCTTAAAACTTGCACAAATGGACCATTATGACTCTTTAATCTCTCTTTTTTTTTAATACTTTATTTATTTTATAAAGAGTGGAAACTCTTTACTAGAATAGAAAAAACTCTAGAGCCAAGCTAAAAACACGGAGAGAATACAGAATAGGGGGAAATTTTTAATACTGATCTTAAAAAAAGTCAATTTGATGGTAGAGCAAAGCAAACAGCAGCAAAGCAAACAGATGGTTCAGAATGAGGTGATGCAGGTAAAGACTGAGGAGACACAGAATAGAAAATAAAAGATCAAAAGTTTTGATAACAAATGCTGAATTACGGTTTCATATACTGAAGACTAGGCAGTAGAAATTAAATACATTACATAATATATACTATAAACATAGTGTCAAGAATAATGAAGAAAATAATCTTCAACAAGTATTTCAGACGTATACTTTATACTGTATACCTCCATGGTCCTCGTGAGGTTGCATCTGACTCAGCAGCAGTTTGGGTTGCCTTCTTTTAATGGGGTCTTGAGGGTCAAATTCTCCTTAGATTCATGACAAAAAGCCTCGGAAGGGTCAAAGCTCCTGATACCCAGAGTTTTATCCAATTTTCCCTGAGCTCTCAGCTCATTTTGTCTCCTTTTAACAGGCCGAGACCCCAGTTTTGACACCTCCGATTTGAGTTGGCTATTTTCATTTTTCAATTTTACAACATGTTTGATATTTTGTTTTAGATTCTGGTGACCCAGTAGCTGTACATATGAGTCTCTGATTTTATTTAGCTGTTTCTGAGTGGCACCATGTTCATTTGACAATGCCTGCCTCTCTGCTTCAAAGGCATCCTGTTGTTGCTGAAAAGGTTTAGTTTTGCCATACAGTTCTTCATATAGGAGATGCCATTTATTAATTTCCATGGTTAATTCTGTCACTGCATCTTCTTTCTCTGCCGTTCTTTCTCCTTCCTTTTCCAGCTGCTTCCTAAAGTCTTCATCTTGTCTGGGTTGATTTTGCAAATCAATTATTTTCTCAGGAAATGAAGATGTGTTTTCTCTAATTTCTGCTTCTTTCAGTGTTGATCTGTTCTGCACATCTTGAACCATCTTTGCGCATTCTTGATTGTGCTCTCAGCTGTCAGTGTCTGTTGTTGAACATCTACCCTTTTTTCAGCCACAGCTACTTTTTCTTGTAGAGTCATATTCTCCAGTCTAAGATCTTCTATCTCTTTAAGTGTTGATGACTTATGGCTTTCCAGTTGAGCAGTGACGTCTCTCAGATTCTGTGCTGAGTCATTACACTTCTCTTGTGCAGTCAAGGTGGCTTGGGTGTGAGCGGCAGTGCTTCCCTCCAGTTCAACTTCTTTCTCTCTCAGTAGGTCGTGTGCCCGCCTCAGTTGTTCTGCAGGTGACTTGTTTCCTCTTCCAGCTGCTGGACCAGCCTTTCACTCTGCTCCTCCTTCTGCTGGACCACATCGAACTCATCCAGGGTGAGCTTCAGCTCTTCTTTAAAGACATTCTTCTCGGGAGTCATTTCCTCTTGAAAAGAGCAGAGCTGCTGCTGAAGCCGAGCAGAGAGTTCCTTCTCTTGCTGCAGAAGTGACTGGCTTTGCAATTTTTCTTTTTGCAGATTTTCATATTCTTGCTTTTTCAGAACTGGCTTCTCTGTTAGAATCTGTATCTCAGTGCTGAGACTTTGAGTCCTCTCTCCATCCTTGCTGACAAGATTGTCTCTTTCCGTTTCAAGCAGCTGACGTTGAACAGTCAGGTCTTCTATTTGCTTAGAAAACGTAATGTTTTCCTCAAGTGATTGCCTAAGACTTAAAGTCTCACGATCCTTCTCTTTCAAATCTTCTAAATGGGCAATATCTAGTTTGTATTTTTCCTGTTGATCAGATGCACAGCTAATTTCTTCCAGTTTTTCTGCTTCAGATTTTTCATCGATCTTTTCTTTCTCTATTGAAACAAGTTTTCCCTCCAGCTGGACTATTTTTCCCTTAGACTCAGCGAGGTCCTTCTGAGTGGCTTGCAGCTTCAGCTCCATGCCTCCCTGTTTAGCCATCATACTCTGCACAACAGAGATGACCTCATCTTTGTCTCTCTCTTATCTCTGAGTTTCATCAACCCCAGGCTTAGGGTTCTCATGTTCTTTTGATGACCATCTTCAGAAAACTTAGACTTTAGTAGTTTTTCTACCAGTCTCTATCTCTTTTTCTAATCTTTTCACATCTTTATCTTTCTTCTGAGACTCCTCCTTTGACACCAATATCTTTGCTTTTTTAGCCGAAGCAAGAAAGGTCATATCTTTGTCAATCTTAAGATTTTGTTGAGATTCTCTTTGGTTTTTAAGTCTTTGTGATTTCTGAAAAGACACTGGTCCTTTTGTTGCTTCTGAAGTTTTAACATCGTAAGCCCATGGAGATGGAGCACAGCCCAAAGGGTCATTGAATCTTTTGAGGGATACCTCATGAAAGGACATTCTCACGCCTGGGTCCAGATGCGACAGCAACCAAATGTCCCACCAACTGACTCTTTAATCTTAAGATTAGGAATTTACCGTCAGCTAAGAATATGTGATAGGTTAATAATTCACCATTGAAGTATCTGCTCCTAGCAGGAATTTAAATGACAAATGAATTCCATGATTTGGGGAGGGCACCCTCTGCACTTTAGTTTGTTGTTTCTTTGCACATAAAGTCTGACATTTTTACCACCAAATTTCACATTAGTAGATGCTTGGCTTGAAATTACTAGGGAAAATTCTTGGCAAGCTTTGTATTTTTTTTCGTTTTGTTCTATTTGGCCTTCAACTTGCAGAGATCCTCTTGCCTCTGCCTCCCAAATGTTGAGTTAACAAGCATGAGCCCCATTGCCGCTGGCCATGTGCAGGTTTTTTAGGGATGTTCCTGAAAGCAGCTCTGGCATTATCCTCTGTTTCGTGTGTCCTGTGATATCTCATGGCACTACATGTAGTGACATGAGATCTGTACCCCACGTTGTGAGACATCAGAGCCCTGGGTTATCACACCTGCTTATGGTCATATTTTTTTCATGATACTTGTCTAAAAGCAACTTTTCTACTTTCTAGAAGGGTGTTTGTTTCCTAACTATATTGTGACCTAACTGGATTTATTCTACTATGTTCTATAATTTAATGTATTGGCTTTTGTAATCTCCTTGGGAGAACATGTTAAGGGCACAGGGACCATTGATGTCATTTTATTTAGATCTGGAGAAAGGAAACCACAGGCATTTGTAAAATAGCCTTAGCTTAGTTGCCAGTTCATTGTATCCCAGCTTGTGTGTGTGGGAGGCAGACTCAAGGACTTGTACATGGTACAAGTCCCATTTACTTTTCTGACAGACTCAGAAGTGTTCTGCTTATGTGCTGCTTAGTAAGTGTGATTTTCTAGTCTTGATGAAACTTGCCTCGTGACATTGTTGAGTGTCGTCTTCACTTCCCAGAAGATGAAATGATGTGCCATCGTTTTCTGTCTAAACTTCCTTAAAAGTAATTTTTAATCAACTGTAAATATCATATTTACTACTGTTGAACATAACTTTAATTTACATTGCACCATATAGCTTGAAAACAAACTTTGAAATTCTGTAATACTCCACAAGTGACCTCTGCTAAAATATCCATATGAAGCTTACTTCGTGCATGCTCATTTTGTGTGCTGGTTGCTATCTTAAAGGTTTGCTTTGGTGTTAGGTCTCATGTGTTATGCCAAGTTCACTAGGCAGGCAGGTTTTCCTTCAGAGTCCATACTCTGTTTAGGGAGAAATGAGACCATTTATTCTGAAAAGCTATGTTTAGGAAGAAACATGACATTAGCTTTTACACTGAGCAAAGGGTGGTTTCTGTCTGTGGTCCAGATCCTGAGGAATTTGCACCAAGTGTATAAAGGTACTTACATGTAGAAGCTCCTGCTGCCATCAAGGAGACTTTTAAACAAACCACCTGCTAATCCCAGCTGAGACTGAGCACTGACAGACTCTACCAACCACTTAGGTTTGGCTTGGGCTTTAACATTTTTTGAAGTATAGTCTTTCGCTTGAATCTCTTGTGTTTTGGAAAATAAGGATGTTTTATGCTTCTTGAGCTAATTTTATAACATATTTAATATATAGCCTGTTTATATGTAAAATCTTTTGTACAGGGGTGGGAAGGAGTAATGAAAAAATTGATTTGTATATAGTGAATTATAAAGCAGACTGAAGTCGGTGAAACAGTGAATAACTGCGGTGTTTCCAGGCTCCCCACATCCTTTCAGAGTCCATCAGAGCACCCAGTGTCTGTGTGTCTATGGCTCATGTCTGCAGAAAAGCAAAATGAAAAGGAAGCACAAGTAATAAGAAACGTGCCCGAGGTATTTCCCTAGCGAGAGCTGCAAGCTAGTCCTGAAGGGTTTTCGTCTACTTCTGGAAGGTCTGCGCAACGTTGTGCTTTGAGTGAATAGGGAAGGCTACTCGTTTTTATTCGTCCGTTAGGCATTTAATCTTTAGGGCAGGACGTTACAAACTGACGACGAATTGTGGTCATGCTATACACATCTGCTCCTGAACTTGGATCTACTTGTTCATGGATTCATGGAAGCAATCAGCAATATGTGATATGAACTGCTGCATTATATAGTATACTTGTGGAACTGAGATATTTAAACAGAGCTTAACTTTTTTTTTTTTCTAGTGTAAAATACTTAAGCATTTCCACTATTGGAAGAAAAACATATATGGGTATTTTGTATTGTATCTTGTTTAAAAGGACAGTCTTTTTTACTCTTCCCACTTAAATGGCTTTTAAAATATGTAATACAATTTGAAGCTTGTTTAGAACTAGAATTAAATGTCTTATATAGTGCTACTGTTTTGGAATTAGAAACTGATGAAATATAAAACATTTTAAAATTTAAGCCCAGAAAACAAAATAGTGTTTAAAGTTAGTTTAGTATAAAAGAAATTTTTAAGATTTTTTTTCTTCAATATAAGATACCTCACTTGAAAATAAAGAAAGCACAGCACATTTAAAGTAATTCTCATGAAAACACCCCATTAGGATAATTGCTAAATCTAGGACATCTTTGAGTTGTTAGAATTTGTGATAAATGTAGTCACCATTAGCTGTCCTGCTGGAAGGACTTAGGGAATTTTAAGGCAGTGTAATAGTTAAGTTATTCCTCAGTTTCTAAACTGTGACGGCAGTAAGTGAATGGTCCCTTCTGCAACTACTGAAGCAAATTAACTACATCGAGCATAATCCAATTGATAATTTTGCCAGTGCACATAGTTTTATGATTAAAATTGCTGTGGTTGGTTGCATTACATGACACACAAAACTGTCCTCTACCTCACATGAAATAAAGATTTTATATGGTTTTACTAAAAAAGAAAATGACTCATCTATCTGGTTACTTAGTTTACAAATTTTGGATTATATTTATTGAAACATGACATACTGTGCTCCTAGCTTATACCTCAACCGTACTTTGTGCTGTTTGCCATTTTCATGCCTTGTACATAACTTGTATAGACTGGATGATATTCCCAATAAAAACTTTTAATGCCGATGAAGTTTGCTTCAAGTCATCTTGGTATCAACTGCTAACTTTGGTATCAGCTGTCCCCCTACGATGGATATTTTCCTTTCATTTAAAACAGATCTATCTTTTTCTATGTGTGTGAATGCCCACGTGTTTATGTTTACCATGTGAATGGCTGTTGTCTACAGAGGACAGAAGAGTTAGTTGTGAGGTGCCATGTGGGTGCCCAGAACTGAACCAGCATACTTAACTCTTCAACTATCCCTCCAATCCCCATTTCTCTCTTTCTGTACCTTATACTTATTATGAACACATTATTAACAAGGAATACTTATAAATTACAAATTCGAGTGTAATTCTTCTAGTGTTGAAAGTGCCAGGATTTTGTGGTTGTCCTGCTACTGGGACAAACCTTTGGGAAAACAGTGCCAGTATCCGAGGGTCAGGTATCAGGTTGGCTGGGTGTTTTGGTTCGGATGATGTCATTAGAGCGTTACTGGGCCAGAGGGGCCTGCTTTGATGAGCTCATGCGGTATTGACAGTCTTCAAGTGTGAAAGTGTGGAACCTGACTTACCCAAACAAGTCACCTAGGAGAAAGCAATGCTACTGTTACCCTAGACCAAGATTCTAAGTCACTCAACTTGCCTTGCTTTTTGTGGGTTAGAGACTGGTTGCTAGTCGGGTGTGGTGACACATTCCTTTGACCCCAGCATTCTGGAGGCAGAGCCAGATGGATCTCTTGAGTTCTAGGCCATCTTTGTTTACAGAGTGAGTTCCAGGACAGCCAGGGCTGCACAGGAAAACCCTATCTCAAAAAACAACAAACAAACAAAATAAAGAAAGAAAAAAAGGGTCACAAGTCCAACTCATACTCGATTGCGGGTTTTCATAAGGGCACAAATACTGAGAAACAACTGGAAACAACAGTCACTGGGGGTCTGAGTCACTGGGAATGTGGTTTTCATACTCTGCACAATTTACTTTCTGTGACATAAATATACACACATTTTGGGCATTTTAAGAGTGTAATTCAGTGCTGCTGTGTACATTCAGTGTTAGCAGTCATAATTATTTCCAGACTACCAACGTTACTGAGCTAAAATCCTGCTTTACTTTGTGTCTAATTTCATTCTTCTAGGCACTTACACGGAATGAACATATTTGTCCTCTGTCTGCCTTCCTCCAGTCGATATGCGTTCTGGATCTGTCCATGTCACAAGCACCTTTACCACTGACTAGTTCTCCTTTATATGTTTATTCCTTAGTCTATTTATCCCTTTGCTGATGGCTATTGGTTGTTCCTGCTTTATAGTTCTTGTGAATACTGCTTATTGATTGACAAGTCTTTATGGAAAATTTAAGTTCACATTTCAACTGTTAATTAATAACCATTTGAGGAACCTCTAAATGTCCATAGAGATATATCTTATATGTCCACTGGAAAGACAGTGTAACCCTGCGGGCATCTCTACATTCTTGTGGGAGTATAGTACTTGTTATTGTATCAATGATAGTTATCCACACCATATGAAGTATGGTTTCGTTGTGCTTTGACCTGAGTTTCTATAATGACCAATGATGTTGAACCCCCTTTTGTGTGCTTATTAACCATTTGTATGTTTTGGAGACATCTTCAAGCCCTTTGTTTAAAAAAAACCAAAAAACAAAAAACTGGCTTCTGCTGAATTGTATGAGCCCACCTTAATCTAGGTTTCTTTACCGAGCTCAATATTGAACCTCTTGCGTGCTGAGCATGTGTCATTCTCCATCTTAATTCTTTTTCAGAAATATGACTTGCCCATATTTCTATCATTCTCGTTTGTCTTTTTCACTGTAGTCTTACTTTGCTCGTTGCCACAACAAAATAGCAGACAAAAGAAACTTAAGGAAGGCATGGCTTCCTTCAGCTCACAGTCTGAGGGGATACAGTCAAGGTGAGGAGAGCCGGTAGTGGCAGGAGCCTGTGGCTCACACTGCGCCTGCTGTCAGGCAGCAGGGAGGTGAATGCTGGTGCTCACCTTACTTGCTCCTTTTTATTCCTATTGAGGCCCAGCTCTCAGGCCAGTGCTGCCTTTGCTCAATGTCCTTCCTCTGGAGTTGAACCTTTCCAGGGTCATTCATCCTACATCTCAGGTTAACCCTTTGATGAGCAAGTTTAAAATGTAGTAGTCCAGTTTATGTTACTTGTTTTTTGTTAGTTGTGGTTTCGGTGTCATAATTGTTGCCAAGTTCAGTGTCACTAATGTTAGTCTCTGATCAGTTCTCACTTTTGTATCTGATGCAATAGTCTCCTCTCTCTTCTCTTCTTTAAATGTCAGCTTCTAGTTTTCCTAGCCCTCTTATTGAAAAAAAAAAAATCAAAACCCAACCTCAGGTTTTCCCATCCAATGGTCTTTGTACCCTTAGTGGAAAAAATATTACTTAAGCATATTTCTGGGCTCTTTTATATCTGCCTGTACTCAGAAATAAACTGTTTTGACATGGAGTAATTAAAAGGAAGACTTGTGAGTCTTCTAAATTTCTTTTTAAAAACAGAGCCTCATTGTGTGGCCTAGCAGGCCTGCTACCCTCCCTTTCCAGTGCTGGCTCATGTATACCACCATGCTGGGCCCCAGATTGTTTTTATTCTTACTACTTTGATAATTTGGTAGTTGTTGAGTTTGTTCTGCTTTCATGGTTGTAATTTTGATAGGATTGCACTAAATATATGAAGTGTTTTGGGTATTGCCATTCTAACAATTACATTTTAGGGAGCATGTACTTGGGATGTCTCTCCACTTAGCTCTTTAATTTCACCCAAAGATTTTTTATAGTTTTTAGTCCACAAATCATTTTCTTGGTAAAATTTATTCTTAAATAATTTTTATAGATGCATAGGATAAATTAATTTCCATTTAGCTTTTTTTTTTTTTGGGGTTTTTTTTTTTTTTTTGGTTTTTCGAGACAGGGTTTCTCTGTGTAGCCCTGGCTGTCCTGGAACTCACTCTGTAGACCAGGCTGGTCTCGAACTCAGAAATCCGCCTACCTCTGCCTCCCAAGTGCTGGGATTAAAGGTGTGCACCACCACTGCCTGGCCATTCTTTTGTTTTTAAGGCATAGGAATGCAACCGAATTTTACATGTTTATTTTGTAGACTGGCACTTTGCTGAGTGGATTTATCAGCTGAGAGAAGAAGAGAGGGAGAGAGAGAAAAAGGGAGAGGGAGAGAGATAGAGGAAGAGAGTGAGGAAGAGGAGAAAGGGAGAGAGGGTGAGAGAGGGATAGATTGAGGTCCTTGATCATTCTTGATGACCGATTTTAATGATTCATTCTTTTTGTCACTGGTTTAAAAATTTCTATTTAGTATTTCATCTTGGTGGTTTAAATGTGCCCAGTAATATACATGGTTTCTCTTGGTTATTCAGTTTACTACCATGTAATTATTACTCAGTGTCTTATGGTCCTGTGTATTTCTGTTGTGTTGGTCAGAACAAATGCATTTTCCATTTTGATTCCTCTCTTTTTTTCCCAGTCAAGTTATGTTTTGTTGATTATTTTTTTTCTCCCATGAAAAAGGAACAATTTCCTTTGAGGATATCCAAACCTTTTGTGTTGTTTTCTGGTGTCTTGTTTAATTCTCTCTCGTCCCTATTACTCTGTTCTTTCTACAGACTTTAGGCTCCTCTTCGCCATCTTTCTGTAGATAAGAGACGTAATAAGATTGAGAATATGTGTTGATGTGTATGTGTGCATGTCTCCGTGCTTGCCTGAGTGCAGAGGACGAGCTTGTGGAGTTGGCTTCTTTCTGGGTTCTGAGGGTCAAGCACAGGTTGTGTGACTTGAGACAAGTGTCCCTGATGAGCCATCTTGCTGCCCTAAAGAATCTTTTTTAAAAAAAAAAATTGGCACTTATTGCCATAAACTCCCCCTCTTAGCATTACTTCAACTGCACACAGTGAGTCTTGGCATACTGTGTTTCTGTATTCATTTGTCTCAAATAGAAATTATTTTAATTTCCTTTTTTGATTCATTGGACTTCTGTATGTTTAGTTTTCATTTTAGGAGTTATTATTTGGTTCCCATGAACTGGGAAACATTTTGAACTTTCTCCTTTTATTGATTTATAATCTCACACTATTGTGGTCAGAAAAGATTGTTCTTACAGCTTAGCTTGGGACTTGTTTTTTCCCCTCCCCCAGTTCCTTCCTTCCTCATGCAGTATCTTTCTGTGCGTGCCTTATGCAGTGAACCAGGGCCTCATGCTATGCAATGCTCTAGTTAGTATTGAGCAAGTCCCTTAGTCATCTTTAAAATTTTCCTTCTGTGTTGCTAAAGGCAAAATGAATATTCACCGTCCATTATTTTTTAAAAGTGTGTGTGTGTGTGTGTGTGTGTGATATGTGAAGGGGCTTCAGGGTCAGCCCCTAGACACCAAATTCTCAGCACAAAGGGGATTTATTATCCTTGAGGGACAAGCAGGTGTGTATGTGGGAGCCGCCTATGGGTCAGACAGACAATGTGTCTGTAGGTGTGGGTTTTAAGGAGAAGAGGGGGAATTCTGTGCTAGGACGAGTGGGTAAATCATGATTGGACAGGTTAGAGAGTGTAGCCAAACAATGAATTTTGATTGCTGGACCTTGGCAGTTTGATAGTTGGACCTTGGACTTTTAGTCAGGCACAAGGAAGTGGCCAAATAAGGGGGTAGACCTTGGTGGCTAGCTTTAGGAATGTAATCTAATGGTTTAGCAAGGGAGAGGGAAGATCTGCTGGCACCATGTTTGCCATGCATGGGCCTGTTAGAGAGTTGTCAATATGTATTCCAGAGTGCAGGCACCAGAGGAGGCCAGAGGGGCTGGATCTTCTGGAACTGGAAGCATAGGAAGTTTTAGCGACCCAATGTATATGCTGGCGACTGAGCTCTGATCTACTGCAAGAACAGCAAGTATTTATGGGAGCTGGAGAGATGACTCGGTGCACTTGCTGTTCTTGCAGAGGACCAGGGTTCAATTCCCAGCACTTACACAGCATCTCACAACCATCCGTAACTCTGGTTCCTGGGATTCTTACACTCCCAGGCACTGGATGCATATACACAGGCAGAAAAAACATACACGTGAACATTTTTTTTTTTTTTTGTAAAGACCAGCAGTATTCTTAACCAGAGTCAGCTCTCCAGCCCTCTGTGTGCCTTTATTGGAGAACTAAACTAATTTACATTCATGCTGTATTGGTAGGGAGGCTTTACCATTGCCATTGGCCTGTTTTCTGGTTCTTTTACAGACCCTGTGATCCCTTCCTGGTGTATTTCTTTGTAATTAGATAATTCTTTTGAAGTGTAACTTTTGATTTTTTTTTTGGGGGGGGGGGGCAGAATCTTGTGTAACTCAGAATGGCCTCTATGATACTTTCATGTGTGTGTGTCCCAGTGATACTTTCACATGTGTATGTCCCAGTGATACTTTTATGTATGTGTGTATGTCCCAGTAAGTTACACTAGGGATGGTCACATGGATATAAGTGATAGTTTACAGCAGCATGGACACTTTAGCAGTGGCTACATCAGTGAAGAAAATCTCTCTCCCCTATCAACCATTAACTGTAAATCCTGGGGCTGAAGAGATGGCTCGGTGGCTCAGAGCACTTGTTGTTCTTGTAGAGGACCTGGGTTCAAGTCCTAGGACTGACATGGCGCTTCACAACCATTCATAATTCCAGTTCTAGGGAATCAAACATCCTCAGGCACCAGGAGCTCCTGTGGTGCACATGCAAATAGATACGCAGGCAGAACACCCATACACATAAAAAGAAATACATCTTAAAACCAACGAACCTGTGTTAAGTAATCCCAGCTGCTATAAATCCAAGATTGCCACAGCTAAGTCATGCCCGGAAGTCGGAATTCTACACCGCTCTCCAACGCTTACTTCCTGTGTCTTTTCCTTCTTCCCTTCACCCTTTTTCTTTCTATTTCTTCTCTCATCATGTTCATTGAGCCTTAGAGAGGGCAATAGCCAATATGGATGTCACATTATGACTGGGAGTTCAATAGTTACTTATTACCAATACTTTGATCGCTTGTGAGTCTGTGCAGTCACCATCTTGAAAACAAACACACAAACAAAACCCCAAAAGTTTCTCTGACCAAGACCCAAACTACTGTTAATAATCTATGAGAATAAACATAACTATTTAAAAGGCATTTTGACAGCTACATGGTGTTCAATTAGCAAACCATCAGTGGCTTTGCCAATAGGACATATTCCCTCCGCAGCCACTGGGTCTGGGTTGGCTTCCAGTACCAGATGTGAATTTTCCATTTGTGCAGTGGGCAAAAAAATCCAATCATAAAGAGATTGGTTACCTCCTTGACAATCTAGCCACTTATGCACCAGTGGGCTCATCTTTTCAGTAGATCAGAACTGTTGCACACAGGGTCCACAGTCAAATAAGACTTGGATGACAGTTCTCTCCCAGCTCTTGGCATAGCATATTCCAGCACCATGAGGGCTAGCCAGTAGAGAGGAACTTGCTAGACCAGTTCTAGCTTGATTTTTCTCTCTATATTTAGAAATGAAAGTATGTGGTGTCCTTAACAAATTTTTTAAGGTCTTACTATCCAGTTCTGGCAGGCAGCCAATAGCAGTGGCATTATTAATTTGGGAGTCTCTAGGTCTCCCTAGCCAACATCTTATAGGGAGGGGGCTCACCCCTGGCCTGGGGTTTTTGTTTAATAACCTATGACTGTTGGGTGCAATTTAAGCTACCCACATAGTATATCGTTGTCGACCTCTTAAAAACTAATTTTTGACTAAGTTATAAACTACCCTACATTTAATTTTCTTGATAACAGACTTGGCACTTTTTCTGTTGCATCTCTCTCAACAAGTCTTTGCAGATTTTTTTATTTTCAATACTTTTGTGCTTTTTATCAACGGTGTAGGAATGATTTATTTCTATGCCACCATTGCAGTACTTGGGTATACTGAATCTGATAGTGTCCTTATTTTTTCTAGTGAGTCTTATATCTTCATTATGTATAAAACATCCCCTTCTTTCCATTCGAAGAATGTCCTTTGGCATTTCTTAGTCATGTCTGGCGGTGATAAAGGCCGTTAGGTTTCTGTTCGGGCAGGTTTTCTTTCTCCTTCATATCTAGGGGACAGCTTTGCTGCTGGCACGCTACCCCCTCTGGACTTTGACTATAATCACCCCTCTCTAGTGTGACCAGAAAAGTCAGCGCCCACAGGTTTGTACTGAGTAGGAACTCAGTTATGCCATTTGCGTCTTCTCTATGTGTGACACAGTAGTCTTATTTGGTTGAAAGAGTTTCGTCACCTTGTACCCAAATATCTATATCTTCCCGCCATTATTTCTCCAAGTCAGCTTCCTCTTCCTTTGTTCTCTCCTGAATACAAATGACTCACGCACTTGGTCTTTGACTCTGTCCTTAAGTCATATAAATTATCTTGTTGTTTTGAGATAGGATGGTAGACGGCCTTGAACTTGCTATATAGCTGAGGACATTTTTGAACTCATCATCAGCAGGTTCAATGTCCTAAATGTGTGTGGACCCAGTATAGTGGCAGAGGCAGTGTTGGGGACACTCTGGAAGCCAGCATGAGCCCCAGGGCTGGGCATGTATGAGGACAGTAAGAGTAGCTCCGTCTCCCTCCTTTAAACTCTTACTGCAAAACATCTCATTCCTTGCCCTATGTGAACTTTGGGGATATTCTTTTAGACAGCTAAATTTTTAAAGGACCATTGCTATGGATTACTTAAATTGTTTTTCTGACAAGATTTCTCTGCTGTGATTCTGTCCTTGAACTCTAGCTACCTTGACCCACTCAGACTACCAACTCTCTGTCCAAGTAGGACAGCCAAGTTCCCTCTCAATTTATCCTATTCTGTGACTAGACTTTCTCTAGCAGGGCACATATATCTCGCCTCATTCATTTTCTTTCTCAGAACTCACTGACTCACTGGCCTGTGTTGTCTATGATTGACACACACACACACACACACACACACACACACACACACACACACACATATATATATATATATATATATATATATATATATATATATATATGGTTGAATTCAATCTAAGGTATAAGGGCCTGTAAAGTACTTATAATGTACCTTACTTCAAATGATTTAACTTAACAATTTTCAACTCGAAGACAGAGCAAAAAAGATATACATCTACCAAAAGCCTGAATTTAAAATTTGAATTTTGGGGCTCGGTCCTTTTTTAAACTTGCACCAACCAATAGGTCTCACTTTTACAAGGCTAGACAGCAGCACGAGCTGAAGGATCAGCCACAGGACTGTGGAGAGAAACAGTCTGTTCTCTCTACGCTGGACTGTGTTTCCGAGCTATAGTTCTGGTCGATTGGGTATATGGAATTTATTTTTGATTTTTTTAAGTTTACAATGGATATTATGAATAGCCCTGTTTGTAGGTCAAGTGCATCTATACCTGTGAAGATTAAATAGAAAGAAGTGCAGAAAGTGTAGTTCCTGGACCAAAGAAATATCTCTTCTGAGCAAATATATTGTATTACTTACTGCCTCAGAATCAATATTATTTTACATTTGTGATTTTTCCTCATGGGAGAGTTACTTAAAATAAAAGTAATATTGGGCAAATGTTCTGTAAGCAGTGGGTAGATACAGGGCTTTGGAGTCATGTAAACTTATGTCCCAATCCTGATTTTTTTGTTTGTTTGTTTGTTTGTTTTTGGTTTTTCGAGACAGGGTTTCTCTGTGTAGTCCTGGCTGTCCTGGAACTCACTCTGTAGACCAGGCTGGCCTCGAACTCAGAAATCCGCCTGCCTCTGCCTCCCAAGTGCTGGGATCAAAGGCGTGCGCCACCACCGCCCGGCGACTTCATGTTTTTTACAGTGGTAAGAGCTACACTGGCCTGTTCGCTCTGAGACCCCCCTGACTACTTTTATAAAGATCGCTTTTTGTAGGGGCCACTGACATTTCCATTCATTTTGCCCATGTTTAACTAATACTTTGAGTCTTATTGAAAAACAGGAGCTAAACCTACAAAGAAGGAAACAAAGCTCCAAAATCCCAAGAAAAGAAATACAGAAAACGGAAAAAAGATTAAGAGAAGCCCAACTGCTGCGTTGCCCCTCCCCGCCCTTCCATCTTTGCAACTGAATGCCTGAACACACCTTCCCCTCAGTGAGGCTCCTAAGAGCCTAAGTCTTTTCTGGGCATGTGTCTTGTCGGGCACGTGGGCTGCTTTCCAAACTCCTTTACAAACACAGTTTCTCTGGATGTCCTGTTTGCCAAAAGAATTTCATACCAACCTCTATAGTTCTTAGGTAGTCTCTCTCTCTCTCTCTCTCTCTCTCTCTCTCTCTCTCTCCCTCTCTCTCTCTCTCTTTCTCTTTTCTTCCCTCCTTCTCCCTCTCTCATTCTTTCTCTCCCTCCCTCTTTACCTCCCTCCCCGACTCTCTCTTAAAGGGCCTCATGTACCACAGGCTTATTTTAACCTTGCTATGTAGCCAAGGGTGACCTTGAACTTGGTGATCCTCCTGCCTCTACCTCCAGAGTGCTAAAACTGAAGGCATGTGTCACTATGCCCAGTTTATGTGGTACTGAGATTAAACCTAGGGCTTTGTGTATACCAGGTTGTACAAAAAAACGCTCTTCCAACCAGGCTACCCCTCTAGCCCCAAGGCAGCATGCTAGGTGTTTTTATCACCGCCATTTCTGTTGAGTCTTCTATGAGCATGTAGTCTGCCTTGTGTCCTTTGTATGTAGTATCCCTCAAACATCCACCCCAGAGGTGTTATTGCCATATTATAGCAAAACTCCCATTCTCTGGGAGACCCAGAGACAAGGTTCAGACACTTAGGCAAACACACCAATTGAATCAGTGATAGAAAGCAAAAAAAATGTAGGTGTGTGTGTGTGTGTGTTTATGGCTTTGTGCTTGTGTCCATGAAGGCCACGGGTCAATGTCGGGTGTCTTTCTTCCTCAATCACTGTTTACTTTTTGAGATAATGAACCAGCAGCAGCTCACTGAAGTCGGCTGTTGGCTCACCACAGAGCCCAGGGATCCTCCTGTCTCTGTGGCAGGAACTACCAAGCCTGGATTTTACTCGGGTGCTCAAGCTCCGAATTCAGGTCTTCTTGCATGTGCAGCAAGCACAGCAGACTGAGCCATCTCCCCAGCCACTGCAGAAAGGAAATGGATGTCTTAGGTTCATATGGGGAAGAATCAGGTCTAGAGCAAGAGGCCTACCTAGCTAAATGGCCTTGGCTGAGGTGTGGTCGGTTTGGCCAGTATCTCAGCTCTAGTTTCACAGGGTGCTTGAAGGAAGAAACCCTCAGTGCTTGAGGGGATAAGCCAGGGGTGGCTTCGGGTTGGAGGTGATCTCACCACGGAGTGATACGTCCGCAGGCTAGGCTATTCCCGAAATGTCAGGTGACTGGCGGTTGAGGACAGTGACTGGGAAGCTTCAGGGGGTTTGGAACGGCACATTGTAAAAGCTGCTGACTCAGGTCTTCTTATCGCTTGCACGCTGATGAGACGGGATAGGCAATAGGCTTTTAGACAGACACACCCTAGTGATTCACGTGTCTACAGAGAGTCAAGCCAATGACTGTCCCAAAGCAGCAAGAAGTACACTGTCAGAGATGCCAGACTTTGAAACACTTTTAGTAACTTGTGAGCCTATGTGAGGAGTCGATGCCCATGAACAGACTTGCTTTCTAAGTAATGTAAGATCGGGACAGCTATACTCAGCATATTTCAAATAAGGTCTGTCCTGCGCTAGTCTGAAAGAGGGAACTGGACTCTGGCTGCCTTTCCACATAGGAGGATGGGCCCAACGTGAAAATCCCTCAGGACTTCCCTGTAATTTTGAAGGTGGCGTTTCCCACCCCAGCTGCGTAATTGTGTTTGCCCAGCTGCTGCAAAGTTTTCCCTGTTTCATAGAGCACTGAACATGCTGGCCTTGACAAGTGTTTGTTTCCTCATTCCTGTGGGGCAAACGTGGCTCCAGCTTCCTAGTCCACCATTTTTAACCTCTGCTGTCCTGTTTAACCAAGCAGTGGTAACTTTGTCTCCCAAGGGATATGTGCTCATTTTATTATTATGTTGTTGGTAACACTAGCTCTGGAATGATGAGAGAAAGCGACACACAGGACCGAATGCTAAGAGATGGAGCAGTTGGGGACATTACAGAGGTTGCTTATTGTGGGAAAGAACCATAAAGTCCCCCCCCCCCCAAAAAAAATCATGGTTGATCTTATAGATTAAAGCTGGAAATTTCTGTTGGGGAGATGTAAAGGCCTTGATTTAATTCAGACAACGATTGCTTTGCTCTGGTCTGACATCCACACAGTGACTTATAGATAGGACTGAGTCAGACAGGCCTCTGCCTTTCGGGGACTCCCAGACACCTGAACAAAGCCCAGTCAGTGAGCTCAACAGCAGAGGTCTGCACAGACAGCAGCACAAGGCATGTCTCAGCAGAGGCGCTGGGGAGCTTCTCCTTCAAGAGGAGCTGAGCTTTCAAAGATGGGAGAGTCAGTAAGATTCAATAAGCGTGCTCACTTCACCTCCACCCCCAAAGATGGGGAAGGCTAAGAACCTGTGACTGACGGATGTGTCTAAGCAGAAGCTGCTGTGTGAGGATAGGCTAGGGGCTTGTGGGTCATATGTAGCATTGCACTTACAGTGAAAACATCTCATGTTGCCCAACATGGAACTAAAACTGTGTGTGTGTGTGTGTGTGTGTGTACATGTGGAGTGTGTTTGCTCATACTTTTATATGTTGAGGCCAGAGGCCAATGCTGGCTGCCTCTCTCAATCTCTCTCTCTCTCTCTCTCTCTCTCTCTCTCTCTCTCTCTCTCTCTCATCCCCCCCACCCCCCATGTTTGAGATAAGATCTGTTTCTCACAGAATCTAGGGCTTGCTGTTTAAGCTGGATTGGCTGGCCATCAATTTCCCAGAATCTGTTAACTTTTGCATAGGTGCTAGGATCCAAACACAGGCCCAGGTCCTGGTGCTTGGAAAGCAAACACTTCACACTGAGTCAGTCCCTAGCCAGGAAGATGTGTTTTGGTAGAATTTACAAGGTTGTCTGAGGACACCTTAGAACTCCTTAGGAAGAAACAGGAAGGCCGTTTTGTAGGAGAGTTTGGGGTTTTAAATGGTGGAAATGGCAGGGGAAAGCCATTTCCAGCACAGTGAAGGGCTAGGAATGCAGTGTAGAAATAAAAAAGCTTGGTAGCCTTGTGAGACGTGACAGAAGAGGTTAGCTGGGCCCTGGCTAGGAGAGGGATCTGCCGGGAATTTTGTATCCTTAGGGTTTTTTTGTTTTGTTGTTGTTTTGTTTTGAGATAAGATCTTATTGTATGGCTTTGGCTGGCCTCAAACTCGCCCTGCTTTCATAGCGCTGGGATTAAAGGTGTGTGCTATCATGCTCTGCATAGTATTATTTTTAAAGGTCTATTTTACTTTTCATTAGCTCTTCTATGTGTGTGTGTGTGTGTGTGTGTGTGCGTGTGTGCGCACGTGCACTCCATTTCAGGTGTTTATGGTGTGGGATTTCCTGCAGCTGGAGTTATAGGCTGTTTCGAGCCCCTGGACTTGGGTGCTGGGACCTGAACTCAGATCTGCAAGAGCGGCAAGTGCTCTTAACTGCTGAGCCATCTCTCCAGCCCCACCCATCCTAGGATGGAGGAAAACTGTAATGCAGTAGGGATGACACAGTGGGAAGGTAGCTCATTAGGAGAGCACTTGCTTGTATGTTTTATAATCTAGGTTTGACCCCTAGCTAGGGAGAGGGCAAGATGGCTGCATGTTAGCTGAGGATATGAGTCTCTCCTAGAACTTACATAATAATGAACATTAAAATTATTAAGTGTGTGTGTGAATGTGTATGTGTGTTTGTGTTTATATGCGTGTGTGCTTGTGTGTGTATGTGGTGTGTGTGATGTGTATATGGTGTGTGTGGTGTGTATGTGTGTGTATGTGTGTGTATGTGTAGTCTCTGTGTGTATGTGTGTATGTATAGTCTATGTGTGTGTGGTGTAGTGTGTATGTGTATATGGTGTATGTGTGTGTGTGTGTGTGTGTGTGAGAGAGAGAGAGAGAGAGAGAGAGAGAGAAAGAGAAAGAGAGAGAGATAACATGCGTATGGAAGCCAAGGGACAATCTGTGAGAGTCAATTCTCTCCTTTTACTATTAGGCTCCCAGGAATCAAACTTAGTCCTTGATTAGGCTTGTTGACCAGTATCTTTACCCATGGAGCCACCTCACCAGTCCACAGACATTTATAAATGCTTAAAATATCTTACCCTTAAACATTAAGAGAATATTTCCTATTTATTAAGACAGCTCATGTTTCTTATTGGAAAATGTCTAAAAAAACCCCAACCAACCAACCAACCAACCAACCAACCAACCAACCAACCCCCCAAGAGAACCAGGCAGTGGTAGTGCACGCCTTTAGTTCCAGCAGTCTGCATCCCAGGGAGGCAGAGGCAGGCAGGTCTCTGAGTTCAAGGCCAGCCTGATCAACAGATCGAGTTACAGGACGGGCACGGCTACTTGGAGAAACCCTGTTTGGGAAAAAAAAAAAAAATCAATGAAACAAAACAAAATAAAACACCCAAATAAAACCATCAAGGTGGCTCACGCCTTTAGTCCTAGCACTTGGGAGGCAGAGGCAGGCAGATTTTTGAGTTCGAGGCCAGCCTGGTCTACAGAGTGAGTTCCAGGACAGCCAGGACTACACAGAGAAACCCTGACTCGAAAAACAAAACAAACAAAAAAATCAAGGCAACAACATTGGCAGCAACAAAAGAACAAAACACCCTAATCCCACTGCTCAAAGGAATAATTTGTTAAATTTTAATATGTCTTCTCTACGTGTGTGTCTGTGGATTTTAAAAAGCCTTCAATTGTACAAATATATTGAAACGATTTTTGGTAGTGTGTACTTTGAGTATGATAGTTTGGGCTGGAGAGATGGCCCCGTGGGGAAGAGCAGTTGTTTCTGTTTCAGGGAGGTTGGGAGGCTACGAGTTCCTGTAGTTCTAGTTCCAGGGCTCTGGCGCCCTCTCCTGGCCTCCCTGGGCACCAGCACACATCTGTGCATACATGAAACTGGGTCAAAAAATGTGTGTATTTTAAATCCTTTGGCTCTATCTTGTCGAATTACTCTGGAGAATAGTACGCCAGGGAGGCTGATGGTATTTTGTTAACACTTCTTTGCCTAAGTTATTTTAAAGTCCTCTTTATTTGGTAGCAATGGGATTCTATGAGAGCCCTCTAGTGGCTAACCTAAGTTTTGCAAAAATTTTCTTCTGTGGAATTAAATTTGACGTGTAAAATCTTCACAGAGAGCTATCTTGTCTGTTTAAAGGTCTTTTTTCTCAGCCAGACTTGGTAGTGCACGCCTTTAATCTAATCCCTTGCGAGGCAGACGGAGGTGGATCTCTGATTTTGTGGCCAGTCTGGTCTACCAGGTCTATGTCTTCCAGGACAGTCAGGGCTACACAAAGAAACCTTGTGTCCAAAAACCAAAGTAAGTGGAGACCTTTTCTTGTAGTTGGAGCAATAAGGTGCCACTTGCTTTCATTTCAAACTCTGATTTTGTAGTGGGTAATGAAATATTTTGAATTTTGCTGTTGTGCTACATTAAAAAGTGCCTCTGTTTAGAAACAAATTTATAACCAACTAACCTTTTGTTAAACTAATACTTATTGATCACTTACTATGGTTTTACATATGTGATCTACTTCACATCCACACACGTCCACACAGAGATATATATGCACACATAGATACACATCTACACACATGCACACATGCACACACAGACACATGTACACACACATAAACACATACACACAGAGACATACATGTACATACATAAACACTAATAGACACACATGTGCACACGCGCGCACACACACACACACGCATGCACGCACACGCACACGCACGCACACACACACACACGCACACGCACACGCACACGCACACACACCATGTGTTGTGATAAGAGAACAGCTAACCTGGGTTGGCTCTTTCCTTCTATTGTACAGGTGCCATGATCAAACTCGGGTCATCAGGTTTGTCAGTGTGTAACCTTACCTGCTGTACCATCTTACAGGCCCAGTATCTATTTCTTTTTTTTAATTCATCTACTTCTTAATTGGCCTGTTTTGGAGGTGCTGTTCAAGACAGGGTTTCTAATAACCCTGCAGTAGTGTTGTCTTCTTGGTTCTTGGTACCCAAGCATTCAGGATAAACTATTAAAGTAGAATAATGTTTTCTGTAAGAAACAGAAAAAAAAGTTACAGGCATGATGAGACATGCCTGTAATCCTAGCATAGAGAGTCTGAGAAAGGAGGATCACCAGTTAGAAACCAGCCTGGCTTATGCAATGAGACTCAATCTTGAAAAAAAAAAAAAGCAAAGAAAAGAAGATACATAAAAAGACATCAGAAGCCTCTCTTCCTGTTCTTTAAAAAAATGGGACAGCTACATAGTATTAATAACAGAATTTCTTGTTTCCAAAGACTTATTTTTGCTATTTTAAATTATGTGTGTTCATGGATATGTGCACATGTGGGCAGATGCCTAAGAAGTGCAGAAGCATTAGATCTCCCTGGAGCTGGGTTACAGGAGATTGTGAGTTTCCTGATAAAGATTCTGGGAACTCAGGTGCCCTGCAAGAGCAGTAAGTACTCTCAGGCCAGAGCCAGCTCTCAGAGTGTATTCTTTCTAAATCATGTTCTAACACATATGTTTTCAGTAAAATGTTTAAAACTTCACAAACTGGTCACTGTACCAGTGTTCTGTTTGGTTAATGACAATACTTGTTCTTACTGCCTTTAGCTACAGGACTTAATGATGGGGCTTTTTGGATTGTTCTCATTTTTCTATCTAGGACTCAATACTTTATTGTTATTAGTTTTCTCTAGGGACAAGCCCCCTGAGAGTAGCTGGTACCCAAGTAGTTAGCCTCATACTTATGTGAACACAGGTGTGCATAGAAGATGGCATGAATTTGAGAGGACGGTATTGGGGGAACATGGAAGGAGCTGAAGGCACGAGGGGTAGATATGATAAAAACGCATTGTACTTGTGTATGGAAAAAAACCCAAAACGTAAAAATGTAGGCTTTTGAAGAAATGGTTTCACTGAAGTTGAAGGCCCAGAAGTGGGCTTTGAACACCTTCTGGTAGCTAAATAGCTGATTAAAAATAATGATTCCTAGCTGGGTGGTGGTGGCACACGCCTTTAATCACAGCACTTGGGAGGCAGAGGCAGGCGGATTTCTGAGTTTGAGGCCAGCCTGGTCTACAGAGTGAGTTCCAGGACAGCCCGGGCTACACAGAGAAACCCTGTCTCGAAAAAACCTAAAAAAAAAAAAAAAAAAAAAAAAAAAAAAAAAAAAAAAAAAAAAATAATAATAATAATAATAATAATGATTCCTTTACTTGAGATCGGGTCTTGCTGTTTTGCCAGGACTAGTCTCACATTCCTGAGCTTGTACAGTCTTCCAGCTGGTGCTCAGGTCTACCTGAGTATCCAAGGCTGCAGGTGCACCATGGTGCCTGGCTTTAAGCAGAGTCCAGTTCCAGAAAGAGCAGCATGTGGCACTCACTCTGCCGATAGATTTACAGAAGAGACCATTGGCACTCCCAAATAAACAAAGAGGTTCTGACTCTTCTGTTGGAAAAGCTCGCTCTGCCTAAGGACAGCAGGTGAATGTGGCAGCACAGAAGGTCGGACTCTGCTGTCTGCCCGCTCCCTAAACCAGCGCTGATTCCTGATGTCTTCACAGTATCTTCCTTGGGACCTGGAGCACTGCAGTCTTGGCTCTCTCTCTCTTTCTCTCTGACTTAGTGCTATTTGATCAGTATGTAGTTTTTAGTGTCCTCATGGGTGCTGCCTGGGCAACCATCTCAGGTCTCAGTAAACACACACACACACACACACACACACACACACACACACACGCACAGACATACACAGACATACACACACACATACATGCACACACACACACACACATACACACACACATACACACACATACACACACATACACACATACACACATGTACATGTCAAAATCCTGAAATCATGGGGCATTTAACTTATTTTAAGTCTTCTTTGAGGGGTGGAGGGTTGGGACAGGGTTTTTCTGTGTAGCCCTGGCTATCCTGGAACTCTTTCTGTAGACCAGGCTGGCCTCGAACTCAGAAATCCGCCTACCTCTGCCTCCCAAGTGCTGGGATCAAAGGCGTGCGCCACCACCGCCCGGCAAAAGAAAGGAAATTTGCAGGCAAATGGATGGAACTAGAAAATATCATCCTGAGTGAGGTAACCCAAAAGAATATACATGGTATGTACTCACTGATAAGTGGATATTAGGAAAAAAGCTTGGAATACCCAAGATACAATTCACAGACCATAGGAAGCTCAAGAAGAAGGAAGACCAAAGTGTGGGTGCTTCAGTTCTACTTAGACGTGGAACAAAATAATCACTGGAGGTAGAGAGAGGGAGGGACTTGGACGGGAGAGAGGAGGGGATAGGAAAAAGTGGGGGCAGGAGCAGGTGTGGGAGGAGACAGGAGAGATATACAAAAGGTCAGGAAATTGAACAGAGGTGTGTAGCATTGGGGGATGGGGCACTGGGGGTAGCAACCAGAAAGTCCCAGATGCCAGGAAAGCAAGAGGCTCCCAGGACCCAATGGGGATGACATTAGCTGAAATACACAACAAAGGGGAGGGAGAACCTGTAGAGACCATATTCAGAGGTTAGGCACGGCCCCTGGTTGAGGGATGGGGCCACCCACTCATCTCAAAAATATTAACGCAGAATTGCTCTTGTCTAAGGGAAATACAGGGACAAAGAGTGGAGCAGAGAATGAAGGAAAGGCCATCCATAGACTGCCCTACCCGGGGATCCATCCCATATAAAGACACTATTGCTGATGCCAAGGAGAGCTTGCCAACGGGAGCCTGATATGGCTGTCTCCTGAGAGGCTCTGCCAGAGCCTGACAAATACAGATTCGGACGCTTGCAGCCAACCAACTGAGCACGGGAAGCACACTGGAGGAGTTAGGGGAAGGACTGAAGGAGCTGAAGGGGTTTGGCAACCCCATAGGAAGAATAACAATATCAACCAACCAGACCCTCCAGAGCTCCCAGGGACTAAACCACCAACCAAAGAGGACCCACGGCTCCAGCTGCTTATGTAGCAAAGGATGGCCTTATCTGGCATCAGTTGGAGGAGAGGCCCTTGGTCCTTCCTATAAAGGCTCGACCCAGCGTAGAGGAACGCGAGGGCAGTGAGGTGAGAGTGGGTGGGTAAATACCCTCACAGATGCAGGAGGGAGGAAAATGGAATAGGGGGTTTCCGTAGGGGAAACTGGGAAGGGGGCTAACATTTGAAATGTAAATAAATATCCAATAAAAAAAAAAAAAAAAAAAAAGGCTGACATGGGCTGAGGAAATGGCTCAGTGGTTAAGAGAACGTACAGAACCCACATCAGGCAGCTCACAATCACCAGTAACTCCAACTCTACGAGGTCCGATTCAGAGACACAGTCAGTCCCTGGAGCTAAGTGGCCAACCGCGATAGCTTACATGTTGAACTTCCAGGCCAATGAGAACAGAAAACAAAAAGCCAGAAGGCGAATGGTGTCCTAGGAGCAACACTCGATGCTGTCCTCTGGCGTTTCCATGTACCACACACTCACAGTGGTGTGGTCCCACTCTTGCACAAACACGTCATGTGTGTACCTACCCCACACAGGAAGAATTTGATTTGTATTCTTAGAGCAGTGGGTTCATAGACACCTCGTGCTTTCATATACTTGGTTTTCTAAAGAGATGCGTATTTTTAGCGTATAAAAAAAATGTTACAGAAAAATGGCGGATTTTAGTTAAGTCTGTCACGTGACTGGCTCGTGCCAGTCGAAGTTAGGTCAGTCCATCCTCCATCTCCATAGTTCCCTTCAGTGCTTTTTAAAAAAACACCTATACAATGGCAAAGTCACTAGAGGGCGCTAAGAGCACACTGATTCACCCAACGTTCTTGGCATGCTCTATTAGATGCCAGCAAGAGCTCTGGCATCCAGTCATATACAGCACTAACTGAATGGCCTCTAGTTTGGCTGGCCAATTTCAAGTGTAAATGGTAGAATAGCATTTAACACAGCTGTTTCCTTCTTTACACACACACACACACACACACACACACACACACACACACCCTTTCTTTTCAAATACCTTTCAGTAAAAATTTTCATAACAAATATAATATCAGATTTAAGATCAGAAGATAGCATGCTTTAATCCCAGCACTTGGGAGGCAGAGGCAGGTGGATTTCTGAGTTTGAGGCCAGCCTGGTCTACATAGTGAATTCCAGGACAGCCAGGACTACACAGAGAAACTCTGTCTCCAACCAAAAACCAAAAACCAAAAACCAAAAAAAAAAAAAAAAAAAAAAAAAATCAGAAGATAGAAACTCAGATCTCCTTAGAACTTTCTAGTTCCGTGTCATATTGTGGGCATGTGGAGAGGTGACACGGCAGAGTTTCTGAGAGAAAAGGAACTGAGCTGGGATTGACTGGGAACCCACTGGTGACACTGTCTGGTTGTGGTTGGACTCACTGTCACACAGGGCCTGAGACTGTGTGAGGCTTGGGATGTTCATTTATTGTGTTGTAGTATGTGGAAAGTCAGATTGTGATCACTGGGGACACTTGCAATGCAGTCACAGCAAGGAATGTGGAAGAATCCCTACATCAAATAAAATAAGGCAGAAAAAGAAAACAAAACCACAAGAGAGCTGGTGGGCTTTACCCAGAATCCAGAGCGCCTGGCCATGGGACTGTGTCTTCAGCCTCTGTGGCCCATGGTCTGTGCTTCAGTGGCTGCCTAGCCTCCTTTGGAGTGGATAACCTTTTCGTTCCTGGCTAATTTATTCTGCTGGCCTCCTGCAGGTACCATTTTGTGTGTGTCTGTCATAGAACATGATAATAATAGCTTAATTATTTAGTGTCTTGTCTCTTACATTTTTGTACACCTTGCTTTTTTTATGTGATTTATGCTACCTTCATCTTCACAATACCCCTGGTGGGAAATTCACTCTTCTCATTTCCAAGTGGATATCATGAGAGTCACATGGGCAGAGGAACAAATCTAGAAGGAATGTGTTCCCTGGTGTCGCCTTCCAAGACAGAAATTTTGACATCTTAGTAAGTCATTTTACTACTCTGTGCCAAAGTTTTGAAAGAAATCTGACTTTGCAAACACATGTGTGTGTGTCTGTGTGTTTGTGTGTGTGTGTGTGTGTGTGTGTGTGTGTATGTGTGTGTGCACATGCATTCATGAGACCTGTGGGTGGGCAGGCCATTGCTCAACTCTGATTGACTGAGCTGTCATGTGTAGAACATTAATTCTAACAGAGTTCTAAGAATGTAAGTTTCACAGGTAGTTTTGCGATGAATTGATGGAGCTTGGGGTTTTTATATTTTGTATTGTACTTAGCAGAAAGCTAGTTTTGGATATTAAAGTAAGTATCTGTCAACAGCCAGATGAATAAGCCTCATGAAATACTCTGTAGACTTGATGTTTAAATTTCTATAAAATAGCTTGTACAAGCCCTCACCTTACACGAGCAAATGAAGAATGCAAGAAAAAGAATTCTGAGCTTCATATCACAATCTAGTAGCCAGGCTTTTTGAGGATTTGTCCCAAACACTACTTTCAGATCCATATGCATAGTGACTCACACACCCATAAGGAGAACCGTAAGGTAGGAAATGTTTTTTTATCCCACTTTACAAATGACAGGAAACCAAGAAACATTACATAGGACCGATACAAAGGCTCAGCAGGAAAAGGCACTGCCATCAAACCTGAAGTCCTGACTTTGGTTCCTGGGACCACACGGTGGTAGATCACGGACTCCTGCAGTTGTCCTCTGACCTCTAATCATGTGTCATGTACATGGACCCACACACGTATAGACACACACAAAGTAAGTAAATGAGAATGTAATAAAAAGACGCATGAAATGATCAGAAAATGAATACAAATATTCTTTTAAAAAGCAGTGTGAAATGTTTTGATCCCACAGGCAGTAGTTGGAGTCAGAACTATGCAACCTGGTCCGGGTAGCTCAAACAGTGACTGTCGTCAATCAACAGCACCAGCTCTGTATCAAATACTTTGTAGGAGTTCTCCCCCGTAGCCCACAGTAACTCTAATGATGTGTCTGCCATTCTTACTCCAAGACCAACCCACCAGTCACATAGGCTGAGAGACAGCCCACTTGTCTCCTTCCTCAAGGGCAGTCTTGCCTTGAAGACTTGGTGACACGTGTGACTCTAGCATGAGGACTAGCTGCAGCAAGCTCAACACCAGTGGTGCGTGCATGCCATCTGAGGCCTCTGCATGTTCAGCAGAATGTATGTTTGCTGATATCTGCCACCATTTTAAACAATAAGTGGAGAGGGGGTAGAGGTCCAGGTGACTAGATCAAGCCATACAGTAAGATAAGCAAACACCTTCAAGACTTAAGAATGAGCAAGCCGGAAGCCGTAGCTCAATGGTGGAGCACTGCCTGGCATGCTCAAGTCTTTGGGTTCACCCCCAGTACCTCCCTCCACCCAAGGGCACAGAATGAGCCTTATCTGAATGCATGTAGAGAAGGGGGCTGCCAGATAGCCTTTGCTGATAGCTTCTGCTTCCCACTCAATCTGGGCTAGCAGTTTTCTCGGTGGAGAACAGAAGCTAACTTATTTACAGCGATCTGGGCAGAGTGCCTGGCTTTCAATGTATCATAAATGGAACACCAAGCACTTTAGGGGCATTCAGAAAGTGATAACCAGGATGGATTCCCAGGAATGGTCAGGGACAGGAATGAGATGGGCCCATGGATTCTTCTTCCTAGCTGTGTGAACTTGAGGAGCTTTTCCTTTGTGGGGGTAGGGGAGGGGTTGTTTCTTCTGTGTAGAATTGACAGTTGTTCCCACTACAAAGTGTGGACAATTCAATAAGCTGTAGTATAAAAAACACATGTACATAGTGAGTCTTAATAACAGTGAGTTATTGTTGTCACCGTTATTGCGACCAGAGTAAACTCTGCTGGCACCACGGGAAAGCATCTTTATTGTGTTGTTTCTTGTAGTGTGTGCGTGTGTGTTTATGGTGTGTGTGTGTGTGCACACGTGTGCACTAGGGGGGTGTCCCGTGTCCTGCTCTATCTCCATCTACCTTATCTCCATAAGTTACAGAACCTGAAGCTAGAATGGCAGCCAGCAAACTCAGACATCCTTCTGTAGCAGTCCCACAGCCCCATGGCAGGCTTTTTATTGGGTACTGGGGATTGGGATTGAGGTTCTCACAAATGCAAGCGCAGCAAGTGCTTTGACTCACTAAGCCATCTCTGGGTCTTTTCTTGTGGTGACATCGGAGCGTTAAGTGTGTCCCCTCTGTTTCTTAGGGGCATAGGAAACTGTACTAGGTGCTCTTGGAAGTGTCCACAGCTGAGAAGAGGGAGCAAGCGGAGAGTTGGTGGAAGTTGAGGAGGGAGATACAGAGATAAAAGAGGGGCCTCAAGAAGAGAGATTATGTTTAACAAGCCCAACAGGAGCTGGACGCACCCACTTCACTCTGGGGTCTCTATCGGGATGGGATTAATGTACTTTCCAGTGCTGAACGCGCGTCACCAGTCCGTGGGGCGGTCTGTTGCCCCTCCTCATCCCCTGCTCCCCTCCACACCCGGCACTGGAGCCTGGCCCGCGATTGGCCGGCTCGGCTCGGGGGCTGTCGCGGATTGGCGCTTGCCAGCCCGGGCCACGGAGTTTAAAGAGGGGGCGGGGACGCGCTGCCCAGCAGCGTTGCAGTCCCCGCTAGGCGCACCTGTCCCCGCTGCTCGCCGTCGCAGCAGCGCTCGCCACCTCTCTCTCTCCACCTCGAGTATCCCGGAGCCAGCGGCTTGCAAGGGCGGGAGAGGGCAAGCCTAGGGAAGGCTCTGTCCAGGCCGGCGCAGGGGGCACAGTCCGTGTGGATCGAACTGCGTGGACGTCGCTGCGGCCACCATGGTAGCCACTTGCCTGCAGGTGGTGGGTTTTGTCACCAGCTTCGTGGGTTGGATTGGCATCATTGTCACAACGTCCACCAATGACTGGGTGGTGACCTGCAGCTACACCATCCCCACCTGCCGAAAAATGGACGAACTGGGCTCCAAGGGGCTGTGGGCCGACTGCGTCATGGCCACTGGTCTCTACCACTGCAAGCCCCTGGTGGACATCCTCATCCTCCCGGGTAAGGGCCCCGAGCTTGCAAACAGCTTCCAGAGGCAGGTTGGGCCAGAAATGGTGGTTTTAAACAGGCCAGAAGTTCGGAGACTCAGAGACCTCCGGGTACATTTTTGACATCTCCAATACAACCCTGTAGGAGAATTAGTCCTAAAGATCCACCTGTCAGCCTCAGTTTCTTTATCTGAACATGAAATATAAAGGCAATTTGGCTACTGGTAACACTGGTTAACTTCGAGAATTTAATGAGTCAAATCATATATACACATGGTGGGAATCACTTTTGTTAATTCCCATGATGGATTCCCAGGTACCCAAGCTAATCCACCAAAGACACTACAGTCCTGGCTCTCTGAAGTCTCCAGTGGGCTTCTGATTACAGCCGTCTATAGGACCGAGGAGGAGAGAACAAAGAGCAATCTCAAATAGGTGTAGGCTGAGCTTCTTAGAGTTCCTGGTACTCAGGAGGCATCTGGGTAAGGTTAGACTGCCTGGATTAGTGCATCCCAGTTGATTCTCCCAGTCCAGGGCCTGCTTTTCTGACTTGTCACCATCCCTACCTATCTTTTGCCCCAGGGATTCATCAATAGCAGGCTGTAGTGGCTGTGCTAGCTCTGCTCTCCCCCCTCCCCCCAACCAGGGTGACACCCTTCTCCAATTCTGTCCAGCTGGCTGCTAGGTGTTGGGAAGAACCAGTACCCTGGGGGAGGGAAATTCCATCAGGGAGATTCAAGCCAAAGATCATGGGGGGGGGGAAGCCATGGGAGGGGGGGCTCATGTCGGGAGATATTGGCCAGCCTCTAAAACCCAGGGTGAGGGAGTTTGGGAGGGAGCATCTTCCTTTGGGTGTCATGGGAAAGTTTTTGGAAACCTGTAGCCAGTTGGATGACTTGGGTGGTTGTAAGCACCATTGTAGATTTCTGCTAGAAATCTGTCATGCCCTGTGACTTCACTGTCACCTAAATGAGGTGGCCTAACTCTCTCTTACCTTGAGTGATCTATATATTTAAGGCCCTTAAATGAGGAGAAGTCAGCCCTAAGATTTTGAGAACAGCTAAATTTGTACCTTCTCCAGGGAGAGCATTGGGGGTTCCAGAGACTCTGTACCCCCCTTTTAGAGCCTTAGGTGCCCTCTCTTTTCCAGACAGGACATTTGGAATTCACTTCCCTCATTCCCAGCTCACCCATTGCTGACTTATCTTTATCCCAGGATGCGGAATTGGGAATCGAAGCCAGGGCTTTGTCTATGTTAGCTGAGCTCTCTACAGACTGAGCTGTATCCCCACCCCATTACATTTTAAAATCTCTTTGCATTCTTTGCTGGTCCATACCTTTCTCTTCCACATAGTATACCACACAGTGCATGTCACACCTGCCATTTGCTACCCCTCTCTCCACTTGGACATTCAGAAAAACCCTGGTGTGGACTCAGCTTCAGTTAACACTGGCTTTGGTAGACCTAGGTTAGACTCCAGCACTCACAATCCGGGTTATCCGAGACAAGTTGCTAACCTCAATAAACCCTAGTAGTTTTTCTTTAAAGAATTTAAAGCAAGCCAGCCAGTTATCTTTCAGGTCTGCTTGTGGGAGCCAATGAGTCAAGAAGTGAAGTCCGGTTCTGAAGTAGGAGGTGCTTTAGGGTAAACGCCGGTTTCTACTAACAGCTGGGCATGGCTGTAGAGATTTTTAATTGATGTATAAAATCATTTTTGTTTCCTTCCCCTGAAATTACATTTCCTGAGCAGTCAATGCCAAATGGTTTGTGTTCAGAACACACAGACCACGCTGGGGGCAAGGGAGTATATTTTTGTGGAGAAGCGAATTGTTCTGTGTTCCCCAACCTTACCCATCTCGTGGGGGAGGGGCACCCCTGTCTTTATCTTCTGATTTCTAGAAGTGGCCTTGGTGCTGTAGCACATGGGCAGCCTTGTGCCATAAACTTCAGAGCATCGGTTTCTGTTGACTGCTGTCTTTGTGTGAGCCCTGGCTCTCCTCCCAGCTGCAAGGGAGGGCTGGGCCTCAGTCTCCTGGGGTCTACAAAGACTATGATATCTGATATGTTATCTCATTCTTAAGAGGAGATAGGCAGTGGTTGGAAGACAGCCCAGGTGACACACCTTAAGGGGCAGTATTGATGCTGCATGTTGGCACACAAGGGAGGTTGGCCGAGTGTGACATGGGGGCCCTGGTACATGGGAAAGAGCTAGGGTCAGTTCTCAGCATTGCTGTTATCTCAGCCCCTGTCAGGTCACTAGCTTTCATTCCACCTGAGCAAATGAAACAGATGGACAGCAGTCGTTCATAAATGTATCACTGTTTTTTTTTTTTTTTTTTTTTTTTTTTTTTTGTGGGGAGAGTGAGAAGTAATTGATAATGTAAGAGTAAAACAGTAAATTTGAATCTGTGAAATTCCCCTGGTGTCCGGTCATCTTTATTTTACAGGAAGCTGTGTGTATTCTGCATCTTCACACGTTCTCACAGCATTTTTGACAGTGTGGAGTGGATCCCTTTGCTCTACATTTCTCTTTCAACTCACTTTTCCTTCACTGACGGTTATGCCATCTGTTGTGGGGGCATGAAGACCAAGACAGGCATCTACTCTACAGGGTTAGAGATAGACCTTGATAGAGATAGACTGACAGAACTGTGGAGAAATGTGCCCAAGCACCATTAATGGAGCAGGAAATGAAACTTGACCAGCTGAGGGGATGGGAGTCATGAGGATAGCAGCCTCTGGGGAGGAGGGAGAGAGGTGAAGTCTTAGTCTGAGCTTACAGTGTAGTTCAGGGCTCACATATCACCCCCAGTGTGAGCTGAGGATAAAATCACGAAGCCCACTGAAGACAGCGATACCACACTAGGTTGAGTGTGGCGCCTCGTGCCTATAATCCCAACACTGGAGAAGCTGAGGCAGGAGAATTGCCTGGTGAGTTCCTGTCACAAAACAAAACAAAACAAAACAAAACAAAACAAAACAAAACAAACAATTTATCATATTGATACAGAGTAATAATGCCAGGCCTATTTGCTACCAATCTTGTCAGTACTTAGCACGGAAATCTTTCTATAGACTCTCTGAATTGTGGGCTTGATTGTCAGTAGCACTCTGTTAGGTGGGTGTGTGGGGCTGTATTGTTATTATCACTCTATAGAGGGCGAAAGGGAGATACAGTAGGTAACTGACCACTAATGCTACACAGGCAGATCGGGCCGTAGTAGACTTCAGTCAGCAACCTAACATCACAGGTGACCTTGTCAAACATTTGCCTTTCTAGGCGAATCTTTAACAAGGTGTTATAGTAATGCAAGCGAAGGCGTGGCCGCTCCACCGTGGCGCAGTGTCTGTGTCTTCATCCCGGTTCTGTTTTTCTAACAATCTCCCTGAGTTGAAGATGTAGGGTGATCTTGGACAACATTTATCAAATTTGAAGTCTTAGAGGGGACAAGAAGAAGAAGGAAGGTGTGTGGAGTTCCTGAGAGGTGGCACTCAGTAGTAGTAGTAGGAGGACCACCCCCTGGTCTAACCCACCCTCTCTGCTCTCTTGTTCCCAGGCTATGTGCAGGCTTGTAGAGCCCTCATGATTGCTGCCTCGGTTTTGGGCCTGCCGGCCATCTTGCTGCTGCTGACAGTTCTCCCCTGCATCCGAATGGGTCACGAGCCTGGAGTGGCCAAGTACAGGCGAGCCCAGCTGGCTGGGGTGCTCCTTATTCTGCTGGGTAAGCTTTCCCTTTGGCACCCCAACTCCAGTGAATGTGAAGAATCTTGGATCTTGCAGTTTTGCTACTTCAAGAGAAATGTGAAAAGGACTCAAGAGAACCCACTTGCGACAGAAACCCACATTTGTATCCCTTTAGATCATGTTCCAGAGGAAGTTTAGAGGGGACTCTAACTCCATCTGTGAGAGGAGCCGATAGGTTAATAAGAAAAGGACAACCAGGAGAATCTGAAGGAAGTGGGTTATCGGGTGGTTGAGCAGGCTTCACAGTAGAATCGGATTTGAGCGACTTGAAGTCAGACTTCATAGCAAGTCAATTGAACTGGAGTTTTCTGGGGATCAGGTCAGGAAAGATATTTTTAGGAGGCCCCCCCGGGGGTGATTCTCATAGCAATACGAAATGAGAGCCTCGTGACTATATAATGAGAGGACAGGAAAAAAGGAACACAAAGGAAAGGTATGGAGGGAGGTAGACCAGCAGGTGATGGATCAACGTTCTATTCAGCAAGTGTTCATTGATCAAGTGTAGCAGGTACTGTGGTAGGCAGTGGGGTCCCTGATGGGGAAAAGGAATGCTTACTTTGAGTGTGTATAGACACTCCAAGATATGGTCTGTGGTCACCTTCAAAAGGCTTCCATGTAATAAACAGGGAGCAAGGAAGGCACCTAAGTCTCACAGGAATCCAGGGACCAGAGGGTTGATGAGAAGGCTGTGGGTTGTGGGGCGGAACAATCTAGGTGGAGGAAGTGTGTGCTCACTCAGTCTGCTGATCACTCACTTTGATCATTCACAGGAGCTTGAATTAACTCACTGTTGAGGGTCTGGTCTGACAAAGCACATGTGTAATCCCAGCAAAGGAAAGGCAGGAGGATCAGAAGTCCATCCTCTTGGCTAATGAGGATAGCCTGGGATACATAAGACTTTGTCTTTTTTTTTTTTTTTTTAATGTTTCTTCTGGCCTTTCATACGAGAGTTCCAGAGGGGAGGCAGCGTGTTAAAGTAACTGCAGACAAGCCTTGGGGGAGGAGAGGGACAGCTGAGGTAGACAGATGCTTGCATAGTTGCAATTGTGCTGCTTGCTTTGCTTTGTTTATCTTTGCGTTGGTGGGGAAGCAATGTGTGGCTTGAAACCTCCCAGATTAATAGACCTCTCCTTCCTCCTTCCTTCTTTTCTTCCTCCTTCCTTCCTCCTTCCTTCCTCCTTTCTTCCTCCTCCCTTCCTTTTGTTCTTCCATTCTTTCATTCTTTCTCTCTCTCTATGTAGCTCTGGCCGTCCCGGAACTTGCTCTGTAGATCAGGCTAGCCTTGAACTCAGAGATTCACCTGCCTTTGCTTCCTGAGTGCTGGGATTAAAGGCATGCACCACCATGCCTGGTTGGTTTTCTTTGTTTTGCTACTGTGTGTGTGTTTACACATATTATGTGCGTGTGTGCATACACATAGAGGACAGCTGGATCTCACCTTCCATCTGGCGAACAAACTCAGGCTGCTGACCTTGGAAGTGAGCACCTTTTATCCACTGAGCCATCTCGCCAGGCCAAGTTTTGCTTTGTGTTTTTAAAGTGGCTTGGCGTAGGAAGATGTCTTGATAGCTGAGGAAAATGAAGTGGGGCTGGAGAGAGGGTGTACATCTGTCAGTCCCTGTCTGTCTGTCTGTCTCCATCCAGTCTGTGGGAGAAAAGAAATCTGACCCTGAGGAGGCTGCACTGCACAGTGGTTTCTCATCACCAGAATGGGATTTGCAGTCTGGTTCTAGCTTCACATTTTGGAGCTGGCCACCTCTCTTTTTTATTGCAGTCAGATTTATTTCTCAGCAGGTCTCTGCTTACCTTTGGGTTTCATGTTGCTTTGACTAAATGGAGCTGGCTCTGAAGCTCCTTGTCTCAAGAGTGTCACCTGCTGATTTCCTTCATGTCTTCTCGTCCCTAACCATAAGATCCTTGTTTGCCACTGTCAGGGGTCGGTGGGAGAAGGCAGCGTGTGAAGACTCCCTTTGTGTGCAGCTCTGGGTTGTTTCTTCACTCCCCACGGCTCTCAAGTGTGTCAAGGAGGCAGGTACTGCCTCTGACAATCCTGCTTCCTTCCCAGCTTCCTGAGAACAGTGACATGAAGTATGGGAAATATTTAGCATGGCATCTGGCACATAGTAGGTCATGGTTGCCATGATTATGGTTGTTGTTTGCTAGAGGAACTAGAGGGCCAACCCAATCATGTCTGAGTTCTGAGAGGGTCACGTCCACGCACAGAACCGGAGAGGAGACTCATCTGGATGTCTCTCAGAGAGCGGGCAGGGAGGAAATGGGGCTTGGTCACCCCAGGGAACTTCTTTCATTTTTTTCTTCTTTCCTTTAAACATCTGGGCTGGTGGCTTTATTAACGGTGGAAAAGGTTGTTTCAGCTGTCGACGTTTGGGTTTGTGGTGAACTGTGCTAGAAATAAGGGTAGAGGTAAATGTGAGATGAACTGCTTGTCATAGTCACAGATCTCCTGCAGGGAAAGGGAATCCTTGTGTATGGACAGAGGCTGTGTGTGTGGCCTTTAAGTATGGCGGCGGCCCTGCCCATAAGCAGAGACCCTAACTGCTGTGTGAACCCTTCCTGGCTCTGAATTCTGGAATTGTTTTTTGAAAAAATATTAACAAGTATTTGGATACAGACATAATGTAGAGTGACTGGGGACTAGCAACACATGCGCAAACAATAAGAATAAAACTAAATTCAGCAAATAACCATGACGCTTGTTTTAGACTGCTATAGGGAAAAGTAGCTGACGATACACGGAATAAAAACAGGAAAAATGTCAGTGTTGGACGCTGGCCAGGAAAATAACGCACTCCAATATTCCATTGACTGGATGGCAGTTGCAAATGCTAGGTTTTCCTGACCATTACCCTGTTGAGAGGAGCATTTCCCTGGATGGCTGACTTTTTATGTCAGTGCTTTAGAAAAAAAAAAAAAAAAAAAGAAGGCGAGAAAAGAAAAACTCAAGTTTTCTAAGCTTCAAATGGGAAAAGAACAGCAAATAGGATCCCACAACTCACCGAGAGAAACATCACTCGGTCATTTATTCCCGCCCGCCCCATTTCCGTACCTACGTACATACGTAGCCCTCAAATTTAGCCCCTAGTGCAGCTCAATTCTGCTTCTCTGCTGGCCCAGCTTTAACTTTCCCATCTCCCACCGCTGAGGCCTTAGATATTTCTGGTGAATATCTCAACATATCAAAGAGGATATAGTCAGAAAAACTCACGTAATTTAATGGTGCTTTAAAATGTCCCTTTGGTGCCGCGTGTAGGATGCAGCTAAGCTCGAAAACGCAAGCACACGTCATGAAAGGAGAGAGGCCAGTGTCCGAGGAGTTCCTGCATCTGTTGGCTTTTTCTTTCTCCGTTTTCCTCTCATCTGTTACCTAAAAAATCAGACACACCTGCATTCATTTTATTTAGCTTCACCAAGTCTTTTATTCTTTGTGCGCACGTGCATGCATGTGGTATGGTGTAGTGTGCGTGTGTGCGTGTGTGCGTGCGTGCGTGCGTGCGTGCGTGTGTGTGTGTGTGTGTGTGTGCGTGCGTGCGTGTGTGTGTGTGTGTGTGTGTGTGCATGTGTGCTGTGTTGTGCGCCTGACAGAGTACAAGGAATAGGACCTCACTTGTCTTGCTCTGTCACTTTTTGCCTATTCCTCTGAGACAGGTTTTACTCAACCTGGGGCTAGGTCCGAAGTCAGCAGGTCCACTGACCTTCGTCTTCTGCTCCCTACGGTTCTAGGGTTGCAGGCGCAGTGGCTCTGCCCAGACTTCTACGTAGCTGTTAGGGATTTGAACCGAGGTTTTCACGCTTGCGCAGTACGCGCTTTTTTACCCGCTGACCATGAAACTCCTCAGCCCACATTAGTTTTCTTTGGCTAATTTTTTTAGTTGACACCTTATAATGTCCATAGTTAAGAGGTTGCAGGGATCTCATTTACTTAATTTCTGCATATTCCCGTGCATTATTTAACCTCTAAAAAGGATAGAAAGACACACTTAAGCTTTGCATTTGTAAACGGTCTTCCCAAATAATTTGTTTAGTTATGACATAACACAGAATTTTGGCAAAGAAATGTCCTGTCGACTAAGGAATACACTGTATTGTATTACTTGAAAATTGTCCACAATACAGGTAAACTTTTAAAAACCTTTAATGGGGAAGGGGTTCTGTGTGTGTGTGTGTGTGTGTGTGTGTGTATGTGTGTTTTTCCTCTCTAGTTCCCTCTCTATCCCCTAAACAGACTGCAGAGTCCTGCTCCTTCCTGTGCAGGTGCATCTGCTGAAGGAGTAAGAAATCTCAGTGCAAAAATAATAATGTCTTGTTATAGAGACTTAATTTAAAAATAATTTCTGACATAAAATAAAGAAGTCAGAATATCCAGTTGCTTATCTTTCTTTCTTTACCCTATGGGTAACTGTAACTTTTTATAAAAACCTTTTGTTTTTTTTCTCCCAGATATCAGGACCATTTCGAACTTGGTTTTTTGGGACGGGGATTGAGGTAGCTAGGTACACAAATAGAAACAAATCTACACGAAGTCCTTGAGAAGCCAACAGTGATGGCATTTTTATCACTGGTCATATTTTTCAGTGATATGATGATCTGACTTGAATTTTCTAACTTCCCAGGTCAATCAGCACCCTAAACCCCCAAAAGCTACTGCTGAAACGGAGTATATCCTCCTTTGTTTGTGTCTAAGCATTTTTCCTTTGGAGTTCAGTCGGAGGTCACTGCTCATCGGCCTCTATCCCTTTCATGTTCTGTGGTGACCTGTCGTTTCTTGGCCGTCTCCATCCGGAGTTCATTCATCAACCGGGAAGGAAAGCCCTCCTGGTGCTCATTCTCTGTTTTGTATGGATTATCAGAGAGGGATGGTTTTAATTAGGTAAACTGTGAGTTTGTGACTCTCAGTGTGTTAAAGTCACATTAAAATTTGTGATTGGGGTGTAGGCAGGATAAAGTAGAAACAAAAGTGAGACTACTTTTCATTCATCTGTCTGTCCATCCATCCATTCATCTGTCTTTTATTTGCCCACCCACTTATGCATCCAGTCCTATGCAGTCATTATATAAGTGTACAGGCATTTCCCCCTTTCCTAGTAATTTACATACAATAAAGCCAAAAGCACTGCCGACACACGCAGAATCAGCTGAACCTTAGGAACTCTTGGTACATGGAAACTGACTCTTCCTAGCTGTTTTGTCTATGCTTAGGAAATAAAGGAAAGCCAAGTGGACTGGAGACCATTTCTGGTCTTGCTGTATAAAATCTAAACCTAGTCTGAGTGTTCTTAGTTTTCACAAAGGTGAGGAATGTTTTAAGTGCTTGTGTGGGTATGTGCTCTCTCGTTCGCTTTATGCGTGTGAATTCTATGTGTAAATACAAAGTAGCCCCAGAGAGTATCACTTAATTCAAACCATGAAGTGTTTTGATATCAGTTAGCTTTTTGTGGGATGGACTGGTTGCACTGGCCCAAGTCAGTTGCTGGGGAACAGGACCTTTTCTTCCTACACCACTGACTCCGTCCTTTCCTGTTCCTCTCAGTGTGCCCAGGCATCGAAAAGCTCTCGCTGACTTCTATGTGAATGTCCACTTTTGGGGCTGCGGAGTCTCTGCTGTTTTGCTTCTTGCCATGGGAAACTCATAGCAATTTTCTTGGGCTGAAACATTCTAGAAGAGAATTTCCATAAACTGTCCCCATAGAGGAAAATTTTTTCTCTTCACGAGACAAGGCTGTGTTTCAAAACAAAATAAACAAAAAGAAAATCAATTTGGTCAATTCAGACCCTTCCAATCCTAATCTCTTACCCCTGTCCTCTGCTTGGGGTGGGTCTGTATGCTTTAAGGCTGGAATGACCTTTTTTTTTATTCTGTATCTACACGTTGCTCACAGGGGTGGGGCATGCACTTAATCTGTTAGTTAATAAGAACTGTTGAAGGGCTGGGCGCAGTGGCGCACTCCTGTGGTCACAGCTACTCTGGGAGGCTGAGACAGGAGGATCGCTTGATTCCAGGAGTTCTGGGCTGCAGTACGCTATGCCGATCTCGTGTCTGCACTAAGTTCAACATCAACATGGTGACCTTTTGGGAGCAGGAGACCACCAGGTTGCTTAAGGAGGGGTGAACCAGTCCAGGTCAGAAACAGAGCAGGTCAAAACTCCTGTGCTGATCAGTAGTGAGATTGCATCTGAGAATAGCCACCGCACTCCAGCTTGGGCAACGTAGCAAGACCCTGGCTCTTAAAAAAAAAAAAACAAAAAAAACCAAACCAAACCAAACAAACAAACAAAAAAAAAAACTGTTGAAGGCTACACAGCAAATGGACGAGACCTTTCAAGTCTTTCAACATGGTAAGATTTGCCCCTTAGCTTACAGTTGATGTTAAAGGAAGATTGTATTTCTTCTTCTTGGGCAGATATTGTAAGTTAGAAAGCTTGGTAGAAACTAGAATAGCTTGACGCACTGAAATTGACAAGGGCACCCCAGGTGGCAATTGCTGTGCTGGCAGGGCAGTGTTCTGTCTTGAATTTGTCTGTGTTTTTTAGGATACCTGCTGGAAATCCTGCTATTCTGGTTAGTTTTCTGTTTAGCAATTCTAAAGGGCCATCCTGCTGTGTTTGAGAGAAATCAGAGGATACTAAAGGGAACCATGGGGTTACTTTGAGCTGTGTCATCCTATGAAATAGTCATTAAATACATGTGGCCATTTGAATGGAAATAATTAAAATAAAAAATCAGATTTTCACTTTCACTAGCCTATGGCATAAGTGGAATGTCACTACGCAGTTTGTTGCTAGCCTATTTAGTAGAGCCAGTTTAAATGCTTCCATTTCTTTGAAAAGAATCTGGATTAGCAAGAAAGCTCAGGATGTAAAGACACTTGCCTCCAAGACAGATTTGAGTTCAATCCTTGGAACTCACATAGTGGACTCCTGAGAGTGTCCCCTGACATCTACACACACCCTGCAGCGTGTGGGCTCCCTGATACACATACATAATCAAAACTTAAAAACCGTGAATAGATAAATTATTTTTACCTCAAGGGCTATTCATTTGTGTGTTGGTGTTTTGTGATTATGAATGGCACCACACAAACTCAGATCCTTGCCTGGTCCTCTGTCGTCACCTAGCAACACTTATTCTGGCAAGAGAAAAGATCCAGGCCTTTGTAACGTGGACTGAGTAATTCAAGGAAATGGAATAGAAAGCTGAGATGGAAACTATCTTGTTTCCCAATTCTGAAGTGCCTGATTGATCATTCAGTCATTTATCCAGGAATGGTACTGAGTTGGACATTGAGTTTCTAGACATAAATAAGCCATGGCCCCTGCCTTCACAGAACTCAGAGTGTGGGATGGGGAGCAGATGCATAAATCTAATATGCATAAAGTCTAATGTGGTTAGGTAAGTATAGCAATAGAATTGTAACTGTAGAGAGCTAGTTAACTGAGCCTTATCTGGCTCAGTTAAGAGAGTGCACCTAGCAAGCCATGGGTTCCATCCCTAGTATCTCATCAACTGGTTATACCAGAACATACTTGAAATCCCAGAACTCAGGGAATGAAGATCCAGGTTATCCTTGGCAACACAGAATAGCTAGCCTGGGCTATATGAGGCCTTGACTTGAAAAACTCAAAACAACAGCAACAGCACACACACACAAACCCGGAACCGGAACGAAAAGTAACATGATGTATAAGCGAAAACCAATATATGGGTTTGGGCATAAACGACTATATTAAGTCTTTGCAAGGGTGTTTGTCTCTGCTGTCTGTGGACAAAACAAGGACCAGCCACTGGACACAAGTCTATAAGTCAGCGTACTCTTAGAGCAGAGATTGCCAAAGGACGGTGCTCTGTTTTGGTGTTTCTGTAGCTGATTAGAAGGGGCGTGGCTTGAGCAAACCTGCCTGCCCCGTGCACTTGGTGTGTGATTCGTGTGTCCAGTCACCCTCTCTCCCTGTCTCCCCAGCTCTCTGCGCCATTGTCGCCACCATCTGGTTTCCTGTATGTGCCCACCGCGAGATCACCATCGTGAGCTTTGGCTACTCGCTGTACGCGGGCTGGATCGGTGCTGTGATGTGCCTGGTGGGTGGTTGTGTCATCGTCTGCTGCTCCGGGGATGCACAGTCATTTGGAGAAAACCGTTTCTATTACTCTTCTGGTTCCAGCTCGCCAACGCATGCCAAGAGTGCCCATGTCTAAGAGGGCTGCTCCACTGCCCGCCGAGGTGCTGTAAATGCTGGGCCTGGGCCCTGGGTTTGCTCGCCACAGTGGGGAGAAGCCCACTTCCCTGCCAGGCACTAAAGCCAAAGTTCTAGAAAGTATCCTGCCTGGCATTTTGCAGTCGTAACACCCCACCCACCCACCACCTCTTGGTTGCTTTTCAAAGAAAGCTCTCCCTCAGAAAATGCCCCCTTAGTTTTCGCCTGGTATTGCTCTTTCCTTGGGCATTCCATTGTTGTTGATTAAAAAAATATTTTGTTTCTCTCTTAAATTCAAATGTCTTGGGAACATTGCTGGCTTGGGTGTGGACTGGGAGAGAAATAAAAGACACTTTTCAAAGGGTTACCAACGACAATGGAAGCCTCATAGAGACAGCGCTCTTCCCTCTTTAGGCTTAGTTTCAAGGTCACTTACATATAAGAAATAGAAACATAGACTTGGGAACACGGGTGGGAGGGGAACTCGGAACTTTTCCTCCGTGGGAAAGCTTCCTTTTTATAAGTTGAGGGGTTGGGTCTCTCTCTCTCTCTTTTTTTTAGTTTGCGATTTTACATTTTTCTGTACGTACTTTTTCAAGATTGATCATTTTTATAACCACGGATTTCCTGAAATTCTCAGTTCACCAATATGAAGGAAATGAACCAAGCAGACGTTAATATGCAATAAACAATAGTACGAAGATTATAACTTTAACTGACTGCCCACGGTTTCCAGGTTTGTATACTGTAGTTTTTAATTCTGCAGTTGTGTAGGCTTCAAATTAACACATTTAAAAACGTTTTTTCCCCTTCTATCTCTGTCTCCATTCTGTTAGCGATCTTGAACAGTGTTGGTAGCATACGTTGTACTGTTGAATTTGGCTTCATGGGTGTAAACACCGATGGTCTGTCAGTGTCTAAGACTGGACACTGAAAGCTCGGTCCAGTGCATTTGTTCAGGTAAAATCTGTGCAATAAAATAACAAACTGTCTCCCAAGCTGCTCTTTAGTCTTTTGTTGAACTCAGAGTATTGTCTGATTTAAAACAAACCCTCAACAAGTTAATTTCTGATCACTGAGCAAAGGACAAACCATTAGGGGTTGAGGAACTGGCTCACTGGGTAAAGTGCTTACTGCTTAAGCATTAAGTCTCACCAGCTCAGAAGTTGGTAATCCCAATGCGTTCTCTCTCTCTCTCTCTCTCTCTCTCTCTCTCTCTCTCTCTCTCTGTGTGTGTGTGTGTGTGTGTGTGTGTGTGTTGTGTAGTCTTGAAGTTCCCTGGGGAGTCTAGATAGGTGGAAAATTCCAGGTTCAGTGAGAGACCTTGTTTCAAAAAAAAAAAAGATACTGAACCCAACATGGGGTTCACATGTTTAATCCCGTAACTTTGGAGAAAGAGTCAGAGGGAATCTCTATGAGCCCTGCTTGGTCTGTAAAGTGAGTTTTAGGACAGCCAGGGCTACATAGAGAGACCCTGTCTCGAAACCAAAATTAAACAAAACAAACAGTAAAAGTTAGAGACAGCAGTGCACCCATACCAGGAGACTGAAGGTAGAAATATGACAATTACCAGAAGCTTGGGGACCAGCTAGCATCAGCAACAAGAGATATCCAGTCTCAAAAAGCAAGATTGGAAGAGAGGAGGGACATCCAGGGTTGCTCTCTTACTTGTGTATCATTGCACATGTGCTCCCTCTAAACACACACACACAC
>JANHMN010000001.1:115079796-115119943 GCA_030674055.1 Rhabdomys pumilio
CACACACACACACACACACACACACACACACACACACACACACACACACGGGATGGCATGGAGGCAGGAGCTCCTAGCAGTTGGCCACATTGTGTTCATAGTTAGACAACAGAGAGGGATAAATGCTGGTGTTCACCTGGCTTCCCTTTCCTCCTTTATTGAGCCTGGACCCAGCGCAGGTATCACCTACATTAAGGGCGGGCCTTCCCATCCTGTTTCAGTTGGTCTAAAACCCCTCCCAGACACCATGATTTTAGAATCAGCTGACAACAAGCATTAACCATTTTCTCTTTCCCAGTTTTGTGCCTTTTTTTTTTTTTTTTTTTTTTTTTTTATAGAACTCACGTTATATGGGGGGATGGGATAAGGAGTTCCTGGGTGGGTGGAGGGAAATGAGGAAAGGGGATTATATCTGAAATGTAAATAAAATATCCAATAAAAAATTTAAAAAATCTATGCTAATAAACCTTACCAGATTTTCATTATGTGAACTTTTTTTTTTTTTTTTGGCTATCTCTTCTATCTAGAGATGTATGCGTATGTTTAATGTTTTTACATGTATAATTATATGAATCTGTTATGCATAGTATAAGATGACCATAAAATATTGGGATAATAAGAAAGACAAAGCAACACTTAAATTTTGTTTCACGTTATTTATTAAGGACACAAACTCTTTATTTATCTTTTAATGTTAGTGATGATATTTTAGTGAGACAATGATTCTGACCTGACAGACTCTGAGGACTTGCTTCCATAGTACCAGAACATGCTCTGCATCTTAACAACTAGCCCCACCCAGCTGTGATGCTGTGAGCCCAGCACTGGCGATCATGGTAAGACAGCCCCAAAGGAGCAATAGTGGTATTTATGTCTTGGCACCAACCAAGTTTAACTGAACTTAAGGACCACTTAACAGGGAGGAAATTATGTCTGCTCCTAGAAGCCTAGGCAATTATTCATTGCTGGTTAGACCATGGAACTTAGAAGAAAACTTGCTGTTGCCATTTTCCCAAGCCAGTATTTCTGAACTCTTTCCAGCATTTAATATTTACGTTAAAAATTCATTATCATTAGTGTTAGTTTTTTTTCCTGTCTCTCTACACCTCTTTAAAAACAAGGACTTACTTTTAATTGTGTGTGTGTGTATGTGTGTGTGTGTGTGTGTGTGTGCGAGTGCAAGAGATCAAGGAGGTCAGAGATGTCAGATTTCCAAGGCAGTTGTGAGACATCTAATGTGGGTGCCTGGAACAGAATTCCAGTCTTTTGCAATAACAGTATATGCTCTAATTTGTTGAGTAATCTCTCCATCCCTTTCCTTCCTTCCTTCCTTCTTTCCTTCCTTCCTTCCTTCTTTCCTTCCTTCCTTCCTTCCTTCCTTCCTTCCTTCCTCCCTCCCTCCCTCCCTCCCTCCCTTCCTTCCTTCCTTCCTTCCTTCCTTCCTTCCTTTCTGTTTTCTTTTTTGGTGCTGGGGGTTGAGGCAAGAGCCTCATATGCTGGAAGTGTGCACTGGGTCACTGCGCTACACCCTCAGTCCAGTAATGGCTTCTTTGGCAAAAAAAAAAAAAAAAAACAAAAACAAAAAAAAACCCTCCTCTGCATATGTGGAATCATAGTTGGAAAAGTATATTAGTAGGTTATTATACTCTTTGTCAACATCTACCAATTTTACAAAGACTTGTGCTAAAATCTGACAGTTCTCATTTTCATGGATGCTTTTCTTTCATTCTTGCAAACTAATCAGAATCTATTATGCTTTTATAATTCCAAGACATGTCTTGAAAGCCCAAGGACATTCTTCTTGATTTGTAAGACTATTATCCTAATTTTAAAATTCTAAAATTTCTTCAGATACAACCGTCAACTGTTTGCATAGTTGAACTACAGTACTTTTAATAGTAAGATTATATACACATTCAAATCTATCTTTGCAAACAAACTGGTCTTTACACAGTATTAATTTTCTTTGAAAATCAGTTGCTATCTTAGTTAGGGTTTTATTGCTGTGAAGAGACCATGATCAAGGCAATTCTCATAAAGGAAAACATTTAGTTGGAGCTGGCTTACAGTCTTAGAAATTTAGTCCATTCTCATCATGGTGGGGAGCATGGCAGCATGCAGACAGACATGGTGCTGGAGAAGGAGCTGAGAGTTCTACAGCTTGATCCACAGGTAGCAGGAGACTGTGTCACTAGATGTAGCTTGAACATAGGAGACCTCAAAGCCCACCCCCTCACTGACACACTTCCTCCAACAAGACCACATCTACTCCAACAAGGCCACACCTCCCAATAGTGCCCCTCCCTGTGGTCAAGCATTCAAACATGAGTCTATAGGGGCCATACCGATTCCACCACAGCTACTTTCTCATGGATTATCATGAGATTATAGATTAACAATGTCTAGTGTGTTTTAAAATTCCAGCAAGGTAGCAGACTTTTGAACTTTTTACTGTAATGGTGTCTTTGTAAGAGTCTTTTAAACTGAGTTTTTCTAGGGTCGGTTTAGTAAAAATGATAATATACTATTAACAATCCACTTAAATGGGCATTTATGATCTACAAATACCATATCTTATGGGGCTACATTATCACGCTATATTCCATAAACTTGTGTAATTAATGTGTCAACTAAAATATTTTTAAATGGTGCAGGGAGATGGTTCAGTTGGTCAAATGCCTGCTGTACAATCGTAAAGATCTGAATGTGGGTCCCCAGAGTGTAAAAGCTGGTTGTGGCAGCTGATGTATGTAACCCTAGTGCTGGATGACAGGCTGATTGCAAGAGTTCATTGGCTATCCCAGACTAAACAAACCAATGGGATCCAGTGAGTCTGGTTTCAGTGAGTAACTCTGGCTCAAAACAAGGTGGAAAGGTGTAGAGGTTTGGCTTTTGCTATGTATTGTACTGCTAACTACATTACATAATTGTCCCCCAGGCCTGTTTTTCTAGGGATGAGAAAATCTGCATGCACACAAGTAATGCTATATAACCTTGCCCCCAAGTTATCCCTGATTGGTGAACAAAGATGCCTACATCCTATAGCTGGGCAGAAGAGAGATTGACGGGGTTTGGGTTCCCAGGCTTGGGGTCTGAGGTTGGACCTAGAGAAGGAGAGAGAAGAAGGTGGAGAGAGGATAAGACAAGGTAGATGAGGCCTGGAAACATGACCGTGAGGGCTGGCCAGTTGGAATTAAGAGCTACCCAGATGGAAAATAGCAAGTTATAACCCGGGGTTCTTGATAGGGAGTTAGGCACAGGACCATAGAGGGTAGGTATCCGCTCAGCTCTAGTGCAAACAGCTTATTATAAATGTAAAGTGTATGTGACTTTTATCTGGTAACTGAATGATCAGAGGTGGGGTAGAAACTCCGGATTGAGATTAAGTATTTAGTACAATTGAAGAAGTTGCCTTTGTCAACCTCTGGCTTCTGTGTGCACATACACAAATGTTCACCGTGCACCTGCACTCATAGGCACACATAGAAACATGTACATAGAGTGCACATGTACATAGAGCACACATCATATTTTGAACAAAAGAGTACGGTGCTATGTGCTCTCCTCCCTGGTGGAGCTCTGCCTCCTTGACTCTGAGGCTCACAGAAAGGCAGGCTGATGGTTATGTGACCATCATACAGAATCCACAATTATCTCTACAATATAACACAATGCACTGCAATGGAAATTACCTTTCATATCAAGTACAAGAGAACCTTTTCTTAACATTTAGACAAGACATACTCTAGAAAAATTGTTCTAATGTATGTATATCTTATATCTTCCTGGATACTTTTGAAGTATAGGAGCAAAAAGACATCTAAGCGAATAACTGCTTTGACCATGTAAAATGCGTTTGTCCGTGATGAAGAGGGTCCCATGTAGAATGGTGCACGTGGTAGGAAGAGAGGGGTCAGAGGGCAAATTCTAGAAATTTAAAGCCAAGTGACACACTTAAAAGGATCTTGAAGGGTGAGAGATATTTTTGAATTGACAAAGAGATGACGAGATGTGAGACGCCACAGAGAGGGTGTGACTGCACTTACACGGAGGAGTGTGACAGAGACAGAAGACAGGATACCTGGGGGCAGTTAGACATGAGACTAGAGGGTTATATGAGATGCGGATTCTGAAGGGCTTTGCCTTAGAGGGGTGCTGGAGATTAAAATAAAGGAATAACCTCAATTAAAGACGTTTAACATTTGTAAAGCATGAAGAACATCGGTGTTTTAAAAATAACTCTTGCTAAGTAAATATGAGAGTCTTTTAAATATAATTTAATAAATACTTATTTGGCACATTCTTTGTCAGACAGGATTACCCAGGCAAGATAAAAGTAAATCAGAATGAATTCCATACTTGGTGGAAGGACTAAACTGAATATTTGCCATGATGTTGCCAAAAGATGCCACAGTGTTCATTTCTTCTTTTAAATTGTGTTTTGGCCATGGAGAGATGGCTCAGTGGTTCAGAGTACTGGCTGCTCTTCTGGAGGACCCAGGTTTGATTCCCAGCCCTCACACGGTGGCTCACAATCATTTCTAACTCTAGTTCCAGGCGATTCCATGCCCAAGGGGGTTGTATTACTCACTACTCTGCCCTGGTGGTAAAACACCAGGACAAAAGCCACTTAAAGAGGGAAGGGCTTAATCAGGCTTACGGTTCTGGTTCTAGAAAGGTAAGAGACCATTAAGTGAGGAGGCCCAGCACCAAGTGTTAGGCATGCCGGCAGGTACAGGACGCTGAGAGCTCACCTCTCCAAACATGGTCACAAAGCAGAGAGCGAGAGAGCGAGAGGGCAAGAGGACGAGAGGGTGAGAGGGCGAGAGGGAGAGAGGGAGAGAGGGAGAGAGGGAGGGAGGGAGAGAGAGAGAGAGGGAGAGAGAGAGGGAGAGAGGGAGAGAGAGGGAGAGAGGGAGAGAAGGAGAGAGAGAGGGAGAGAGGGAGAGAGAGAGAGAGGGAGAGAGAGAGAGAAGGAAAAAGGGAGGGAGGGAGGGACAGTGTGCACTGAGGGGGACATACTCATTTAACCACTACAAGAATGAGGTACCTTAAGCAGCACATGCGGACAGGGAGAGAGCTGTCAGGACAGTGTGAACACAGATTCTGTTTCTTGTGCCATTATTTGTGAGAGGGACTAGGATGCCCCTTTGGTTGTCTGTTAAGGGACATGGAAAATACCTGGAAAAACAAAACAACAACAACAACAAAAAAACCCACCCCAACTTCCAGCAGCCCTGAGACTTATAGGGTCAGCGTAGTGGGGTGGCGCCACCTGACAACCTGCGTTCCATCTTGGGCCCTGCAGCAGGAGGAAGGAGAGGACCGACTCAAGGAAGTTGTTCCGTTCCCCCTGCACAGCCACACACAGTGGCAGGTGAAAACTGCATGGAATAAATGAGATTAATTGCATTTTGTTTCAAGCTGCAAAAAAAGTGAAATTTGCCTTTTAAAGAAAATTGAGAGAAAAGAACAACATACAGAAGAAAACTCAAAACCCGCCGCAGTCACGCTTCTCAGGGTCACTGTTGCTCAATCTTCTGTATATTTCCTATAAATGATTTTCAAAACAATGTAAACTACACATACTTTCAAATTCTGTGTAGCCACTGCGGTGCAGGACATTGTGCTGAGCCCCCTCACTTTAGCGGGCTGGTACCCCTCTAGAACCGTAAGCCTGAATCAGCCCTTCCACAAGGTGCAGAAAAGTAAGTAAACCAATCCCCTTGAGCATGGAATCTCCTGGAACTAGAGTTACATTTGGAACTTACCATTGTGAATGAAGAACCCACATGCTCTAACACATGCCTTTACGTGCCGGGTAGCACAATGGGCTCTTTGTGTCTCCTGTCTACGATTCAATTAACCACAGTTTGAAAATGCTGTACTTGTGGGGACTTGTACTCTTGTTACTCTTCCCCAAATGTCACAATATGCCAAGTGTTTATACAGCATCTACACTGTACTTGTTATTGTAAATAATCTAGAGCTAATTTAAAGCCCATGGGAGGACTTACGTACTTATATAAAATAACACATCAGTCTGCATAAGGGGTTTTAACATCTGTGCCTTTTGGTATCTTTAAGGGAAACCTAAAAATCATCCCATATGGGGATTATCAAAGGACAGATATTTTGTGTTATTTTTGTTGTTCTTTAATTAATTTGAACCCCCGCCCATCATTTTGAGGTTACATTTTTCCATGGCGATCACAAATACACCCTCTGTTATAAACATTTCGTCATATCCCTGTTTATTTTCCTAGGGCCAGTTTATGGATGTAGAGAGAGGACCTGGAATTTGAGCTGCTGACAAGGGATGATGGGAATTGGCCTCATTTTTGCAAAAGCATAGCCAGGCCCTCGAGATGGTTAGGGGAGACGGCTTCTACGTACTCATTTTCTCACCCCACACTAACTGAATGCACTCTGCAGCACAGGCTGTACCTCAGAAGAGGGACATGTATGACCCTCCTAGCAGTGACCTGGGAAGCTAGAAATCATGGGTCAATTCATTTGAGGAAGAGGAAACAGGGGCATGTCTTGTCATAGTGACAGACAGCTGAGTCCAAGACTCTCACAGTTACACCACCAGCCATTTCTTCCCTCACAATGGTCTTTAGAGTGTCACATCAGGGATGTTTTGTGGTATCTTTCATCCCTCATCGATCTGTCTCTGGACAAGACTGAGGTAAAGAAAGCCTAGCCTACCTTTTGGTAACCCCTTTTCCTCCTGGATTCCCCCAAATTCTGTCCATGCACCTAAGGGATCTTGTAATCATTTCTCAAGGTTTATGTAAACCCGAAGGAGTGCATGGTATCAGTCACTCCTATCTTGTTGTGGATGAGTTAAGACACTGTGTTCCTTCTTTGGATTGGTGGCAGGGCGGGTAGGTGGGGAGGGAGGTGGGGAGGACAGTTATCGTTAACCAGAGGCTTTTTTTTTTAACTGAGGACCAACAGACATTGTTTCCAATGGAGGAAGTCCAGTTACTATCTGCTGATAGAGCAGAAGGAGTTTTCTCTATAGACCCTCAAGTCTCTCAGGCTGATATGAAAAGCTTCTACTTGCCCGCCCTTTCCTCTCAGCTCAGCTCAGGCAATCTCAATCTTCTCATCCAAGACGGAAGGCGAGTGGCATGAAAATCCAAGGACATCGTATTAATATCACACCCAGAACAAATCTAACCCCAGCTCATTCAAGGGGCACTGTTGGAAATGGGGCTCCATGGAGTAGGAGACCCCACTGCCTTCCCTGTTTTCTTTGCCCCACCTCACCCCATGAGGAGTATCTCTGTTGGGAAGGAAATGTAATCACTGTTTTTAGCCATTAGGATTGAGTTTGAATTCTGTTCCAAACTGCATTCCTGCTCCGGCGTTTGATGTTAATTAGAGCCACAAATCATTCCTATTTCCCTTCTCGGCAAGAAAGCCAGCCACAGCACGAATCTCATCCAGATAACAGATGAGCAGAGGGCACATTCCTTTCTGAAAATATTCTAAGTGACTGGGAAGGGTGCGCGGCAGCTTTGACGCATCCGTAATAAAAGCTCGGAGACCTGGGATTTCTGGGTCACGGAATGGGGCCTTGTGGGTATTTTCTGAGTTCTGTACAGTTCAGCATTTCGCTGCCGTGAGTTTGTTGGAGGACTGTCTGAGGACGGAAGACGGTACTCTGGCCAGGAAAGTCAGACCTATAGGTAGAAGAGGAAGGAGATTCCGAACCAGATGGACTGTTCACCAGCCAGTGAACTGTTGATAGCTGGAAAGAAAAAACAGAAAGGCTGCTGTTTTAATGTTTGGGATGTGAAATTTCTAAAATTTCTAATGGAACACACACTTGTGTGTGTGTGTGTGTGTGTGTGGTGTATGTAAATAGGTGTGTGTTTGTGTGTGTGTGTGTATGTACAAAGGCTGTTATTGTGTGTCTCCCTCAGTTATCATCATCACCACCACCACCACCACCACCACCACCACCACCACCACCACCACCACCACCACCACCACCACCATCATCATCACCATCATCATCTTGAGGGAGGACCTCTCACTGAACCTGGATCTCGCTGACTGGGCTACTTGGCTGGCAAGAGAGCTCCAGATCCCTGACTGTCTCTCTCCTAGAATTCCTAGTGCTCTGCCGTGCCTGGCTTTTGTGTGGGTTCTGGAGATCCAACCTCAGGACCACATGCTTGCATTACCAGCATTTTGCCCATCTCTCAGCCCTTGGAATATTTGATTTAAAAAATAGTTTTAAAGTTATAGGGTAAGGAACTGTTGCTCCTGAAGCAGCTCCGACACTCTGAATGAAACACGTCTAATTAAAAAGAAAAACTGTGGTAAAATATCCGTGCCGTGAAACTCACCATCGTCAGCATCACTCAGAGGCATGGAAGACACTGGAGTGTCTGCCACCAGCACTCCCTCCTGAACTCTGCATCTTGCAAAAGTGAAAGTCTGCATCCCCTAACCCTCACCCCACTGCCCTCCAGAGCACTCAGTCATGGGAATGGAATCCCATGTCCTATGCTGTTTTATGACCAGCTCGTTTCATGTAACAACAGTTTCAAAACTGACCCTGTGGCTTGTGTCAGATTTCCTATCCCTTTGAATGTGGAATATTCTGTTGTTTTTTGCCACTTCTGCTGGGCCACTGTTGAGCACCCGGGGTTATTCATGGTTTATCTGTTATGAATGATGCAGGTGTGTGCAGGGGTGTTCACACTCCTATAAGACCCTGCTTTTAATTGTTTTGCATACATATAGTACATACTATATAAATTGCTGGAGCATATGGTGACTTCGGGTGGAATTCTTTGGAGGTAATGTCATATTATTTTCCACAGCAACTATGACAGTTTACATGCCTGCTAATCAGTGTACTTAGGTCCAATCTATCTACACTCCAACACGTGTTCAATAGCCTTCTACTTGTGAGATCCATGTGACAGGGTTGTATTTTAGAATATTTATCTAGTCAGTTTTAATATTGGTAATTTCTGGTCCCAGGCTATCCTGTGACCTCTTTCTAGTATAATTTGCAGTTCCTTCCATGGGAAAAAAGATGGGTAACCATTCTACCAGTTATGGGACTAAGAATCCCCAAGACAAAGGACGCCTTGCAATAGGGAGGTTTAGTCAGACTGAAGGATGATTGCAAACCGACCTGCTATTCTCACTGTATGACGGGAAGGAGAAGAGAAACAGGGAGGATGGAGAAGGGAAAATACTTTTCAAACCCTCCCCACAGTAGCTGCAACGGTAGGAGGGTAGCCTCCTAGCAGTGGCAGGTTACTGGTGTGTTTAGTTGGAAAGGATGTAAGTAATGGTCTATGGCTAAATAATGTGTACACAATAAACTCCTTGACAAAAACAAAAGCCAGTGCCATTAAAAAAAATAATTTGTCAATTTTCACAGTGTAGCCAACACCACCATGGCTAATTTCAAGCTAGTGATGTAAATTACTCAAGCCCTGCTAGAGTTGGGGAGGGAGGGGGTGTCATTGTTTAGTAGTCCATTGGCATACATGAAAAAGCTGTAAATAATCTCAAGGACAGATAGCAAAGTGTAATACAACAAAAATTTCAAAAAATAAGAATCAATAGAATGATTAGCTGTTAGTGTTATTACTTTTTATCTAACATTACTAGTCTATTTATAAGTTTCAATGATGGCTGTAGGAAAAGCTATTCATCATCTTTAAGAGAGTCTGTGGCACACACTGGCTCAAAGCTTCCATGAACAGAGCTCAGAAATGACAGTGTGTTATTGGAGGAGGAGACGGCTGCACACCTGAGCCTGAAGTGGCACATCTGGTCCCTCAGGTCTCAGGATCACATTTAGTGGCTTCTAAAGTGGACCAGCAAAGGCTTTGATTCTGAATGGGGAGGCACCAGGTTACAGGAAAGTCACACTGAGTTGTGTTAGACTGTGGACTTGAACAATAAGCACCACCCTGAAGGCCAGATGACCAGATGGGCCAGTCCTCTTTAGAGGTCAGCAGTCTGGGGAGTAGCCTAGGTAGCCAGTGTGTAGCCAGGTCATTGACGAACCTGAACATGCTAGTTTTCACCTCTGTCTTCCTTCCTTATGAGATCATGTAAGTTCTTGTGTACACATGTGTGATGATACATGTGTAGATGTTAGAGGACAGCCTTGGGTGTCTGTCCTTATTTCCCACCTTGTCTGAGACAGGTCTTTATTTACTACTGCATGTACCGGGCTTGCTGGCCCTTGGGATTTTGAGCTTCTAGGGATTCTCCTGTTTCTGCCTTTTATCTCATTGTAGGAATGCTGAGATTGCAGGTGCACTGTCACGTCCAACTGCACACGGATGACATGGATGGTGGGGACCTGAACTTACTGGGCCATCTTTCTAGCTCTGTCTTTTTTCCCCCAAGATAGTGTCTCAGGAAGCCCGGGCTGGACTTGAACGAGCAATGTAGCTCAATACTACCTCAACTCTGATGTTTCTGCTTCCATCTCACAAGTGCTGGGATTACCAGTAATGTTACCAGGCCTGGATAATTATCAGGGGTAATTTTATGGAATTGAAACAGACAATATGAAGCCACCATTTAGGCCATGGGGACTGGGTTGGGATGGTGGGCAGGCAATGTTTTCCTAACTTGTTTTCAAATGGATAGGAAAAATGAGTTGAAATGTTCCACATTAATCTTACTGAAAGGATCATACTGAGAGGCGGGGATGCTGTGGCACTGGGGTTGGGTGGTGCTCACACGTAGAACATGGCCAGAGAAAGTTTCTCCTGGAGAGTCCACCGGAGCGGATATTCTGTGCCTTCCTCAAAGGAGAAAAGTGAATGTGAAAGGTTTTGTGGCTCTGACACTCTGCAAGTTTACACTTGCTATCGATAAGCTGTGATTTTAAAAGAATTTTGATGCTGAAAAAGAATGTTTCATAGTCATGCAGGTAGTTTTAAATGGGAGCCCTTCTGTATCTTTCCTACGGAGGACAAGCTTCACTTCTGCACCTCCATTCAGGAGTGGAGAGAAGCAGCAGGCATGAGGCACTGTGAGGTGAACTAGCAGGGAAATCTCCCAGTTCTCCCCTTTCTCCTCTGGTAGATTTCCGAGTAAAAGTTTGACGTGACTATGAATATTTAACAGCAAGACAGTTTTGTTTCTGACTTTCTTTTTAATAACCAAAAATTTAAATGTAAAGGCACACAATAAAGCTTTATGCATTTATTAAAATATACACATTTTGGTAAATTTATAACTTTCCCTTAGTATTTTGATAAATCAAAATATTATCAACACCACAGTCATTTGAAAATAAAACACACTTTATAGTACATCTGCATATTATCTCTTTCATCATAATACATTACAATACCCCATTGTATGGTGCACCAATGGGTGTTAGGAACCACATAACGAACACACGTTAACAATACAGCAATTTCATACAAGAAAAAAAAAGTAGCAGAGAACACACCATTAATTACCATCTGCAAATGCAAGTTATAGTTTTTAAGGACCAAACGGAACAAAACCAAGTGAGTGAAATTTACAGATTGTATTTATAACTTTGGGATGAGAATTGGATGGTTGTGTTACTTTTCCACAGTGAGAAAATCCAGCATGTTGGGTCCGGATGGCGTGACTTTGTGGAATGAGTACATTAGCCGCCCTCTTAAAAGCCTGCAGCTCCTTTTCTCAGCCCAGAGAGTTGAGGTATTTAGGTGCATTTACAGCATTAACAGAGTCTCTGCTTTGGAAAGTGGGTGCTTGTGATTTTCAGTGTGAAGTCTCAACTTTATGACTGTGAACATGACTAGTATATCAGCAACTGCACTCAGGGAATGTCCTTGGACTGGGACACCATCATCCCAACACCAGAATGAACACAGCCCTTCAGAGTCTGTGCTTCTCACAAAATTCACACCAGCCAGTTTCCCTTAGCTAATACCACCAGTGTCAATGTCAGGAAAGCAGAAACAGAAACAGAAACAGAAACAAGAAAGAGCACAGAGAAGCTTCTTAGCAGAAACTCAGGCTGCCCCTGCTTCCTGGTTCTAACAGAATGCCATTTTTCTTCCCTATGCGATCTACCATGCACGAAATGTTCTTAAGGAGCCAGAGGTTAGAGCCCCCTTGGTCAGGAGCCTTCAACCCTGGTGTCTGTGGAAGTCTCTTTTGGGCTTTGTAATTCCATGGATGTAGAGTACTGAACACTATTCTAGCAGATATGGCAGAATACACACGCCTTTCTGGTGAACTTTAAATTTCCTCTACTCCCTTTGGGGCTTTTAATTATTAAATAGGAAAAGAGAACATGCCATATTTCCTCAAAGAATTGTTTTTATTTAAAAATATATGTGTATGTGACTGTGTGTATGTACATGTGAGTTCAGTACTCGGGGAGGACAGAAGAGGGCGCTGGAGCTTCTGGAGCTGGAGTTACAGGTGGGTGGAGCCCACCAGTGAGTGCTGGGAATCCACCTCAGCTCCTGTGGAAGAGCTGCAAATGCTCTCCACCACTGAGCTTTCTCTCTCTCTCCAGCTCCATGTTCTATATTTCTTAGAGAAGTAATTTTGGCAAAAGGCATGTGCCTGAGTGTTTCAGAATGACTCGTGAGTTGCTGAAACAGAATGGAGGGTGGTGACGAGCAAAATGTTTCAGAAAGGAAGCTGTTTTTGAGGATTAAAAAAAAAAGCAAATGAGACGGTCCCTGCTCTAACATCTTAGAGAATGTAAAGCAGGACACAAGACTGTAGGGACTTTTTAATGTCTGTCTGTCAGCATTCCAACAAATACTCAGAGACAGCTTTGGGAGGAGACAGCTTCTGGCCCTGCTGGTGTGGAGAGTGTAGGTCGGGATGCTGGTTCTAGCCAATAATATTAACTGAAACTGGGAACTTTTTCAAGGTCAGGTCACTGCTGATTGACTGCTGGCCTTAGGGTCTCCAAAGGGCCTCTCTGTGGATAAACGAATGATTAGCATTAAAGAAGTTCCCAGAAGCAGGGCTGACAGAGGGAGGCTTCATGAAGACGTGCTGGAAACATCTGCCTTAACAAGTTTCTTTGAAACAGGCACAAGAGTGCACAAAAATCCCACAACCCTGCCTGGCACCGGCACTGCACCATTTCCTAGCTCTCCTCTCCACCCCTCTCCATAGAAAATAGAAGCCAGCTCTGGCCCACTCCCTATGTGGAGACTGGAGTCTAAGAATGGACCACTGCCCCTGGGACTCCCTAAACGGATCCTGTCTTGGTTTCAGCTTTTCTCCTGACTTTTGATTTTATATCACAGAGCATTAGACATACATAAGGTGGAAAAACCTATGTCTGGGTCTTGGATTCCCTAGGCTCCTGATAAAAACTCAGTTGCAAATAGGACATTGATTTCCCCGAGTCTCTCGGGTGGATACTCGGACAGATGGAAATTCTATTTATGATTCTGTATATTTGGAAGAGGGAGTCTCTGGTAATGTGCTTTCCAACAAGAGCGATTTAAAGTGTCAAGTTTCAGAAGCCTTTTCAGCAGTATAGACATTTCTCTTGGTTTTATTTTCTAACAGTGACTGAATTTTAGCTATGACCAGTACAGAGGCACAGAACTTGCCCTTGTTAAGAAGCAGGCCCAGATTCTTTGCATAATTCCAGCATCCTGCCTCTTCCTCTAGTTTAAAGCAGCCAAGTGCTCAATATCAGTCAAGCCAGATAGCATGATATAAGGAGTTGTTAGATTTGATCTTTGAAAGGAACATCTGAAAACTGTTGTGGCTAAAAATTTGTGTTGTGTGTCTATAGGCTAGAAGAGTCCATGTTTCCTAAGGTTTGGAATCCCATAAAGAAGGGAGAGCAGTATATTGCTTTGAGTCAGCTATTTTTTTTTCATTACTGTGTTAAAGGAACTCTGTGTTCGTGACTGTCTGTTCCTTGCCCGGGCAGTGATGCCACTGCCCAGTTTTTCTCAAGTCCAACCTTGCCTGACTCACTGCTCAAGCACTCCCTACCCTCGGAGGACCTGTGGGCTTTCTGTTGCAGTCCTGGCACATGGAAATCATGCATAATTTACAGTTCTAGTCAAACTAGCTCCTTATTTGACTTGGAGGAAGGCCGAAAACAAACCTCTCAGAGGACAGTGCTCAGCCACAGTCTATATCTTAGACATCGTCTTCCAGTTCTACCTCATGCTGACTCTGCTTCTTCCACAGGCTGTATGTGTATACGGTATTCCTTGCTTTTCCCAACGTGTGGAGGTCTTTTCCGAGTTTAAACCCGAGGAGCGTGCTAGCTAGCATCTTCATCTCACCTGCCATCTTTGATACTATTCTAAATATATTCAATTTCTTCAAAGAATTTTGTTTTCAATTATGCTTGTGTATGCATGGTGTGTGTGTGTGTGTGTGTGTGTGTGTGTGTGTGTGTGTGTACATGCTCGTGTTCCAGAACACCCACGTCAGACAATAATGATGTGAAGTCAGTTCTCTCCTTTCATATTCACGCAGGTTCCAAGGATCAAAGGCACTAGGGAATGCCTTTGGCCCCTGTGAGCTGTCTGGTCAGCCAGAGATCTCATTGTTTTAGGAGCTAAGGCTTTCAAATATTATGGCATCAGAGTATACCAGCGTACACAGTGAGCGCACTATGAATGACTACTGAATAGTTAATTTCTCTCTATTTCATTCATCCACTCACTTTTCCGACACAACCAGTCATAAGATATTTCTTTTTTTTTCTTCCAAGACAGGGTTTGTCTGTCTATCCTCGTCTGTCTCAAAACTCCCTCTGTGGATCTGGCTAGCCTTGAACTCACAGATCTGCCTGCCTCTGCCTCTGAGCGCTGGGGTTACAGCGTCACTACCGCCCACCTGGTATTTCTCGATAGCCACTATCCCGCGGGCAGGCTCGTGTAGTGTGTGCTTGAAGCTTCTCTGTGGCCTTCAGTGATCTGTGCTGTTTTAACAGCCTGTCCTCATTGTGTTAGAAGGCTGATTTTAAATCGCGTAGCAGTACTGGCTGTTGTTACTGACAAGTCTGTTATTTTCTAAGATGCTCTTCATTGGAAAACTTAGCCAAGCCCTTGAGAGTTCTGCACTTGTGCAGAACACACACTTCCAGCTTTGTGTTACCCTTCCTTCCTCTGTCTCAGTGCTGTTCTCCCCTTTTTGATTGGAGCATCTTAATAGCTGCCTCCAATCCTTCTGAAATGATGCAGAGTATCGATAAATAAATAAAATACAAAGATATTTAATTGTTGGCTTCATACACACTGAAACCCACCAGAAGAGCTTTCCTAAGATTAATATTTATAAAATGATCCTTCTTCTAATGCAGTCTCACAAATCCAGTGTTCAGACATGTTAGGAAAACGCTAATATTGTCATTCCTGTGGTTGATGGTATTGGAAAACCGCCTTGTGAAACCTGGGACTCTTTCATAGGAGCTGAGAAACACAATGAACCTCACTATGTATCTAAGAAAAATTCCTAAACCATTAAAAAAAAACCACTAAGATAGCTAAGAAGATGACCCCAACAATGTTAGAAAAGTGAAGACAGCAAAGCTAAAAACATCCAAAGCAACTAACTTCTGAAATGAGAATAACTCCTTGGCTCTGCACAGAATCAACACCACCGGCATTAACTAATAAAGGTCATGCTCTTCTTACGCTACAGAAGTTTCACACAGCTGCCACCAGACCATTGCTACTTTAATGCCTAAACACTGTCAGTAAAAGGAAACTTTCTACTTACATGGAGATCTGTTACTTTGTACCCATACTTCTTCTAAACACACCTAAGGGAGAGAAAGTTACCCCGTGTGTCTAAATTCAGTTCCAGCTTACTGGATGCTATGTAACTAGGCAGATTTCTTGTTCCTAAACCAGTTTAAAACTTAGTTTTAACAAAGGTGACATCATTATTTGACAGTGAGTTCTCTAGGGTGATTTGTCGGAGACCAGGCACTGCATTATGATGGTTAAGTTTAGTCAAGAGGAAACACAGTTTTGTCAGACATTACGTAAAAATGATACAATGAATACTGGGTTCTATGTAATTAACATAAAGTGATCTAAAAACTAGTTATTTAAATTCAGTGGCATACACTAGCTAGGGGCATGGTACCCAATTTATTGAAAAGCATTGTCTTAAAAAATAGTTTCAACTGATTTTTATCTGTCATGTTGAAGCTTCTTGGATTGGTCATGGGGCTTCAAAGCTGCACCTCCCTGTATTGTAAGATCCAAGGGTGGAAGTTCTAGGTCTCCTAATGCTGGCTACTTAGCCTTTGGTGTATTTCAGTGAGTTGGCTCAAAGGAAGTGCATCTTCTCTCTGTTACTCTAGTACATGCCAGGAAAGCACGAGCTTCAGACTTTAAGAAAGAAAGGAGGAAAATATTAGTAGATACTCAGGAGAAATTTTGGCAGATGATAAACTGAAGAAAAGAGGGCAAGGGATTTGCTCTTTGCCCTACTTCCAGAAAATTCTCACAAAAATCTTAGCGTGAGGAACATTGTCTTCATATTCACTGTACACCTGCTGTTGAAGCCATGGGGTCCATGGCTGTCAGGGGATACAACTCACAGGTTGTTCCTGCTGCAAATTCACCTATTCTGTTTTGGGGAAATTCTTTTAAGCATCCTTTCGGTGGCCTACACTTAAATGTCACCAGGTAGCACTTCTCTGGGACTCTGTGAAAGTACTTTGGGAAAGAACAGGAAAAAAAAATACTCTAAAAGCGAGCTCTTCAGAAGCGTGAGGTCCATGTGAGAAGGTAATCTCTCTGAGCTTCACGACCTAAGTCCCTGGCCTTCCTTCTGCATCTCCTACATTTTCAACATAGCAGCAGTCAGCCAAGTGGTTGCTTAGCTTGAAAAAAAAAAAAAGACTGCAGATTTGATAAGTTTAGAAATATGAAGTAGGATTTGCAATGTGATCTCAGTGGCTGAGTTACTTCTTCCTGCAAAGACTTTTATCTGATTGTAAAACAAATAGCCTACTTATTCCAGGAATATCAGAGGCATGGCACCACAGTCCACCCCGTTCTTCCACCATAGCTGCAGAAGTCTGGTATATGGGAATGCATGACAGACAATTTCTGTCTGCCAATGCCTTTCTGACCTCTGCAAGAGATGGCTAGCTAAGCTTCTATCTTTTCTTCTTGAACTCCGATGGTGCATCTTACTATAATACTATTGTGTCTGCATGGGTGCTTTATGGGGGATGTGTTCTCAGAGTCCTCTATCCTTTCTGGATCCTAAAATTATTGTCTGGAAACTGTAAGAACTTTGGTGAGTAAAGAGAAGGCTGGGTCTCCTCCATGGTTAGTTTAGGGGGAGGTGAGATGTAAGGACACAGCGTTGCTGACAGGGAAAGCCCTGAAACAACCTGACCTACTGACCTGGGGGAGTAGCTCCCATCGCTGCTCAGGGTGGGCTGACAGCTCACTTGCACCTCTGCCACCTTTGTGGCTCCTTCCTGGGGTGCCTGTGTTCTCAGCTGAGATGGAGGAAGCTTCCTATGTCTTAGTAAGAAGCACACAGATCCATCCTGCAAAGCAAACATTTGCTGCCATTAGCTGAGCATCTCACTAACAGAATTTTGTGTAGTCTTTTGATTTTGACTTTTTTTTTTTGTTGTTGTTGTTTTAACAAGAGGGCTAGTAAGGGCCCTGGGTAAAACCCTTCAACAGAATTCCCCTGACAGCAAAAAATAGCAAATGACAGGTTATGCCTGGGGATGGATCTTGGGAAACGCTGGGTTTGTGAAATGAGAGTTGGAAGAAGATTCCACCTTCTAGCACACAGGCTGATTTACTAAGAAACCACCCTCTCTAGGCTCCTGTGGGTCAGCCTTACTCCGGAGAGCAGTCTAACTCATCATTTGCAATCAGCGCCTCCGAGTTCTGTTTGTGTTTGCTTTTGCTTTTCCCTTTGCTACTTGTCCGGCTGTTTGCCTTCGCATCTGACATCTGTTGGTAATAGAAGCCTTTGTCCTCGGCTGGCCCACCCCAGTCCTCCTGGCTTTCGCCCTCGGTGGCATAGGAGAAGCCCTCCTCCACGGAAAACGGGTCATCCACGTCGTAGCGTTGGTACGTGCTTTGGTGCAGGGCCTGTTCTCGGGCACTAATTTCCAAGGTGCTGTTCCAGATGCCGTACCCAAAATAAATGAGCATGCCTGTTGAGAGGGAAGCACAGAGAATAAGCAGTTGTTTTAAGGTCGGGGGGGGGCACTGGGGAGATCCCACTTGACTGAGGCTGGGGTGATGTACATTCTTAGATCGACCATGTTTTGGAAAGACTTCAATTAATGCCCTTCCAGGCCCAGAGTTCTCATAGAAAGCCCCTTATGGTAGTCAGTCCTAGCTAATAACCAAAGCTCAAGGGAGGTAGGATCAAGCAGATCCCTGGGGCCCACTGGCCAGCCACCGTAGGCCAACTAGTGAGTATCTGGTCCCAATGAAAAACCCTGTCTCAAATTGAAGGTGCTTGACACCTGAGGAAAGACAACTGAGGCTGACCTCTGGCTTCTGCACACAGGGGTACAAACACAGCCCCCCCACAGCCTCCATGTCCTCGCTCAGCCACAAAACTGCCAGATCTCAGAGTGTGGTGGGGCTTATCTGTAATCCTAGCACTGGGGAGGCTGAGAGAAGAGGTCGGGAGTTCAAGGCCAGAGTGGTAAGACCCTGTCTCAGAAAACAGAAATAAATCAACAGCAAAGCCAGAGTAAGTTGAGGAGATGTTTACAGCTTTTGCTAAGAGCTCCGAGGCAGTGTGCTCGAACTCTTGGGGGAGGGGAGGTCAGATTTTAGCTGAAGGTGAGAGACAACTGCCTCATTAGACAGGATCTTGCCCTTTCAGTCACCTTAGCCCTCATCTTCCTCCCATCAATACACGCCCCCCCCTCCCTGTCATTTCTCTCACAGAGCTATAGACCAGGAATCTGCATCTTCTGCCCTGGTTTGCACATACAGTCCTATGGGGGTTAGAACAGCAGTGGCCCCCATAGACTCAGAGATGTGAATGCTTAGTCACGGGGAATGGAGCTATCTGAAAATATTAGGAGGCGTGGCCTTATTGGAGGAAATGTGTCACTGGAGCGGGTTTTGAGGTTTCAAAAGCTCAAGGCAGGCCCAGCGACACACTCTTCATCAGGCCCAGTGACACACTCTTCATCAGGCCCAGTGACACACTCTTCATGCTGCCTTTGGATCTTGATGTGCGATTGTTCACTGATTCACTGATTCACTGGCTGCAGCTGATGGTTTAGCTGGTCAGAGATTCGGAAAGGGCATGATTGGAGAATTGGTGAGAAAGCCAAAGTGGGGAAGAAGTGTGTGTCCAGAGCTCTGCAAATGGGTGAAGGACCCTTCCATCCCACGTAAATGCTCATCACAACGTGGCTTCCGCTGAGGAGGAGTTCAATAAGTAAATAGGATTACTCGTTCTCAGGACAGTCAGCCTCTTTCCCCAGCCATCCCTGTCACTGCTCAATGGGTCCGTGAACAAAGTGACCATGGTGGCAGAGATGGGGGTTATGCATACGCTCAACAACGTGGACTTCCACTCACCAACACTGGCCTGACCACAGTTGCTGGTGAGTTCCAGATCTGCCAACAGCAGAGACCAACATTGAGCACCAGATATGGCACCCATCCCTGGGGTGACCAGCCAGCAACCTGGTGGCAGGTTGACTACTTTGGACCACTTTCTCCATGGAAAAGACAACATTGTTCTTACTAGATACTTATTCTGGTTACGAGTTTGCCTTTCTTGCACGTAACGCTTCTGCCCAAACCACCATAAACTCTGAACTTTCTCAGAACATTTTATTATTCTGGCTTCTATGTAAGGCCCTGGCACTTGCTCCACCTCTTAGACACAGAGTATTCTGATTTATCTTACTGTTTCTCACTCACCAACGGAATGATCTACTCCTGACCCCTAAGCTGCTTCCTTCTTCCATGTGGACTTCCAGACTGCCTCGTGGTATAAGCCCACTCTTACGGCCCATATAACATTATCTGCGCTAGGCGCCTCTAGTGTATAGTCTTGGCCAAAACTTATCCTTAATGTCTGTTAAACGAACGCACCAGAATTCCTGATGAACACAAGACTGGTGTACTGTCTCTGTGTTGACTTCATTTTAGCCAGAGGAAACCCATCCTGCGAAGCTCACCAGTCACATGGCAGTGCTTCTTTTTGATACTTTTGAAAAGCGTATTAGTCTCCCTTTTCAATTTGAAAAGCCGTTGAAATTCAGAGTTTGTAAAGGCAAGGTTTAGGGACCTATTATAAGAATGTGGGATCTGGGTTTAAATTCAGTCTCAGTCATTCTGTCATAACCTTGGACCTATGGTTTACCCTGTCAGCCTTCTGTTCCTTAAACTGTGAGAAGCAGGGCTTGCTTGGTGGACAAGAGTACCAGCTACACAAACAGGAAGACCCAAGTTTACATCTCAGCATACACACACACACACACACACACACACACACACACACACACACGTACAGCTGGTATGGCCATGCATGTGCCTGTATCGGTGAAAGTGGTAATGGTGTAGGAACAGGAGGATTGCTAGAGTTTCCTGCATACAATTCAGCCAGAGACCCTGTCTCGTGTGAACAAGGTAGAGGGTGATGGGGCAGGACACTAGATGTACTCTGCTGGTCCCTAAATGTTCTTTAAGAGCTTTGAACACTCGAACACATATGTGTATATATCACACACACACTTCAGCATACTTAACACATACACAGAATACACACAAAAGAAACTCAAACTAAACCAACCCCCGTCCCTGAAAGTCAGAGTGATTAGTGGACAACCTGGGGTAAAACGAGGCCATGGCTTGGACACCAAGGTCCAGCATTCCTTGTCAGCAGTATTGGCCCCTTTATCTCTGCTGACCCTGGCCATCTGCTCAGCTGTTTGCTCAGAAGGCAGACCTAGCCAGCTTTCCTCCCTTGAGAACCCATGCTCCATCTTGAATCTGAAGTGCGTCCCTTTAAGTTTGGATTTCTCCCCTCTTGTCTCAAATGACTTTCTCCCCTTCCCTTCCAGCCCCCCACCAGTCAGTGAAATCAACTTTGCAGGAGCCAAAGTAAGCAGAGATTTACGGTCCTAATTGGTAATAAAGCTTGGAGTTAATCGTTTGCAGATGTAGATATTTGGGCTCAAATAACAGCCTGGGTTTTTTGGGTGGGGGTGGGGCGGGTAGGGAAGTCTTTATTGTCTGGGGGCAGAGTGGAGGTAGCTATGCAGGACCGTTATTACTCTGTGTGGAACCAGACCCTCATTCAATCTTCCTCTAAAATGGCCAGTGTGTGCATGCTCAGAGAATGCCGATTTGAAGAATTGGGAACCAGGGGTTGCACGTGACTAGGGGAACCAGCAGCACATCTCTCTGGCTGGGTTTTTCATCATTGCTCATTTCTTCTGGACATCCAGGCAGGTGCCCAGCCCTGCCTCTTACTCCTGCTACGTTACTCCTCTTCTCTCTCCCTCTTTCCCTTCTCTGATCCATAGGCGATTCTTTTTTCCCACTGAACTGACCACTCGCCTGTTTCTCTTGCTTCCATGTCTCTGCCCCTACACGGGTCAACGTGACCCAGTTACTGGGTGACATTTTTTCTGGCACACTTTCCTTTCTCCCAGAGCAGGTATGTAAGTGTCAGACTCCTGTTATGGGTCATGATGTAATGGCTCTAACATCACAGATATTTGAGCCAGAGATGACTCTACAGGTGAACAGTGTATCCAATGACTTAATTTTACAAGAAAGGCAGAGGCTTAGGTGCCAGGCTTGGCTCTGCAAGGGACAGAAGCAGTTTTTTCTTGGATAAGGTCTTTTGCACACCTAATCCTATACACTTCCCTCCCTAAGCTGACTGAGGACACATGTATTGCTGTAAATAGTCAGTAAGAGTAAGCTCTATGTGTTTTTTGGGAGTGCCTGGAAGGAAATGTATGATACATACCTGCCACAGATATGCTAATGGGCGTTTTCAAACATGAAAAATCATGTTTGCAACTGTGGCATCCACTACAGTTTCAAAGGCTTGTTACCCCTTGCCAATACGCATTTCAAATAACTGTGTTGTGGTGGGCAGTGAATTCAGGCAGCCTGGGCAGACAGAACCATCTTTTAGTGTCTTACATTGTCTGTTTTTCTCTTTTTTTGCTGGCCCCTGAGTCGATTCAGGAAGACTGGTGTGAAGTAGAGAGAAGGTGGGAGAAGAGAAAAAAAGTGGAGAGGACAAAGCACCAGAGGGAACAAGTGCAGAGGGTGAGGGAGGGAGAGAGAAGCGAGCACGAACTGCCATCTGTCACATAAACAAGGGCTTTGTGTGGAGGAGTAAACAGCAGGGCTGAAGGCCTGCTGTGTGGAAGCAGGGCTTTGTGTTTCAGCTTCTCTTCTCACTTGGCTTAGAGAAAGATGCATAAGGTAGTTTCTGTAATCTCAGGAACTCTGGGAATCCCTAATCAACTAAACTACCCTTCACACAGCACTGTGTGGCCAGGTCCTCTGTCGCAGTCAAAATGCATGTCTCTCCAGGAACTCAAAATGATAGATAGGTACTGGTGTGTGTGTGTGTGTGTGTGTGTGTGTGTGTGTGTGTGTGTGTGTTGGGGGGAACAGAGGAACAGAGAAACAGACACACACACAGACAGAGACAGAGACAGAGACAGAAACAGAGACAGAGGGACTCTGCATCTCACGGGCAGGGAACTGGGATACAGAAAAAATAAGGCACCAGGGACTGGAGACGGAGAAAACTGGTAAAGTATTTGATGCACAAACAGGAAGACCTAATTTGCATCCTTTGAATCCATGTAAGAAGCCAGTGCAGTGGCACATGCCTATAATCCCAGAGCTAAAGAGGTAGAGACAAGTGAATCTCTGGAGTTTGCTGGCCAGCCTGGTTAGCCAAACTGGTGAGCTCTAGGTTCAGTGAGATAGCCTGTATCAAATAAATAAGTAAATAAATAAATAATAAGAGTTAAGGTAAAGAATAATCAAGGAAGACACTGGAGTCAACCTTTGTTCTCCACATACAGGCCTCACGTGTACACACAGACGAAGATTTACAGACATGGACATACACAGACACACACACACACACACACACACACACACACACACACACACACGCACAGCAACCCTACAACCCTTCCAGGTATCTCCTTGCCTGCAGGTTTTGACCTCTACTGCTTCCATTTTCCAGGAACGATTCTGGAGAACACAGATGAGGTCAACATCTGTGGGAGGCAGTTTTTCATTCTTGAACATCATTTTTTCTTTTGTGGTACTGGGGGGCTGAATTTAGGATTTAGAACATACTAGGAATGAGCTCTACCATTGAGCCATGTGCCCAGAGGTTTTGAGTTCTCTGTTCCAAAGTATTTCACGAATATACAAAAATGCAAAGAATAACACTATGTTCATTTAGCTCCTGCCCCCACTCCCCTGCCTCCCTCTTAGATTACACTGGAACAAATCCTTCACTGCCCTAGGTAGTTTGTAAATATTTCAATATTCATTGTAGGATATCTATTTTATATCTATTTTAACATATTAACAGATATACAGTAGTGTTAAACATTCCATATGTTACTACACATATGACGTAAGTGTTCCCCATATGAGATTACTCTTTTACTCTAATGATGACAGCCTTATTTTAAGTAGTTTGGGAACATCTTTACTTAGGACTGTCACCAGGCTTGTATCATATTCTTTTGTAAAAATTTGTGGTGGCAAAACTTTTTCCCTTGAGGGTGGGTTTGACTATTTGTATAAACCGGAAGTAGAACCAAGCTTAAAACCAAAATGGCCGTCCAATACTGAGAAGATCTTTGCTGACTATACATCAGATGGGATTAGAATTGGATACATAAAGAATTACAAAAGTATACACCCAAACCACCAAATAATCCAGCCAATAAATGAACCAATGAACTGACTAGACGGTTTTCAAAAGAAGAAACACAAATAGCCAAGAATTACTTGAAAAAGTTTCTAATATCCTTATCCAGCTTGGAATCACAAATTAAAACTGATTTGAGGCTTTCATTTCATCCCAGTCAGAGTGACCATCAGTAAGACAATAGATAATGGGGGATGGAGAGATGGCTCCGCAGGTAAGGGCACTGCTTTTCTGGAGGACCTGGGTTCAAACCCCAGTACTTACATGGCAGCTCAGAGCTGTCTTTAATTCCAGTTCCAGGGGAATCTGGCAACTCACATACACATACATGCAAGCAAAATGCCAATGCACAGAAAATAAAAACAAAGAGACAAAGAAATTAGATAACAGCAAATACAGGTGGGGGAGGAAGTCCTTCTTCACTAGTGGTAGAAATTTAAATGTGTGCACCTAGTGTGGAAGTCAGTGTGGAGGTTCCTCAGAACTGAGAATAGAATTACTGTATGACTCAGCCACACCAGTCTGAGTATATACCCGAAGGAGTCCAAGTGCATACAACACAGAGGTACACGAGAATCCATGTTTATAGCTGTACTGATCATAATAGCCAGAGCATGGACCATCAAGAGATGCCCACCCAGATAATTAACAGATAAAGAAAATGTGACACACATTTTTTTTTTGGTTTTGTTTTCGAGACAGGGTTTTTCTGTATAGCCCTGGCTGTCCTGGAACTCACTCTGTAGATCAGGCTGGCCTCGAACTCAGAAATCCACCTGCCTCTGCCTCCCAAGTGCTGGGATTAAAGGCGTGCACCTCCACTGCCCGGCCACATACTTTTTTTTTAAAAAGATAATAAAAATATGAAGCCATGGCATTTGTAAGAAACTGGATACAACTGGAAGTTATTGTAATAAATGAATTAGCCCGCCCAGAGAGACAAAGGTAATGTGTTTTCTCTCATATGCAGAACCCAGATTTACATTTATATGTATGTATATGAAATAAGGTTGCTAGTTAGTGAATATTTGATTCTGCTGCTTCTTATGCGTTTTAGATTACTAATTTCCTATTGCATGTGTTATATTTATCATCAATTACCTAATGGTGGGTGCGACGGATGCTCAGAAGGGAGACAGTACTTGTGTGATAGCAGGGTCCTGGAGACTCTGCTGCCAAGCTGGAGATGTCTCAGATAATGGGTGCTGGTGGGATGGCTGGTGTGTCTGGGACAGATAGTGGTCAGTAGTAAGCACTGGACCTTATTGGCAGTTCAACAATAGTTGCAAGATGAACACTGGTCACACAAGATCAGTGGAGAAAAATATTCAAAGGGAAGCTTTGGCTTCTTTTCCAGATGCAGTTCTCTGGTGGAGAGTGTACCTGGGGAAGGTTCAGGCTAGACAAGATGAAGACTCATACCTCTGGCAAATGAACAGACTTTCTTTCCACAATAGATACTTCGTGACCTCAAAGCTCATTACAAATATGTATGGTATCAGATACCAGCCCAGAAAAGTTAACTGCCCTACAAATGCGCCATTGGGACCGCCCTGGAGCTCACTGCTCTTGCTGGAAGACGAGGGATGTTTCTGTCCCACCTAGGGACAGATTCTCCAGGGAAGAGAATCTGTTGAACTTGCCTTCAAGATGCTAGGGTGCTCGTGCACCAGCTAACTAAACACTTCCCAGTTTATGTGGCTCTACCCTGGGAGACTCCACATGACTCCAAAGCTTCAAGGGAAAGGCCTGGGTGGGGTACAGGGGAGGCACCATATGTCCTATGGAGGCAAAACTGCAAGAAAACTCAAACCCGCAAAGACACGGGTGGGGTGGGGATAAAAAGTAAGAACAGACTGCCAACTCTGCAGGCACAAACCAGGCTCCAACTTTGGGCCTCTGATCTCTAGAGTCCCAAGGGAGCGCCTGGTCCTCTGCCTGTAGCGCTGTGCTTGGGCTGAAAGGAGGTGGGTCACCTGACCCCAGGCTGGGTGGAGCAACCTCTTCCTGGGGTGCGCTTTCCAGCAGGAAGCCCTGCCCACAGCAGATAGCTAAGGGACTCTGTTATGCCCAAAGGGCCTTTTATTTTCACTGCTCTGGGATCAGGTTTCCAAAACAGACTTTTGCTTGGGCTGGGAGACCCACAGCAATGAAAAGGTGTGAACCCCACCCACCTAATCCCCACCAACTCCTACCCTTCCTGATTGTTTTTTCATACCACCGTGAACCCTGTCGATTATAATAACAGTGAGGTTTGTTTAATGTGGTGTGACCAGGAAAAGGAGCCTGGATGGGAGGGGCTCTATCCGATCTAATGTGAAGTCAGTGTCTCATCTGTAAGGTGCAGTTGGGGACCCTGTCTTCATCTGAGCCGTGTGATGGTTGTGACGGCTGATGGATTGAGTGAGAAATCCAATGTTAGGAATCTCACAGCGCACAGAGAGTCAAGGGAAATGTGTCTGTTGCCCACTGAAGACCTGTAAAAGAATATTCACCGTAGTCTGATTTATTAGGACCAAATGGAAACAACGTACAAGGGACCAGAACGGAGCCTGCATCGCGATACATCCCCACTATCTCAGTAACAATGTTGGCGAGTAGAAGCCAAGGGCTGGGAGTTCCATGCAGGCCACACACACACACAGGCTCCAGGGTCTCCACCTCTTTCACTGTTCGTTATTTTTACATTCTCCTGCCTGAGTCTGGTGGCAGAGCCTCTTGATCCCCTTGGCCCTTCTTGTCTATGCTTGCCTGTGTCCAGAGCATTGCCCTCCCTGTAGACAGAGGGCCTGAGGCCAGCTTCATCTCCATAGTCTCTCCTAAGCATCTGCCATCCCTGTTGCCTTCCTGTGAGGCCTCCATGACTTGCTCTTCACTCTCCTGAGCATGACTGACATTGAAAAGCTGATTTATGGACACACTATCAAGAATTTGGCTTTCCCAGCATCCTTCCTTCCAACTTTCTTTCTCACAATGGCTGCTCCCTATTACTTTCCAATAGTATTTTAAACAGCAGCTCACACAAGGACCAGGAAGGGGGATGTTTACATTTTGAGGGCTGAAGATGAGGATCAGTTGGGAGACTGCTTGTCTACCAAGCATAAACCCCAGGTTTGATCACTAATACTGCCTGACCCAACCATGGTGGTGCACCATGCTTGCAATCCCAGAACTAAGGAGGTCCGGTGAGAAGGGTCCAGAGTTCAAGGTTATTCTGATGCCACATAGAGAATTTGAGACCCGTCTTGGATATAAAAGACATTGCCTCAACGAACGAACAGACAAACAGTAGGAATAAAAGAATATTTACATCCTGCATAAAACACATTGAATAAAACACTGAATCCCTAGTCCCGTCCTCTAAATCTAAAGATATCTTCCTCTGAGGGACTGGATAAATTATAAATGAAAACATAGCTGTTCTCATGGTAAAGGTACCAGTGAGCTAGGCGACCTGATAATGAATTCTTTATATGAGCCCTGGGGGGCGGGGATAGGTCTGAAAGAGACCCTGGAGCATCCCACTTTGCCATGCTCCCACTCTAAGTACATCACAGTTCCTGAGATGGTATCTCACCCATGGAGATGCTTTACTAGACCACATCCACTCAGAGGAAAGACACTGAACATGGCTCAGGGGTCACTTTGTTGGGATGAATGAACATTTATTGTTTGTATCATTTCTCTTGTCTAACGGAAAGGACGGCCGGGAAATCTTGTTGGGGCTCAGTGAGTCATGCTTTTTTGAAGGTCAAAGCTCACGAAACACTGTTACAGAAATCCTCTGATGAAGATTCACTTAGAGAAGGCAGGACAACAGGACATGTCTCACAACATCATCCCATTATGACTCAGTTTTAGCCATGGAAATTTTGTCAAGAAGCAGGTGACTCCATAAGAAGCTTCATTTAAAGATAATCTCTACCGCTCTTCCTGGGAAAGCTACACTGCACCAAGCTGAAGAAACAGTGGGTGTCTGGGAGCCTCACGAACTCAGAGGAGTGGTGTTTATTGTAATTGTGTAAGATCATTAAGTATTTTTATAACCCAATTTGGGGCTATGAGATATCTATACTTCTATAGGAAAACTTTTGCTTTTGCAAAAACAGATTTTGTAATTAAATCATTTTCCTGCTTGATAATGTCTTCTCTCTATAACAACGGCTCTCAAATTTGAGCGTGGCTTTGAATCATCTAGAAGGCTTGTTAAGTCTTAAATTGCACCCTAACTAACCCACCATGATATTAGCACCACTGGGTTGAGATGACATTTCGGGAAGTATTGATTTAGAAGACTATATATTTTTGAAAACCTGGTTGCACATTAAAAATTTCTTGGCCGAGCTCTAAAATAATACTCCCTGCTTGACCACGCTCGGGGAGTTTCCCTCTGCCTGATAACAAGCAGGGCTGCTGGAGCTGGGATGGTTCACACTGTGTTCTGCTGTGTGATAGCCAGCCTGCCCAAGTCGGGGACAATAAGTCTCTTCAGAGCTCTACAAGGAAAACAGGAGATAAGTGTTTCTTATTACTTTTTCCGCCGTTTTCTCACGGATGAATAAACTGAGGCTCTATAAAGTTATTCGAATTTTCTAAATTCATGTCAAGGCTGGAACAGGGCTTCGATTTGAACCCGGTACCGTGGGATTTGAACAGAGATGTGATACAGAATCTGTTATAAATGTGAGTCTCTGTGCAAAAGGAAGATGTGCGATTCTTGCTCAGAAATTACTCAGAATTCAAAACAGCAGTAGCAGCATACCATTAACCCAAGCCTAGGACCCTGCACATAGATGATATGCCCAGGAGTACAGGGCCAATGTCAGGTTTTAGCCCCACCAAACATCTAGATCAAATAAGAAAGTTTGTGTAGAGGTACATGGTGGGGTGATGTGACCCTTAGAACTAAAATGTGGGAATCTTTGATTCAAAAACCCACTCTTGTACTAACTTTGGTTATCTGACATTTTGGAGCATTGGTTTACTCCTCTGTAAAATTGAGTGGGACAGAGGTGGTGACAGGCCATATGTTTAACATAGTGGACATGGTAGGGGCTAGGGGTCAAATACAGATTTTTGTTCTTACCAGGCAAGCACTCTACCGCCAAGCCCTGTCCTGGCCCTGACAAGAGACCCTGAAATCCCACCCCCACTAGAGTGCTAGCCTTAACTCTGTAGACTTCGGCTTTGTGCCCTTATACAGAAGCTACTGTTTTTTTTATCCGTATAATGGAGATTGCCATGAGGTTTTAAACAGTGAGGCAAGTCCCTCACAATAACTTGTAAACAGTGCTGTATGTTTAATTACTCCTATGAGACAAAGAGTTTGTGTATACAAATCAATTATCTTTTCTTTACTGTTTCACTTTTTAAATTAAAAAAAAAAAATCTACAGAAGTGTTTGTTCTCAGTCTTCCTAACGCCGCAACCCTTTAATAGAGTTCCTCACATGTGGAGACCCCCAACCATAAAGTTATTTCATTGCAACGTCATAACTAAAATTTTGCCATGGTTATGGATTGTGATGTAAATATCTGATATGCAGGATATTTGATATGTGAACCCAAAAGGGTTGTGACTCACAGACTGAGAACCAGTGACCTCTAGTGTCTTCCTAAGCACAAGCATGTGTGAAATCACAGGATTCCCATATAGGAAGGTGTGTGTGTGTGTGTGTGTGTGTGTGTGTGTGTGTGTGTAAAAGAGTAGAATTATTAAATGCTCTAGAAAGCTCATGTAAATAGTCTCTAAAACTAGCTGCAGCGTGACTCATGGGATGGGCCCCCAGCTGTGGGCCACCCTGTTCTGGATGCAGAAACTCTCCCAGCTTTGTCGGTTCAGTGAACCTGTGAACATGTATTGATACCTGTTTCCATTCACTTGACGGTCACATAACTAAAAGCTTTCTACCTTCTTCAGTCACTTCTGTCTGGAGCAGCCCTCCCATTGGCTAGCTACAGTATAGTGTGTGAAGAGAGATGGGAAAGTGTTAATAAAGCATACAGCGGAGAAAATATCAACAAGCCAGTGGAGAGTCCTCTCGAGAAATCCCCTAAATGTTAACAGAGGATTAAACTAGAGAGGGAAAGGTTGGGACAAAATGTGTGGGACATAGTGTGGCCCGGAGAATTGGACTCTCTTGGAGAAACTTGCTGTTTTTTTTGGTTGCTGTTTTTCCTAATTCCATCTCATTAAATCTTTCCTTCAGGCCCCACCCACATCTTCCCTTTAGGTTATACCCACATCATCTTCCCTTCAGGGCCCACCCACATCATCTTCCCTTCAGGCCCCACCCACATCAACTTTCCTTCAGGCCCCACCCACATCTTTCCTTCAAGCTCCACCCACATCTTTCCTTCAGGCCCCACCCATATCCTATTTTTTCCAAGTGCTTTCTGGCAAGTCTCACTTTTTCTTTTCTCTGAGAAGCACTTCATTATCATTTAAGAAGTATTTCTTGAGCACATTCCACAAGTGCTTTGCTCTAGGCTCACACTGGCCTCAAGTAGTGGACAGGCTGCTAATCAATGTGAATGCCTGTTACTTTAACCCGATCAATTGATCCATGGACTTTTCTCTTGTTTTATTAGGCAAGAATGCTTAGTGTATAACTCTCCTGCTCTGCAAAGCTCCTTTGCTAAGTATTTGGGAGACCCTCAGGGCTACCAAGGACAAAAGCAGTGAAAAACGAACTTTAAAATTTGCTTAGGCCGGGCGGTGGTGGCACACGCCTTTAATCCCAGCACTTGGGAGGCAGAGGCAGGCAGATTTCTGAGTTCGAGGCCAGCCTGGTCTACAGAGTGAGTTCCAGGCCAGCCAGGGCTACACAGAGAAACCGTCTCGAAAAACCAAAAAAAAAAAAAAAAAAAAAAAAAAAAATTTTTTTGCTTAGATGCCCCTCTCAAGTTATCATCGATCCATCCCCAGCCAGCTCATCACTGGTCAGACTGAATCATCATGGAAGGAAAGTGTAATTACAAATGGACCACAAAGTCAAATTAGATTTCTTGGGAAAGTATGGGGCTCTTGCTGTCAGTGAAAGTGAGTTTTGAGAATAGCATGGGTTTGCATCAGAAGATGGCAGAGGTTCCACAGAGTCAGCCACTCATTAATAGCAGACAACGGTCTGCAAGCATGGGAGCATGACAGACACCTTCCATTGGCACTTGACAGGGTGACATAAGGGCCTTGGGGACTATTTACAAAAGCCAGTGTGAACTGACAGATGTAAATGGCACCATGATAAAAGCTGTGTCAGAAAAATAATGCCCCAATCCACACTTGGCTCACACTTTGTTTACTTAAAAAATTAGACTGTGATTGACCTTTCAGTTTTATTTGGTCAAATTCAGATCAGTGAACTCTTTTATAATTTACCAGAATTTTTTAGTTTCTAAGACAGAAGACCAGCCAACACCCCCCACATCCTATTATATCTGCCTTTAGTAATGCTATGCCTTTAAAAAAAAAATGAGTGTTCATTTTGAGAACACTTTTTTCTGACACTAATTATTCTCACACAGGAAGAACTTTCTTAATTGGATATTTAACCAAGTAGTGGATTGATAGGCATCGTTCTTCCAAGAGCATGTCGGCAGAACAGGGGTAACTGGCCTTACTGACCAATGAAGAAAGCATGGGTCCATAGCACCAGCCCAATGGAGGCATCTTATCCAGTTAGGGCATAATGTTGGGATAAGCCTGTTCAAGACCTTAAAAGGGGAATGCTCAAGGCTCCAGAAGACATTGCTTACCCACAAAGCACCAGACCGCAAACCGGATCCACGTGATGGTGGAGAGCTTTAGCATGAGATAGATATTCACCAACATGGCAAAGGCAGGCACAAAGGGGAGGCAGGGGGCCATATATGGCAGTTTCTTGGGGTTCTCTGGCTGCTGCAGGATTACAAACACCAGCACAGTGATCATCAGCAGCATCAGAACAACCAGAAGGATGGCCCACCAGCTCTGGCCTGAGATGTACTCGGAGCCAAAGATGATGAAGGAGCAGAAGATGAACATGAGGATGAAGAGCAAGAGCACGCAGATGGTCACCGTGTGCCCCGTCGCTGCCGTGGGCCGGTCCATTTTGCCTGGAAGGCCCAGCCGGATTCTCATCGTGTAGTAACGGGGCCCTATCAGCTTCTTCAACTTGATGAGATAGATGTTTTCTGACTCATCGGCTTCTATGCCCGTGGTCATGTCCACGGTGCCGTAGTTGGGGTGGTTGACATTGTAGGCAGACTTATCTGATTTCCCTATGAGCATTTCATTGTCTCCCAAGGACGGCAGGTTTTTGGCCCCACAGGTGTTGGTGGCTGGGCTGGAAAACTCCTCCCCTTCACTCACGGGAGAACAAGTTTCCTTCTCACAGTCAGCTAGGATGCCTTCCTTTTTCTTGGTGTGCTCCTCAGACAGGAACTTGACAAAACCATCGATGTCGCTCTCAGGTTGGTACCGAAGAAGCAAGACACAGACAGAGACCAGGGTGTAGGCGAGGAGCGTGCCGATGGACATCATCTCTATCAGGTCCCTCAGGCTCACCAGCAGAGAGAGGAGAGCCGCCAGGAATCCTGACACGATGCAAGCTACCACTGGTGTCTCTGTGTAGGAGCTCACGTGAGCCAGGAACCTGGAGGAAAGGTGCAGGCACAGGGTTAAGGGTCATAGTACCCATGGTGACCGATTCCAACATGCCAGTGTGTTAGAACAGCAAGTCAACAGCTTGCAGGGGTTAGCTCCTCTGGCTCCGCCCTTCCGAATAATTTCCGTTTTACCTCTGTCTGCTACGTCATTCCCAACGTTGGGGTCATGGGATATCAATAAACAATTCACTTTACAAGATTAGGTGCATCCCCTCTCACCGAGGCCAGAGAAGGCTATCCTTTGATATATATGTGCCAGAGGCCTCGGACCAGCTCGTGTATGCTCTTTGGTTGGGATGTAAATAAATAAAACAATTAGTTAATAAAAACAGAATTCAGTTTAATTCCTTGGTTTAAAGCCATTATTTTGTTTGTTTTGTTTTTAAAGTCCTATTAGAGGTTTTAGTGGTCCTATTAATTATACGACAGGAAGGGCTGAATCTAGGAGGTATGTCAGAAATCTACATTGAAGCCCACCAAAGCTGGGAATATCTTCAATCTGAAACATTCTCAATGTTTGTTGGGAACGAGTGTTCTCACAAGCCCCTATGACTTTGGAGGTGTTCAGCCAACTGTACTTGAAAAGACACCCGAGTTTCCAAACCTGAGAGACACAGCCTTGCAAACAAAAGCACAGCGGTGGAGTTGGTAAAATTAGCACGCCAGTTAAGAAGCTTATAGACACAGGTTCAAGTCTAGCTGAAGATGAGAAGGTCGGTCAGGGTGACTGAAATATGGGTCCTCCTGCAGCAGGCCCTGTGAGCCCTAAGGAAACTCTCCTGCCCTCTTCTCTCTTCTTCCAGCCACGCTCCCTCCATTCCCCCTCATTTCTTTTACGAATCTCATAGCACCATGTGCTAGGCCCACAGCATCTTTCTTCTTAGGTTTTTTTTTTTGTTGTTGTTGTTTGATTTTAATGGCAGGAAAACCTTATGGCTGTGTGAACTTGTCTTGTCATCACCACTATCACCTCAGTCCCTTTCTTGATCATCCCAAGTGCAGCTGCTCTAAGCTGGTGTAGACTCGGGGTGAGCAGAGGAAATGGAGCAGGAAGTGACAGCTAGTGGCAGAAGACACTGCTGGGAGCTACTTGGCCTTCTGGGATTCAAGAATAGGGGTACATCTTATTTTGTCAGTGGAAAATAGACTAATTCATGGCTTCAAAAGTGCTACTACTGTCAAAAGTCTGAGCATCAGGGATAGAGGGCTAGCTCAGTAGTTAAGAGCAAGGGCTATTCTAGAGAACCTGGGTTCAATTCACAGCACCCAAACGGCAGCTCACAAACATCTTTAACTTCAGTTCCAGGGAATCTGACATCCTCTTCTGGCCTTCAGAAGCACTAGATACATGTGTGGTAGACTAGACACATGCTGCCCAAACACTCACGCAGTTAAAAGTCAGAGTCAGAGCCAGACAGTTCTGGTTTCGCATCCTGACCCACTACTCATCAGCTGCAAGATTTGTGCTTTCCTGTCGCTTTAATTTCTGGTAGACTCATCTGCTAAGACTGTGAGTCATTAGAATGACTGGGAGGAACAAACTGGCCACAGCAAACAGAGCACCCAGTTACACCAGTGCTTATAGCTGCTCCTCAGATGAGTTATTACAACTACCATCTTCTCATCAGAGGATCTTGTTTCCTCTGATGAATGTTTTTCAGCTTCAAGGAAGCTTTGCAGAGAGAAGCCAGGTACTAGATATAAGGCAGGCTTAAGATTTCCCTGGGCTGGGCTCTTTCTTCTGAAAGTGCCATTGTCTTCCATGAGGCACTTTGGATCTATTGCCCACACAAGAGAAGTGCCCCACAAGAGGAAGGAGAAGGGCACACATCAGTTGGCTCTGGACTGAGGGACCAAGTCAAGTGAGAGTCTGTTTCAGTCTGAGCTTTTTAAATCCATACTGTGGCAAGATTCTGAGTCTTTAGGAAAGGCAGTCACCAAGATGGCTCTCAGCGGGCAACGGTCCTCCTAGAGAGGAACAGCAGAGTAGAAAGTGTTTCCAGAGGACCCCTTACCTGAAAAGCAGCCCATCACCAGCCATGGCGTAAATAACCCTGGGCATGGGGAAGAGGGAGCCCAGCAAGCTGACGGTCAGTCCTGCCACCGACCCAATGGCCACTACAAACTTTGCAGCATAGAAGCCATGGGCTACAAACATCTCCATGAGTGGAGACTCCGTGTCAATGGCATAATACGGCACCATCAGAGTTAAAATCATGCTCACCTGTGAAAACAGAAGAAACAGGCTGGAGGCAGACAAGACTGCGCATGGCCGGGGACCCTCACCAGGAGACAGGCTTTTATGGTAGTCTGGATCTACCATTAACTAACTGGTCATGTGACTTTATTTTAATCCATATGGTTTTCATGTTGTCTGTCTGTCTGTCTGTCTGTCTGTCTGTCTATCTCTTGATTGTGTGGTGTGTGTGTGTGTGTGTGTGTGTGTGTGTGTGTGTGTGTGTGTGTATGTGTGTGTGTGTGTGCTCGAATGCTGTGGTGCATAAGGGAGACTGAAGGACATCTTAGGGTAGCTCAGTTCTCTTCATTCATGTGGCTTGTAGAGACTTGTCTCAGGTTGTCTGCTTGGCAGCCAGCACCTTTACCTACTGGGCTATCTCACCAGCCCAAGGACAAGACTTTTCCTTCTTTTATTTGGGATCCTCCTGGTCCTTATCTGTGCTCCCCCCACACCCAGCCTGAGAACTCAAAACCCTGAAAGTGTTTAGGACTTCCACAGACAATGGCTGACAGGGCCACATTAAGGACTGACATTTCATTTCTTCTGTTTGGCTTAGTGCCGAGGGTCATGCAGGCAAACAAAGGAGGGCATCCAACTGTACTCTTTCGCCACCGTGTCTCTACTTAATCAGGACACACTTGTCAGGGGACTCATGTAAGGGTCCCTGCTTTCCATTCTGTGTCAAAGATCTGTTATAAAGTTGGTTTCTTTAGCATTGGCCCTAAACAACGGGTCCAGTAGTCACACGTGGCTCTCCCTGGCATATAAAAACAACCCTGGTTCTCCCTGGCATATAAAAACAGCCCTGGCTCTCCCTGGCATATAAAAACAGCCCTGGCTCTCCCTGGCATATAAAAACAACCCTGGCTCTCCCTGGCATATTAAAACAGCCCTGGCTCTCCCTGGCATATAAAAAACAACAAGAAAGGGAACTGAAAGCCTGAAATGGAGAGGGTAGGTCACATGTAGACCACTTCTTTGCCTGTTTGTCAGGACCCAAGGTCACCCAGAGAAACCATGGGCCACCAGGGAAGACAGCCTAGCAGCTTGGTAGTAGGATAGCTGTTTACTGACCAGGACAAGACCAACTGATCCCTGAGGCATGGCTGAGGCCTGTGTAGTCTGAAAGACATTGGCCCTCCAGGGTGGGTCACTTGTCACATTGCCTTTGAGGATGCAGTAGAATGGTTGGAAGAGTGTGGTTGATTCTCATGGCAACTCTCAGAGTCTCTGGCCACACAGATCAGAATGGGCTAAGCTGTCAGCTTGGTAGACAAAGAAAAAAGTACACTGTAATCTCTGAAGTGCTATGTGATGAAGGGACTACAAGGGTAGGAGTCATTGTGTGTGCGTGCTGCCAAGGTCTACTTTTTTGGGAAGTAGGGAAGGGGGGTGGGATGGTGAAAACCTGGAAGGAGATAGCAGGTCAGAGGCGATCTATCACTCCTACCCTGACAGCTCTCCCGCTATGCAGGGACAATCAGGGTCTGAATAATACGAAGCCACTTGACTGTGTGCATTTAGAGGGGCATAATAATTGGCCCATTCATAGAATGTCTGGGTGGGCAACTGAATGCTATCAATAGACAATCATCTTGCCTCATCATCTGGTCTGGATTCCTTAGGTAATGATTTAAAGATGATTTTTTGGGGAGGGGGCAGGGGGAAGGTAATGAGGAATGACAGGTTTGATAAGCTGTACCCTCATCCTGAATAATTTTCTAATTGTAATGACTTTTAGCTTATTAGACATATATGTTTCTTCAGATTAGTATACTAGAATCTTGGCGGGGATGTCCAGCAAACTATACTTTTAAAGGCAACCTATGGAGGCTGCATTTTCCCTGATTGTGATGACCCAAATAGGTAGGACTCAGGACCTGGGAATGTTTGTATCCTGGTGACTGGTCAGATAGTTATAGGAACTAAGAAGATGTTGGATGAGGCTAATGATTTCTGTGATAGAAATTCTGCCACAGGGACTAAGAAATGAAACATTAGAAGTATATGTAGCAGTGTACTTGTGGATTCTGAGGAGACCAGGCCAGAGGCATCATTCTGAGGGAAACCCCAAGGGTGAGTTTGAGCTGGTGTCAGAAGACTGAGCTGAAAAGAACTGCACTTATCTCTAGATTTCAGGGCAAGAGTGTTTCCCAAGGACAGTGTGTTCTCTTGCCCCGGTCTGTGGGAGCCTTGCCTCCTCACTGCCGGGAAGCTCCCAGAAGACAGAAGAGCATTGAGGCCTGCACACAGAGGCCACAATGCTTCTGCTTGCACACCACCCGTTACTGCCAGCCTATGACCTGAGCAGTTTGGACAATAGCCAAACCCTTGCACACTGTCCTAAGCAAAGGGAGGGTGAGGATGGAGACTTGAGAGGCACAGGCTGAGGTGAGGGCTTGGGGCTTTTCTTCTCCTCCATTTTGAGGTCCTGAGAGGTTGTTGTTGTTGTTGTTGTTTTTTTTTTTGATAGGTAGAACTACAGGGGGACACAAGGAAAAACCATGCAAGCACCAGCTGATAAGGAGTGAGAAGTCTATGTACTGAGACAGGAGGTTTCTACTTCCACATTTGCTGCTGTTGTGTGAGCATGTATGCTTGTGTGTGAAGATAACCTTACCTATTCCTACACACACACACACACACACACACACACACACACACACACACACACACTTTCTCTCTCTCTCTCTTCTCTCCCTTCCACTTTTTCCTCTCTCTCTCTCTCTCTCTCTCTCTATTTCTGAGACAGGGTCTCTCACTGGTGTGGAACTTGCTAAGAAGGTAAGAAGGGGAAGCTGACTGGCCAGTGAGCCCCAGGGATCTGTCTGTCTACCTCTCCACCGCTGGGATTATAAGCACACACAACCATGCCTGACTTTTGCTCTTCCTGTGTGTTCTCAGGTTTGACCTCACATTCTTGTGCTTGCACAATGATCTCCTTAGCTCCAGAGTCACATTTTATGATAGGACATAAAGGGTTGTGTAGAAGGTCCTACCAGCAGTTGGTACTTACAGACACATACGCTGTCAGGCAGATGACCAGGGATGCAGTGATGGCATACGGGATGGATGTGTTGGGGTTCTTGGCTTCCTCGCCAGTGGTGGCAATGATGTCAAAGCCAATGAAAGCATAGAAGCATGTGGCTGCTCCTTGCAGCACCTGTAAAGATGATGTCATCTGTTAGGCTCAGAATATGAGGGCAGAACCGTGGCTTTAACGGGTGCCCAGAGCTGCCCAGCACTCGGCAGACACTCCTGAATAGCTCAGGACGTGGAAATGACCTAGTGTTCAGTACCCATGCTTTGTTCTACTCTACTTTGCTGTATGACTCTGGGCAGTTTGCTCATGTGTTATATACAGATGAAATTTTTATGGCCAAATAAAAATTAGATTAGCCAACATATTAAATTTTTTAAAACTCAGTATGTTTTTCGTGGGTAATTGAACACAGGGCTTCACGCATGCTAGTGTGGTTCTTGACCATTGAGCTGCCTCCTGCTGTTGTGATGCCCATGTATTTTGTACTTTATGTTTTACTTTCACCTAGTAGTACTCGGCCACTATGTAAATCCTTCTCAGGGAGTTTTGGAAATGTGCAAAAGTACTTTTGACCACCACGAATGCACTGGTTGCAAGCTGCTGCCTTCTGTGGGTGGGTGCGTATACTTCTGCATGAAGTATTATTCTGCCCCAATTCAGAGATATAATAATATGGTAACTTCTAGATTGTAAGTTTTAGATTTCTAGTGCCTTTGAAAGGAATATGGGGTAGAGACTGTTTGACTTTCTGTTTCTTTTGGGGTTTGAATGACCTAGTCGGGTATGAGGTAGGTGACTGGGTAAAGGTGGGGGATGTTAATTACCCAGCAACATTTGCTGATGTCTGTCTGCAGGACTGAGATGACCTCTAAGAGTGAATGGGCCTTCAGTCACAATGTCACTGAGATCCTTCCATCAGGGACCAGGTGACACTCTTCCATCGGGGACCGTGTGACTCTACTTTAGGTGTTCTTTCCTAGCCTTGATAGTCTCCCTCTCAACTGAAAGTGAAAGTGTGCCTCTTCAAATAGATGAGGTGTTTTGTAGGGGAGGATAAACTGGTGTGTTCTGTGAAGACACAAACTCTGGTCTCTGACAGGTGTCCAGGATGGACATAGCGCATGGGTAGAGAGGATGGCTTTCCTCCCTTCCCACACGTGGTTTATGAGGGACTGAAGTGTTCATAATCTGCTCCACTGACTTCTTCAGAAGCACACACCAGAACACTAGATACTAGAGCTGGTAAAATATGCCACAAAACCGATAATCTTCTCAAGCTGTCCACAGCAACCTTTGACCATCTGCAAAATGGGGCTGTTTCATATATAGAGAGGATTCCAACTGGGTTTGTCATGTTCCAGACTCCTAACCTAGAATTTCTGATTCAGGGGGGTTAGTGGTATCATGGTAAATTTGTGAATTTTTCTGAAAAAGAATCATGTTTTTGTTTTCACTAGTCTTTAATTAAATTCTAGGATTTCTTTGATTATGGATGCACTATAATTTTTGTCCTCAGTAGAATCAGCTATTTTCACGTCACGAGACTTTTGCAGAGATACTGAAAAATTGTTTATGCTGGTCTAAATTATGGTAGTTTTAGATATAGACACTAATAAAGAAGTATACTGTTATTATGACCCAACTTAAGAATCTGAATTAGTTCATTTTAGTAGAACTGCTTTAAAATTTCTGCATAATTAGGTTCTTCATTTGAAATTCAGTTCTAATGTGAGAGTCCATGCACTTCACCATATTCAAAAGGAACTAGAGTGCAGAGAAATGAGGAGCTGCTCACTGTGGTGGATCAAGTGGGCACGACTTATTCCCTGGGAGAGAGATCTATTTTTCCTCCAGCAAAGCCTTTGTATCAAGATGTGGAAAGTGCCGTCAGTTGCCGGATTAAGAAAGGAAACATATTTTCTGGCATCACACTAGCAGGTCCACAGTCGTGGACATCTGCTTCCTTTCACATATCTGGGGACTAGTGCTGATTTTCAAGGATGAACACATGCTGGGATTGCAGGTTCATGAGACTGTTTCCATCAGAGTGAAGCCATGCTTAGGGTGGGTCTTAGTTTTCTTTTTTTAAAACAACTTTCTCTCTTTCTCCTCCTTCTTTTCCTTCTTCTTCTCCTTCTTTTCTTTCTCCTCTTCTTCCTCTTCCTCCTCCTCCTCCTCTTCTTCATAGATACACATATACACACATTAAATACATGTGCATGCACATACACATGTCCACATGTGTGCCCACACATAAGCTATAACACACACACACACACACACACACACACACACACACACACACACACA
>JANHMN010000001.1:115119953-115167781 GCA_030674055.1 Rhabdomys pumilio
ACACACACACACACACACACACACACACACACACACACACACACACACCTCTTGTAAATTTACAGTGACCTGGCATCATGAGAGAGACTGAAGCAGCTCTACCTGAGGAGGTGAGAGGGGTGGGACCCATGCTACATGAGGAGTGATGGGGAGCCTGAGAGTCTGACCTAAACAGCAGAAGATCCCGTGGAACAGATGGAGGGTGACTTTCCGCCCCCACTTTGAAAGCACTGAAAGGACTGGCCATGTCATGGCTGAAAGGAATTAAGCATTGTGTGCGCCAAAGGGGCTCTCAGAGCCATGCATAAGGTATGAGTATGTCTGCCAGGAGTGTAGTCTTTGTAGACCAAAAGGTCTTGATTGATTGTGACCTAAACTAGTTGGATGACCTAAGGTGGGTTTCTAATCTGTTGGAGATCAGTTTCTTCATCACTAAAGTGGAGATGGTAATAACAACTCACAGGGTGATTTCAATGATTAAATGAGACAAATTGCACCACAGAATGTGGTGTGTGCTCACTACGAATCAGCTTGTATTGTCAGTACTATTCTTAGTATCGTGAATTTTCCTAGAGTGGATGAAGCCCAAGGGCTCAGCTTGAAACTCTTCCTCCAACTGGAATACGACACATCTATTTACATTACATGCTACCGTGTGCTAAGCACTGAGCTTGAGAAGAAGAAAGTACTCTGAGTTTGCCCTCATGGGCTTCAAGTCCTAGGTATACTGCAGAACCACAACTGTAACTTAGACTGTAGAAATAAACTGAAAAAGATTAATAAGCATCCATATTATTTACAAAACACAAGCGCTTCTGCTTTCCAAATGAATGAAGGAGTGCATGGCAATTATTGGTAAGGATTAGACACTGGAAAATTAACTGTGATCAAGCTGGGGAGAGGGGACAGATGCTTGTCAAGAGGAGGAAAAGCAGTCTGAATTTACATCTGTAGAATTGGAAAGCAATGTAATTTGGAGAAAGACCAGATCAATCAAGCCCAGTGCATCTGAAGGCATCTGGAGGTAGTTGAGGCAACCAGTGCCGTCTATAAGCTTAGGGTCTGACACACAAGGTTAAATAGACTCCAGCCTAATAAGACAGGTAAAATAAACAAAGTCAGCAGGAAGGTCATCTTTTTAGTCTAGTTTAAGTTTTTGATTTCATTTTGAGAAAAGGTTTCCTTACATGATCCTGGAGGCTCTCGAAGTCACGAGCCACTGACCTGTGTCTCTGGGCTGCTGGGATTATGGGTGTGCACCATCATGCTCAGCTACTTGATTAGATAGTTTCTTCCCTCTCCATCTCTCTCTCTCCCTCTCTCTGTTTCTCTAACAAACATAAGTACACACACAGACACACACACACACAGACACACACACACACACACAGACACACACACACACACACACACCACACCACACAAAAACAACAAAGGAGTGATTACTAAAGCTGCTTTCTCCCTTACTCTGTCTAGATCTCATCTGGCCATTGGCATTGAGGGTAGGGATACCTGTAACATATGAACAGCCTGTGTGCGCTAAGCCAGGGCAGATGTTTACCCACATGATTCAGAACAGGCTCACCCTGTCAACAGCTTCACAGAGAAGCATCACAGCACATGGCTGTTGCTTGCATGGTTGTCAAAGGCACTGTCATAAGGGGTTTGCTACTCATACAAGCAGGGACCCTCAGCGTGCAGGATCCCTAACGGCTGCCCTGGACTTTGGTGATATTTGTGAGTGATTAGGATGGGGTGGGCTTCCCATATTATCTTGAGAAGCTTTGGATGCTAGAACATAATTAGGCACCTTTGTCTAATTTACTGCCAAGGTGACAAGACCAAGAGACAATGTTAATAGCATTCTCAAGCAGCCTCATGCCCCAGCTCCATTAGCAGCTTGTCCACAGTGACAGTGGAATGTGTTAATAGGTTCCAACAAATGGATTCAGACAAGGAGACCATGAAAAATAATAGCTTTCCCTTGGAGGCCTTCAGAATTCCTCACAAACTCTTGCTATGGACTATTTTCCTGGGAGCTATTTGTGCTGGTAAAATATCTTATTTGGTTAAAGAAAAACCACAAGATAGCATCAAGAACAAATAACACGAAGGGCACACACATCCAACAGTGTGCAGGGGCTGAGAAACTGCAGATGGAAGCAGGGGTTCAACTGAGGGCCAGAGTCACTTGATATAGGGGAAAATGCTTGTTGTTCTTAAGCTCGTCAAGACCAAAGAAGCATTTGACCCAGAACCTTTAAGTGAGTAAACCATTCTTTAGGCTATTTTCTTTGGAAGAATATGGCTGGAAGAGGATTGTGGGGGCCCCATTGCCAGAGGACTGGTTGTTCATTAACCCTTTCAAGGCACTTGCGAGTTGTGCTTAACACAGTGTAATGGTGTCCTCAGGATCCCACTTTATTTCCTCACCTCCCCTGTCCCTAAAGCACAGTGCACCCCAACACGTCTGGAACTCAGCACTAGTCCCCTAGTTAATAGTATGATTTGGTTTCTCTAAGCAGCACAGACATCCCTGCAGCTGCCAAGTAAGAAAACACAGTTCTGTTGATGTTTGTTAGGTAAGAATGGGAAATGCCTTTACCATTGTGGCAGATGACCGAGTCCTGAGAAGGTGTTGGGACTTTACAATATGTGACTTAAATTCACAGCGGCCTTACTGGACAAGAAAAATGATCTGTAAGACTGAGGAAGAGCAAGGCTAGGTCAGTTTGCTAGGGAGGACATGGATGAAGCAAAAATCCAAGGCCAGGCAGGGAACAGGGAGATGAGTCAGTATCTCACACGTGTCCACTATGCTCAGATAATACCTGTTTTTTTTTTTTTTTCCCCAGCACAGGGACATACATTTATTTCCTTTAGAAAGAATAGATATGCAGTAAAAACATTCAAGTTCCCAACCAGGCTTTTTTGGTGGCCAGTGACAAGGTGACGTCAGTGGCCAGAGGCTTAAACAAAGTAGACGGTTTCACAGGGTGTGAGCCAGGTGGAAGGGTGTGAACGGTGTGTGTGTGTGTGTGTGTGTGTGTGTGTGTGTGTGTGTGTGCGTGTGTGTGTATGTGTGAACCAGCTGGGCTTTGGGTCACTCATCACTAGAATGAAATTTTAACTCTCTTGCTTACTAGAACTGTCATCTTGGATAATTTAAACGTCAGTTATTTTAGTACAAAAGTGGAGAGATCATAGTTCTTCTCGGGGCTCTTGTGAAGAATAAACAAACATATCAGAAAGCGTTTGTCACAAAGAAAATGCTAAATGGTAGAAAAGCCATCATTCTTTTTCTTCTTTATGTCTAAATTTAGACCTTCTTTTCTTTCTAGAAAAGCAAGTGAGAATCCAGGGTGCATAAGTCAGGACCCCCAAAGACAGGTCTGATGAATCCTTGAAGTGGTGACCTCCTGATCAGACAAGGTATAGAATCCCTGAAGCAGGAAGAAGACACCCCAAAAGACACAGACACACACACAAGCAAAAACATTCATGCATATAATAAAATTTCCAGTATTCTAATTCTTCCTGAAGCTTAAAGAAAATATGTAAGATTAGTTACCAGCCCTGGGCAGGAACTTCAACCCCTGCCCTGACTAAGTGAAGTAAAATCATGTTGCCAGTGGCTTTGAGTCTTGTGCTCTCCAAGTGCATGATGGGAGTAAAACATCACCTGTTTAATACTAGGTTATAATAGCAGGGTAACACGGATGGAGCAGACATCTAGAACAGCAGCCAGTACTCTCACAATCCTACACCAAAGCAGCCAAGAGGCTGTCCTTTTCTGCAAGCATTAGGTACAAGTTTGTCTTCTCCCTTGATAGAATAGTTAAGAGCGCAGCCGTGAACTGAGGCCCAGTGTCTTCCAGTAAGTCTTCCATCCCTTCCAGCCTTGAGAAGTTCGTAGACCGATTTCAGGAGTTACATGTGAATGCAGTTGGGGTCCAGGGGACATTCCTCCTTTCTTCTCTTATAATTTGTTGTTTCTCTTGTGTGATAGGAAAAGAACAATTTGTATCATAAGAAAATGCAGACTTGGGATCCAACAGTGCGTCTTTGTCCTCCTTTAGAGGAGAGATGTGTTCTGTGGTTCTGTGGAATCCCGACAGAAAAGCAACAGACTGTATTTTGGCTTAAATGTCTTGCTTATTTCTCTGCACTGAGTAGCATGACATGGCTCAGAATAAACAGAAGTTATTTTGAGTGTTCTCCAAGACTGATTTCTGATCCCTGAACATCTTGGAGGAAAACCAGTCTAAGCAAAGCTACAAAAGCAAATTGGGTAGAGTCCTGCACTTTACCCAAGTACCAGGCCGACCTGCCTCTCTGGGCCTCTGGATAGTCATTCACGTGTGAAATGAGGGAACAGGACCTGGGAGCTTCTAGGATCCCTCCTTCTGGAAAATTTCTGATTTATGTTCCACTGTCAAAGTCTGATGATTTTTTTTTTACCAATAAATACACAAAATAAGTATTTTCGGTTCCACTGTATGAAGAAGTCAGGAGAGACTTAGAACCACTTCTTAGCATAAAGAACTTGCCACCCTGACTTTACCATCACCAGGTCCTGGGGAGAGATCTAAGATGTCCTCTCTGTCTTCCTGCTTACCCTCTTACCTTATCCTGACGACACTAGTTAGACTATGTGTCTCTCAGGACTTACAGCTGTCACTCTGCTGAACCTACCCTTTGCTCCCAGACCTCAGTGGGACTCTCTTTCCAGGGTTGGATGTTGGAGTCTGATTATAAATGATTCCCCCACTCCAGCGCTGAGGAAAGGCAGCCCTTTCCTATGTACACTGTCTTCTGGCTTTCTTTACCGATTTTTCTCTTTCTGTGCATGGTTGCCTCTCTTAGCAGAACTGAGATGTTCCTATACAGTCTTTGGATCCAATACTTCTACCTTTGGGTTCTAATTCTACCACACGCTGTGCTTAACAGGAAGTCAATGAATCTCTCCGGGTGCAGATGTTTTCATCCTTTTGTCCCACTTGTGAATATTTTCCACCCAAGATTATTGTGGTGAGACAATGCACGCAGCAATTAGCATGGAGGTAGGCAGGTTGAGAGAGAGCAACACATCAAAGCTGCCATCGTCACCCGTGTGGACTAGGATCTCAGCAAAACAGCCAGTAAAGGAGTTCAGAATCAAAGTACTTCTTCTGAACATGCCAATTAGAAGAACACATTTTCTTGAAAACGTGAGTTAAACTATTCCTGGCATGGAAGGCACTGAGAATAAACTCACCCCTGACCAGCCATGGGGCAGGAACTGGCCTTCAGCCCAGTATTTGCCATTGATGAAGAAGAGGCCTGCGATCATGATGAACACCCACACTGCCAGGTTCAGCACATTGAGGACGTTGTTGAAGCCCACAGAGTTCTTCACTCCCAGAGCCACGATGATGGTCACGATGACCGCAATCACCAGAGCCAGAAGGTCTGGGTATGATTCCTCCCCTTTCCCTAGAGGAGGAAGATGCGGTTAATATTGTCTAAAAAGAAGAAGGACCCATTCTACCCTTTTGCACCTGGGTTGTTACAACCCTTAGAGTGGTGGTTAGTCTGTCTGTCTTTCTCTTTCTGTACACATAACATGTCACTGTTATGGTCCATAATCAGATATAGGTGTTTATCTGCAAATGAGGGAATTTGGGACACAGATAAGGTGACCTGATGCCATAAATTAAAATTCAGGGCATGTCACAGTGCACCCGTGGAGTCAGGGCAAGCACATGTACAGTCAGGAGTATCTTGGGACAGTTGAGGTTCATAGATAAGTCTAACCTAGTCTTTGAAAATTCCTTCATCTTCATTATTGTTAGCTTTGTAGGTCCTGGTGGCTTGGACCATCCATTGCCCAGTGGACTCCTGCCCTCTACAGAGGGGAAGAGGCATTGCCTCAGCAGCAGGGAGCCTGGATTCCAGTTGCACTTTTGCCAGCAGCCTCATCTGCAAAGTGAGTGAGTGAATGACTGATTTTGGGTCATTTCAGAATTAAAATGGTATGAAATCTGAATGCAGCCACAATTATGCTTGTTACTGTGGGATTGGGGTGAGCAGCAATTTAAAGAAAAGACTTTTGTTGTTTGTAATTCTCTGTCTCTCTCTTTGTGTGTGTGTGTGTGTGCCTGTGTGTGTGCCTGTGTGTGTGTGTGTGTGTGTGCCTGTGTGCCTGTGTGTGAGTCTGTGTGTGAGTGTGTGCACATGAGTGCAGGTAGAGGACATGGCCTTTGATGCCCTGAGGCTGAGTTATAGGAGGCTATGAGCCACCTGACATGGATCCTGGGAGATAAACTCAGGTTCTCTGGAAAACCAGCAAGTGCTCTTAACCACTGAGCCATCTCTTCAGCTCTGGTCAGCATTTTCGTTAAGTAGTTTTTGAGGTAAGTGTACTGAAAATAAATGATTTGACAGAGCCTTGGAATTAATTTTGCTCCCTCTCCTTCCCCCTCCCCCCTTCCCGCTCCCTCTCTCTCTCCCTCTCCTCTTCCCCCTTCCCCCCTCATCCTAAATGGACCATGTAAGCACTGTACTGCTGAGCTCCATCCCCAGCCGTCTTGGGAAATTCTTAGACAAGACTGCAAAGCTTCTTCAGCTATTAGTATGAATCCTGTGTATACGGAAGGATGTGCCAGGCATCAGGAAATCTGGTGGCAAGCGACAGCGGGTCTGTCTCCTGCTATTTGTTAGATGACCTTTAACCACTCAGCCCTTGTTCAGTAATAAGATGATGCCCTGTGGAAGTTAGTTGGACTGGAATTGCTTTGTTCCTTAAAATTGTTTATTTGGAAGTGAAAACATTTATTTATAAAAAAAAAATAATTTATAAAAAATTTACAATGAAATCATGGTAAAGTTTCTCCAGTTCCAGTTGATTTTGTTTTTATATAGCTATTGGCAGGATGCACATGCAGTACAGCCCATGTCCTTTGATATGTGCCATTGCGTTATAAATTAATATAGTGTTCACGCTATGTCCTCTTTAGTCACTGTTTTAGTTGCCAGTCACATAATATGCATCCACAATTCACATGGCCATGTGTCCCACTGAAGGAAGTTTAAAAATTATCACAGTTGAGCACCCATAATCTAAAAATCCAAAGTTTGAGATGCTCTGGAATCTGAAACGTTTTGAGTGGCCACCACAATGCTACAAGTGACAAAATTCACCCATACAATGAAACTTTATATAATATATTGAATGTTATTCTCTTCAGGTCATGTATTGGAGTGATATATAAAGAACTAATGAATTTTATGTCAGACCTGGGTGTCGCTTGCCAATCCCAATGTCTTATCATTTATAGATTTATATTTCAATGTCTGAAAAACCCCTCAAGAATACTGATTCCAAGAATCTCAAATAAGGGGTATGCATTCTTTAAAGACTGGGATGAACATATTTTTGTATGAAGTATTCATGAAAATTAGAATAATTTACTTAGGGCAAAGAATTGCTTTGTAAAAACAAAAGGAAGCATTTAACATTCTTGACATATTTTTCCAAATTGGTGTGTATGTGTGTGTGCACGTGCATATATGTGTGTGTGTGTTCTGGAGATATCAAACTCAGGTCCTCATGCTTGCCCAGCTAATACTTTACCCACTGAGTAATCCCTCCAGCCTCTAAGCTGCACTCTTAAAGCTGCACTATTCATCTAGCTCATGGATTTGCATGTTAGGGGGAAAGGACCATGCCTTCTCACCCAGGCCGTTGAGGGTTCCCACAGTGTCCACCATCCAGCGGCTGATGGTGTGGTTTGCCAGGGAATCAAACATACTGCTCAGGGCACTGGCACCAGCTGCAGTGCCAATCAGGTACTCCAGGATCAAGTTCCAGCCGATGAAAAATGCCACGAACTCCCCAACGGTGACATAGCTGTAGGTGTAGGCAGATCCTGTGGTCTTGGGGACTCGAACTCCAAACTCTGCATAGCATACACCTGCAAGGGACAAAGAAAACAGGCAGTAGGTTTCTGGAGATAAACTAACATCTTGATGCCTGACATTTTAAAGAAGATAGTAGGAATCTCTGCCCTATTTGCACCAGTACTCAGAAACTTATGTATAGCCGCACATCACTGGATAATGGAGACATGATCTGTGAAATGTGTTATTAGGCAACTTACTTGTTATGAGAGTACTGTTGGTGTGCTTGTACAAACCTAGCTGGAATAGCTTGCTATATGTAGGCTGTAAACCTATATATGCCATGCAGATACATACACCCAAATAAATACGTATCATATAGCTCATTACCCTGAGGGTCATGATGAATAAATGAAATACAGGAGAAAACGCTAGAAGGAAGAGACACAATGAATACTACTATATGCACTGCTGGTGTAATGTAGCATGCTGCTTTACTGTAAACTTTTCCTTTTATAAGTAAGAGTGAAGATTAATATACTTATAAAAAAGAGTGCATCATGAACCAAAAGCCAGTAATGGAGGCATTTATTATCTTTATCAAGTATTCCATCCTGTACAAAGCTGTATGTGTTATGCATTTATACTGCTGGCAGAGCAGTGGGTCTGTATCTATATCACCACAGGCATGCTGCGTGGTAGACATTACAGGGTTCAGCAGCTTCATGGTCTAGTCAGTAGCAACCTTTCAGCTCTGTGAAGACTACCATCATGTGACTAAAATCATGTGGCTGTCACTGACTAAAACATTGTTATACAGATGGTGTGTATGTGACACCATTTCAAGCCATTGTTGCCATTTCCAATCTTGCCTCCTAAGAAACATAGTTTGGTTGTTTGTTTCTTTGGACCTTTTGACAGAAGAGTCTCACTGTGTGGCCATTCTACTTTGATTTCTGTTGCTGTGATGAAACACTCTGGCCAGAAGCAACGTGGGAAGGGACGGCTTACCCTCCCAGGTCACAATCTATTTTTAAGAGAAGCAGGGAAGGACTTGCAGCAGGAATGTTAGGGCAGGGACAATGGAGAACACTGCTCACTGTATTCTTGTCTCTGGCTCATGCTTAGTCAGCTTTCCTGTACATCCTGGGACCACTTGCCCGGTTAGCACGGCTTACAGTGAGCTGCCCTCTTTACAGCAACCAAGAAATCCCCGAAATACAGTTTGGACTGGACAATCCATCAACTCCCTCATCCCAGGTGACTCTCAGCTGGATAAAATTGACAAGAAAAACTAAGCAGGCTAGTAGCCCTAACTGGCCTTTGACTCCCTATGTAGATCAGGCTATCCTCTATTTAATGATAATGTTATTGCCTCTTCCTCCCAAGTGCTGGGATTATAGGTATGCATTACCCTATCTGGCTTTCAAAACCCTTTTGACCGTTGTACTTGGGAAGGCAATGGGAACAAATTCTGCTGAGCTATTGAGAAGTGAACTTTGTTTAGAAAAAAAAAACCTCATTTGTTGCATGTTTTTATTATATTTTTTAGGTGAGAAAAATCCTGAGTGCAAGCCTAACTCGTACTGACCCTTGCTGATAACTGGGTTAGGCTGCATAATGACGTCTTCCTTTTAGTTTTACACATTACAGAAGATGCTTTTCTGTTGAGATCGATACTTTAAGCTAGCTGTGGGGATGCAGCACTGTACCTAAGGGGAAGCCAAACACGCACAGATAAAGACATAGTTATTAATAAAGAAAATTAACATACAGCCCCAAATTGGATGAAGCTCAGAGAATATCATGGAAGGATGTAAGAGCCAGAATAAGGTGTCTTCTGAACATGACAGGGCCATTACATCCATGACATCAGCCGCAGATGCTGCTTGTACAAGCTCTCTCTGCACAAGATCAAGCCAGTGATCATTCCACCATGGGGTGGTTATGAGGCTCCAAACCTAAGTGAGAGCTATTGGCAGTTGATGGCTGCTGGAAGACAGGGAGAGGAGTCATTTTATGGGTGTGGCCTCTAGTAGGTTGCTGATGCTCCAGTAGATAGCCCTGAACCCATGCACGTATGGTCAGTATTAATTGGATTTAGTGGGCTATAAGGAGTGCTATGAGACAGTCTTCTAGATTTGATATGGCCACTGCAGTCACAAACACACAGCAGCTGTGGCTTCCTGCATGAGATGGACCTGTCTACGGCATCATGGAGGGGCGAGGGGCTAATGAGGCCTCACTCTTTCCAGGGGGCTACTGGGAGCTAACGGATTCTGGAGGAGCTGAATGCTTTTCTTCAGTGGTGTAGCCACTCGATAGGTCATCTGTGCTTCATTGAATAGTCCTCTTTCTATGCTCATATGAATACCCTAATTAAACTCAGGGAGTCACACACACACACACATGCACACACGGACACACGCGCACACACACACACCATAGAAACAGAAGGGGAATGAAATTTACTTTCTTTCTATATCCCATTAAGAAAACTCTTAGGTGCACAAACATTCGTACAGGTGATCTTTTACTGGGAAGGATTAAAATTGGTTGTTATTCACCCTTGAATGCCAGTTAGACTACATGGAAAGATTTCCTATTAGCATGTAGCACAATTCCCTACCTACTTACCAACTAACTTAGCATTTTTCTAAATAATTGCTGACTTCCTAATTCCCCCACATTGTGCAACAGTCACTGTCACACACCTACTAAATCGGCCACTCTAGCGAGTGCTACAGGCACAACCTGCAAGTAACAACGATCTCCTGACCCGGAAACATTCATTTGACATGGGAAGGAGTTTAATGCAGAGCCAGTCCCGTGTTACTGAGTATTTCTGAGATATCCTTTGGTGTCCTGGAGGGGTAAGCCTGGTCTTCATGGTGGATGAGGCGGCTCTATCTGTGCTGGTGGGAGCCCAAGTTTCCTCCCATCTCAGAGGACCAGGAAGCAGAGAGCTTAGCCGGCAGCACACTCTGCCACATCATCCAAGGGCCTGTCTGTCTCCGGTGGTCCACCACCTCTGTCCGGCAGTCATGCTTTCCTTTTCAATGGTTCTACACCCTTTCAAATAGCACCACCAGCTGGAGACCCAGAGTTTAAACACAGGGACCTATAAAGAATGTGGAACCTTTAACACTTGTCAGTTGCTCATCAGGGTCGTTGAGTTCGAGAGGATGTAATTGAGTCCCAGAACTGAAGTTACCTGTTCACTTAATGATAAAGTTGGGGCTGCAACCAAATTTTAATAATCAGTCTTGACAGCTTTCCAATGTACTCACTTCATTTACCCAAGCCACTTGGAAAGTAACATCTCTGCCTATTCATGCTAGAGTCCAGATAAAAGGTGGACAAGAGAAAAGCAGTCCTCCATTTTGGTGGACCTCTGTAATCTTTTGCAGTTTCTTAAACTGTACCTTAGCCCTACATGGGGTTGTATTCTAGTTTCCTTTCTGTTTCTGTGATATAACATTGTGGCTAAAAGGAACTTAGGAGAGGAATGGGTTTATTTTAGCTTACAGGTCACAGTCCATCACTGAGGAAAATCATGGCAGGAACTTGAAGGAGAACCATGAAGGAATGCTGCTCACTGACTCACTCATGCTTAGCTAGCTTTCTTATTCAGCCAGTGGCTATTTGCCTAGGGAATGGCGCTCCCCACAGTGGGCTGGGCCTTCCTGCATCAATTGACCGTCAAGACAACCCCTCATTGACATGCCCACGGGCCAATCTGATCCAGACAATTTCTCAGTTGAGATTTCTTTTTCCACTGTCTCTAGGCTGTGTCAAGTTGGCAGTTAAAACTGACTAGGACAGGCTGCATAAAGGAATGAAAAAGTTTACGACAGTAAAAGTTTTCTGCATGTGTAACGATTCCAAATTAATTCAAGATCAAAGGTGCATTGAAAGCTGAGTGTTTCTGGCCATGCTCATTTGGGTTGCATGGCCTGACTTCATTTCAGCCTTGGTTCTGAACACACAGCATGTGCATTGTACATATAAACATTTGTAAGTGCCACACAACGCCATCTATAGTGATCTGAAACACCTGGGCTCAGATTAGAGACCATCACTTGCTCTTGAGCTGGCTAGTTTTATGTTAACTTGACACACACTACAGTCATTTGAGAAGAAGGGACCTCAGTTGAGAAAGTGACTCCCCTAGATTGACCTGTAGGCAAGACTATAATGCGTTTTTCCTGATTGATAATGGATGAGAGAGGGCTTAGCCCATTGTGGGTGGGGCCATCCTGGGCTGGTGGTCCAGGGCCATAAAAGAAATCAGGCTGAGCAAGCCTTGGGAGCAAGCCAGCAAGCATCGCTCTTCCATGGCCTTTCCACCCAACCCTGCCTCCAGGTCTCTGCTCTGCTTTAGTTTCTGCCCCGACTTCCTTCAGTGGTGGATGAATATGAAACCATAAGCTGAAATAAACACTTTCCTCCCCAAGTTACTAATGGTTATGGTGTTTTATCACAGCAGTAGAAACCCTAAGACAGTTATGAATTACATCATGTTTAATGTGTACATAAAATTTTCTGGTTTTACAGAAACAATGGCTTAATTACAGAGAAAAAATTTTAAAATGTTTTCCTGCTGTCATTCCTCAGCATCGAAATATCAAATTAATATAACTTTGAATTATGATGTGTTAGAATGGGCAGTTTTACAAATTGCTTCTGATTTGATGACCAGTTTATAAAAAAATTGTTAAATAAATTTTCATTTGAAATTAGGATAGAATTTCTAAAATTTCCTTAAACATACTTCTATTTTGTACTACATATTAGTGTGAGACAATGTTCTTAGCATTGAAACTTATAAAATCAAAATACATGCTGGGTGGTGGTGGCGCACGCCTTTAATCCCAGCACTCGGGAGGCAGAGGCAGTTGTATCTCTGTGTTTGAGGCCAGCCTGGTCTACAGAGTAAGTTCAGGACTGACAAGGACAGCCAGGACTACACAGAGAAGCCTTGTCTGTAAAAGCCAAAACAAATTTAATTTTGAAATTTAACTCTGAAATTGTTGATGATTTGTATTCTAGAACAACAAAATATTCAATCAAGAACATCCATTTCATATAATGACAGAATGTTTAATTTTACAAGTTGCTTCTGAGCTGGTGACCAGTTTATAAATTATTTTAAATTAATTTTTCTTTGAAATTAGGATAGAATTTTTGAAATTAGGATAGAAATTTTGAAATGTCTCTCTCTCTCTCTGTGTGTATTTCTAGGCCAGAGCACAACTTTCAGAAGTCTGTTCTCTTCTTCCTCTATTTGGTTCTGGGGAATTGAACTCAGATTGTTAGGCTCGGCCTTTATTCAAAGAGCCATCTTGCTGGCCCATGAATGGAAATGTTTAATGAAGTAATTTTCTAGCTCTTCAGTCTGAGGCCCTGTTGATGGGCTGACAGATGAGTTAGTGGCTCCTTACCTCTCTATCCAGTTCTGGCTTAGTGTCAATTATCTACCAACCCTCAGCTGCAAGAGGGACCACACTGGACCACGCTAGTGTGACGTGCCACTGAGCCCTAGGCATGGCTTTGATAGTGTCTTCTCTAAAAATGGCATTTTGCTGAGATTGATGCCACTCGCTTTCTTACTTTCATAAAACATCTGTTTCTTTCATAAGTCTCCAGTGGGCTTAAGCTATTCTTGCATATATTACCAGGTGGCTGGTCCTTTTGAAATGTAATTAGGACTGGGATATAATGAGAAATTACAGGACTTCAGAGAGAAATAGTGTGGTTCATGTTGGAAACATCTGTTTTCTCCGTGACACTGAATTCCAGATGCCCAAGTGTCTCCATCCCAGCTGCTTCCCCTGAGAAACAGGCTTCTGGACTAAGAAATTCTTTTCTAGCCTCAGGTTACATGCATCTAATTCAGATAAACTTGCTCTTAGGCCCTCTTCCTGATGCTCTTGGCTAGCCAGAAAAGTTTCAGGTTTTCTTTTTAGGGTGCGATGCATCAGGCTGCATCCCCTCCTGCCTCCCCACCACCAGCTCTAACCTGAGCAACCTTGCTCACCCATCACCTGTCACAGAAACCCAGGCAATTTTTACAAATGTGTCTGGAAGAGAAGTAATTTGTCTGGGAGCACTTCTCTTTCTTTGTGTCAAAGAAGAGACTTATAATTTCTCTGCCAAACCAGGGCCCAGACGGACAGTAACTGCCTATGTTCAGGGAGAGCCAGCACCATCGATCAGGGAGGGCCTGACACCATCAGTTACTGAACTCACAGGACTCCAATTAAAGTTGGGTAGGGAACAGAGAACCCCCAAACACCCAAACCATGGTACCAATATACTGACATTTAAATGAGAAGAAAATGGGCTATCCTCATAGAGAATTGACCCCTACATCAGGCCAAGTGGAATAATGTGTTCACTAAATGCATGAATAGCCTACGCGCCTACTCTTTTTCCTTGAACTCCCCATCTGTGAGAATATTTCAGAGATTACTAGAGGTATAGTCTCCACCTTATGATGAGTTCCAACTTTTCTTGTGGTTTGCTTGTGCTATGGTTAGTAATCACGACCAATGCGGGTCTCAGCTGGTTGTGTCTAATGAACTGTGTGGTGTCTAATAGTGGAATGGTTGTGTCTAATGCTCTGAGGGTTAGTTGTTCCATTTGACACAAGTTGAAACTTTCTGGGCCTTAGTTCCCCACCTGGAGAATGGCAATGATGTCTATTGTATATGTTGCTCCGGGTCTTGGAGAGACACATATATGGTCCCTGGTATAAGCTAGGGAACCCTTCATGACTCTATAGCTTCTATTTACAGAGGGAATGCTTGGCCAGCAGCACCTCTTGGAGTGTTGAGGCAGGAGTATTTGCATCAGAGGAGGGTTAAGAGACATACACGAGCGTTGCTGGCTGATGGTTTCAGGGACTCAGACTGTCAGAACTGTTGGGAGCCATTCTAGTGTCTAGGCCAGGCTGTGTCTACTCAATACACTTCTGAAACAGAACCCGAACACCTTTCTTCCTGGATTTTATGCTTTTAATAGAAACCATTTGTTCTGATCCATGCCTTCCATGAGAAGTAGTGAGAGAAATCTCCCACTTCTTATTAATCTGTTAGGAGAACTGCTTCTCTTTCTCAAGGTGACTCTTGTAACTGGGCTGCAAAGACCTTTGGCAGAGGCTGGGCAGTGGTGGAGCACGCCTTTAATCCTAGCACTTGGGAGGCAGAGGCAGGCGGATTTCTGAGTTCGAGGCCAGCCTGGTCTACAGAGTGAGTTCCAGGACAGCCAGGACTACACAGAGAAACCCTGTCTCGAAAAAACCAAAAAAAAAAAAAAAAAAAAAAAAAAAAAAAAAAAAAAAAGACCTTTGGCAGAAAGGACAGAGAGGGAGTTGAGGTGGTGACAGCTTGCTATTCTCTCTCCAAGTACTTTTCAACACTTCCTCTTGTGGAGCAGGAGAGGAACCTCCCTCCTTTCCTTCCCCCTTCCTCCCTCTCACTTCCTCTCTGTCTCCCTTCCTTTAAAGACAGGGTCTCACTACAGAGCTCTGGCTGTCCTGGAACTATGTAGCCCAGTCTGACCTTGAACTCACAGGGATCTGCCAGCCCCTGCCTCTGGAGAGCTGATGACATTTAAATGAGAAGGAGACGTACCTCTGTGCATCTGGGGAGCAGGTGAGATTACCGGCACATGGACAGGAACCTTCTCAACACATATTGAAGGAGAGTAGTGCACAGTCATGTTTCAACTTGGATCTTCCCAAAGTCCTTTGAGTTTTCAACCTCCTTCAATTTGGGACAGCATGGAGGGAGGGGCTACATGGGCCAGAGACTCTCAGTTTAGGGGTCTCGTGAGAATTATGTGGATGTGGGGGTTTGTTTACAGACCTTACTTCCACCTACCAATGTTTTCTTTCTCCCCTGTCTACAAAAAGACTCATTTATTTGTACTTTATATGTGCATGTGTGCTTGGATGTGTTGATGTGCACGTGTACAGGTACTCATGGAGGCCAGAAGGCCTCAGATTCCCTGGAACTGGAGATTCTGGTTGTGAGCTCTCTGATGTAGGTGCTGGGAACCAAACCTGGATCTCCTGCAAGAACAGTTAAGCAGTGTTAGCTGCTGAGCCATCTCCCTAGGCCCCTTCCTTTCTATACTCCTCTGAGCCCTAGGAAGTACAAATGCTGTGTTCTCAAGTGAGACTGCTGCCACATGCTCACCTGTGCACTCTGAAGAATGAAGCCTTGTGAACAGTGGTCACAGGGTTTTCTGACACAAGTGACAGACACAGGCCAGGGTTTCTCTTTTCAAAAGTCTTACCTATAGGAATCTAATAGATTGTTTCTGAATAGACAGCTCCTGCTAAATCTGACCACACTGGCACCTTTTTATCTGAGTTTTGAATGAGGGAATGACAGAGAATGAAAGAGTCCCTTGAACATACTGGTGGTTTTTTGGAAAAGGCACTTATTCTAAGTGAGACATTGAGAATGCTCTTGTTCAGATTTATAGAATTCAACTGCATCAATGCTGTGGCTAAGACAGCTTAGAAATGTTTTTAAAGGAACAGGTATTTGTATCCATGTACAAGAGAATTTCGTTATGCTGTTAATTTTTTTTAAGTCTAAGGGCTAGGGCTGTGGAGACCACTTTGATCGCCCTGCAGGCCTGAGGTCCCAAGATCAATCTCCACACCCCTCCCCCAACATACACACATGCTGGACATGGTTGCAGTGAGAATTTTGATTTCTTAAAAAACCCACTTGTGTTATGTGACTATGTTTTTATTTTAATCCCAGGTGTGGGATAAGAGGCACTTCACAGAAGTGATTGATTTACCTTGTGCAGTAGCAGGGGCAGGATTTTTTTTTTTCCAGATGCAGATAGTTTAATTTTGGGGACTCTGAAGAGAGTATAAATGAGAGAATCCCAAGAAGGTCTGTGGCAGCTACTGCTCTGCTACTGTCCCGCTCCCCACTGCTGCTGGTTCATCAGATGCATTTGCTGTTGCGTTTGCTATTGCTGGATTGCTGTTTGGATGGATTGTTAGATATTCTGACAACAAAGATTGGACTTGCCCTAAGGAACCCAAAGCCCCCAATCAGCAGGAAGTAGCTTATAGAAGTCTATGCTCTCTTTCCTCTCTAACCTTCTTTCTCTCCAACCTAGTGTTGGGGGCTTGGAAGGAATTAGCGTGGAACAAGGGTTAGAAGGGAGATAGAGGTATAAGAATCCAATAAAAAAGCCTAAAAAACTACACCAACACGTGGTTACTTGCACTTATTGTCCCAGTAGTAGGGGTGGGAGGACGAGGATTCCTGGAACTCACTGGTCAGCTAGTGGTGCTTGTTTGTTGAGTTCCAGGTCAGACGGAGACCCTATCTTTATATATGTATTTGTATATGATGTATATGTATATGATGTATGTGTATGTATATATGTATATATATGTATGTATATGTATATATATATATATATATATATATATATATATATATATATATGCTTAAGGAATGCTACTGGAGGTTGTCCTTTGACATCTGTGTGTATACACAGATGTGCACTTGAGCCCACAGAAGTACCTATATACACATTCACACATATACAGATAAAATATGAAGTTATAAGCTGGGTCATTTAAAATCAATATCTTAAGATATATGAATACAGTTGATATTTTCAGTGATTGTATTTTAAAATAGAAAGAGTAAATAGGCTCTAAGGACAGATTTTACATATGTGTGCACATAAATATGTAACAGGCCCCTGGACCTTCAGCCTTGGAGCCCAGCAGTGGGCAGCAATGCCTGCCAAACAGGAACAAAGACAGAGCAAGTCAACAGTCCCAGGATCCATCAGGCAAAGTCCTTGTACTAACCTTGCTTTTTGAGTTTGGTACTTCTGCTTCTTGCTAACTGTTCTTGCTAACTGATGTGTGCCAACCCAGGATATGGTTTTTGGGTTAAAAAGTCAAGAATCATTAGAGTTGAGGCTGCATGATTTAGGTGAATTCTGCATGCAGCCACTGGTCACTGTAAAGGCTTTCTATTTGACTTTAGTCCATGTGTCCTCTGAAGGAGCGTGTGTGTGTGTGTGTGTGTGTGTGTGTGTGTGTGTGTGTGTGCGCGCGCGCACGCGCACACGCACGCGCACACGCGTACACACACACGCACACGCACAAATACACACACACATACATTTAAGTTGTGAATTCATACTTTGAAGGGAACCTTTTGTCCAGATCTGTGCAAATAGCCAGCAGTGCAGCATCAGCAATACAAGGTAGCAATTACATTCTCCATACAACATTGGGTCATAGCATCAGTGATACATTGTAGACAATCACATTTTCCATACAGCACAGACAGCACTGGGTCATAGCATCAGTGATACCCAGTAGCAATCACATTATCCATACAGCACAGTCAAGTCTATGACCAGGAAAAAGGCAGATGGAGGGTCCATTCAGTTTCTTGCCATTTTCTCTTCTCCATGCTAATGCCACTATTAATGCTGTGGTATTTGCTTCCATTAGAACCCAGAGACTGCCATCTCCACACTAAAGGCGGCCCTTTATCAGTCTCTGAGGCTTGCATGTGCCCTGTCCTGCTTGCTAGTGTGAAACCTGTCCTCCCTTCCCACCCACTGCCCTGCATTTATTCCTTTCTCCATGTCATTTCCTTAACTCATCTCCACCCATGTGTAGCCATTTAACGAAGTTCTGTCCACTGTTCTTTTTTCTTTTCTTTTGATGTTCTCATTTCCTGTGTCATGCAAGTGGAATTTGCTGGAAGCTCTCTGATTCTCTTGGGTGGCTGTGACCCCTTAGCTCCTGTCCCTGGGCAAAAGGAGTGGGCCAGTGTTTGAAGCTGATAGACTGGCACTATCAAAGCAGTTGAGCTGCTGTGGGCAGCCAGTTAGACACAGGGTACAAAGTTCAGGCCACTGAGGTGAGGGCTGGGGCTTGGCATTCACTCTTAATCGTTAGCTTTCCTGCCTCAGATGTTTATCCCATGGTCATTTGGCAGTACCAGGCCTTGCTGCTCTGTGTGCTTGCCTAACACTTTGCCATGGGACCCACTTTATTTTCCCTTAGTCGCACACCAAGACTTACAATTATCGAATTTGCTAATATACATGGATTTTTGAGACAGCCTATTTGTATGTTTGAAAGCACAGCCTTTTAGAAGGGAACTGTCCTTGTAGAAAAGATAATTCTGCCTTTGATACCTTTAAGGAGAAAAATATACTGCCTTTGTACAAGGTCTACCTGCAGACACGTGCACAGGAAGCCTGCCTCTTTAATCTTTTTTGCTAGGGGTAGACTTGGGGCTTAAGATCCTGGCTACCTCATCTGTGTTAAGAAGGGCCCTTACTTCATCAGGTTAGAGTGGTAATAACAAGTGTGACTATTACTGGCCATAGTTCTGTGTATGGGCTCCATTAAGTACGTTACATATATAGTCATAATCTTCAAAATAGCTATGTTAATGAAATCTTTATTATATTCACTTAAATATGATGAATCCAAGATCTAGATGAGTGACTAGGACTTACTCTAGTCTGTAAATTAGTCCGTAAATTATTGGTGTGTACATGGAAAGGAAGGTATATATAAAAGAATAAAGCAGCTCATAAATAGAGGCTCCTGCCATATCCAGCTTCCCCAAGCCTGAGGGATTAATGTCCTGGCCCGGCTATAATTTCCCACCTGTTTAGAATGCTCTAGGTTAAGCACATTTGGAAGTCACATAAGGAGTAAGCCACAGAGCAGGGCTTGCACAGAGACATCGCAGGTGCGCAGACTAATTAATTGTACCTGGCTTCCAGATGCCACGGAATAGATGAGGCTGAGAGTTTGGGGAGACAGAAATTCTGCTCTTTAAGTCATTACTCTCCCTCCATTCTGTTTCATTCTAATTCCCACTACAGCTAATCCAATTCAAGCTCTTCATTTTACAGAGTGGGGAATAGACTGAGAAGTGGGATAGCCTGTCCAAGGACGCTGAGATGCTGAGGGGCACAGCTGAATGAGGTCTTAGGTGCTCTGACTTTTCAACCCAGGTCTTGTTGGCTTTGGCAGTGTTTAAAATTGCTTCACAAATGATCCTTTCCTTTTCTGCATAGATCTCAAACCCTTGCTTTGTTTCAGAGTTCTCACCATGCTGAGTGCAGAGTGAAGGGTCTGTCTGTCTGTCCCATTGCCACTGGACTGATCACTCTACCATGGTCTGTGGAAGGTATAAAAGGAGCCCACGTTTTCATGAAGAAAATTGTTTTTCACCATCAGAGAGTTGAGAAATGTGCAAATTTCTACTGAGATGCACATACCTTCTCTGAACCAGGAAGTGACAACCTTCCTGCAAGGCTGTCAATCAAGCCTCTACAGCGAGTGCCATGACCTTCAAGTGCTTTCCTTTTTGCAGCTGACAGGTGATAGAAGACACTGAGCTTAGAAGATATTTTTATGACTCAACGTAACAGAAGTTTTGACCCACAGAAGTGATCAGTAGCTCAGAGAGAGCTGTGGGCTTCGTTCAAAGCTCAAAATTAGGGAGGGTTCCTTGGCTGTTTGGTTTGTTGCCGAGGTTTGTGATTTGGGAGTGCGAGTCTTGTTCAACCTGCTTGCAGACAATGACCCCAGGAGCCAAGCAGAGCCAAAGTGTCCTGTAAAAGTCACCTATGATCTCCTAGCCTCAGCACTGTTATCTGTAAAACGAATATTATAATGCAAGCAATTATTTGGTGGCGTTCTTGAAAATTATCTTCCATGTGTTCCCACATGTGCGTGGAGGTCAGAGGTCAATTTGTAGGAACTGGTTCTCCCAGCAGGGATGGAACTCAGGTCATCAGGCTTGAGAGCAAGTACCTTTGCATACGATCCAATCTCAGCAGTGTGGAGTTTTGTTGTTGTTGTTATTTTTGTTGATTTTTAAATTGTGTCATTTTTACACAGATGATGCCAGGCATATCATATTAAAAGTCTTCAAGAGTTTAGTTACGATGATAACCACAAACTGGAGCCACTAATACACCCAGTGTGAGGTTGCATTGCGCCTGTTGTACATTTGTTCAATAGACAGAACAGCAATAATAAAGGCTGACATTCAGCAAGGGTCTTACTTCGCTTTACCCTTCAGAAACTCACACATCCTGGGCTGGCTGTGACCCTTATTAATATTCCAGCAATATATTTGGAAACTACTTTGGAGAGCTGGTCAACCCTAGCTCTGAGGGTGGGTATGTGTCTGCTCATTCATTTCCTTACCACTGTCTTAAAAGTGTACTTAAAAGTGTACCCATCCTGGCGTGGTAAGGAGAAACAGAAAGGTGTGGTAAATAGAATCCAAACACCAGTCCTCCTGGTTCACCCCAGGCCATTTTTTTCTTGGAGGACTGAAAATGATTCATTGTGCTAAAAAATGAAATTGGAACTCATCATAATTTGTATATGTATATGTATGTGTATATGTATATGTATATGTATATGTATATGATGTGTATGTGTATGTGTATGTGTATGTGTATGTGTATGTGTATGTGTATGTGTATGTGTATGTGTATATGTGTATATGTGTATATGTGTATATGTGTATGTGTATATGTATATATGCAGCCATGTCTCTCTATATACTTTGACTCTTTTAAGTCTTTCCTTGGCTGTGACATAGCAGCCTGTAGTTACTAGGAGACCATATCAGAACTCTGAGAAAAAAAATGGCTTCAGGAGCAGGCCAGCAAGGTTGGAAAGACAGATACTCAATTCGGGCTCACTATGCTCCCTTGTGTCCCCCCACCCCCCAGGAGTTCCATCACTACAGATGCACCTGAGGACAGGTGGAGGTGCTGAAACTCTTAAGGTTGAGAGGAAGCACACACTACACGCCATTAAGTAGGTATGCCCAACCTCTGACATCGTAGCACCGTGTCGACATGTACAAGGTTCGTGCTTAAGAACTGTATCACTGAGTTAAAGAAAAGTTGCAAAACTCCCTCATGTTTACTGTCTTGTGCTGGAACACGTTCATTATTACACTCAGCCACACATGGCTTGTGTGCTACTGGTCAGACATGCCTGCCCCAGTCTATCGCCAAGACATATGCTAACATGCTAAGAAAACTGCTCAGTATCCTGGGCTTTAAATCAACATCCCTCTGTCTCTCTGTCTCTGTGTCTGTCTGTCTCTCTTGGCACGTGGGTGTGCCATGGTGTCTGTACGGATGTCAGAGGACAATTTGTGGGAGTTGGTTTTAGCTTTCTACCACATGGATCCCAAGGATGAATCTCTGGTCATCAAACTTAGTGGTGAGCCATCTTGATGACCTGGGATGGATTTTTAATTATCTTTTTTTTTTTTTTTTTTATGATCAGAGAACTGGCATCAAGGAATCAATTCGTTTCCACTGAGAAGGTTTCTGGCTTCCATGAGTCAAAGGTAGCCTCCTGAGAAGAAAGAGCTTTGGGTCTTACACTTTCCAGTCTCAGTTCTGGTTCTTACTAAAGAGTAGATGTGGGACTTGCAGGAAGTTCTTTCTGACTGTGGCTCTGTCTGGAGCCAGCCTCCTGCCGTGGGCGGGTGAGGATGGAAGGATGCTGTGTCCACACATGACATCAGCTCTCACAGGGGTCCTGTGTGGTCCATCATGCTGGTTTTCTATCTAGATCCTCACTTTCTGCTGTCAGAACTATGTTGCCAAATCCACCATTCTCATACTACTTCAAGATACTCATCCATTACATGTCTTTTCCTGGACAGACGGGGCATGTCTTCCTCTTGCTCACTGTCTTTAACCCATCCAAATCCTCTCCATTCTAAGCTGCATTTGACGTTCACTGTGAGAGCTCAGAGCCCTGAGCCCCGTAGTCTCTCATATGTCTCACCGTTATGGCACTGTTGGTTCTCTACCTCCATTGTGTCTCTCTACTTTGTAACTAAAATATGTATCCGCTTGTGTCATTGCCTACAGAGTAACATCTAATCTCAACTTGGCGAGTGTTAGGGATTGACCACCCGAGCTGTCTCCCCAGGCCCACGAGTTCAGTTTTAATCATACAAAAAAGAAACTATACATCAACTTAGGGGAAAACCCCACCATGCTCGATGCTCCTCCCCTTCTCAGGCTCATGAGTGTCTCTTGGGACTTTGAATGGGCAGCTGTTGTGGGCACAATAACTTGGCTTTGTTTCATCTGCATCCAAGTAAATCAGAGAAGCCATCCTGCCTCCACCCACTCTCCACAGAGCTGTAGGTAAGAATCAGGATGAAAAAAAATGATGCTTTTTTATCAAAACATACTATTAAAGGGGCTTTGCAGGCCTGGCAGGACACAGGGCTTGCAGAGTTATCAAAGAGCAGATAAGGCCATCGGACAAAAAAGGAGAGGTTGGGCACAAGCTGTTTCCTCTGATAAATGGTTCACCACCTGGGACAGGCCAGAGGGCAGTGATCACGTCAGAGTGGAGCTGGGGAAAGGATCTGGGCAAGTTAGTGGACCTGAGGGTCACGTTCAGTTGGAGAGAAAGTAGCTTCAGAGCCCCGATTGTTTCATGTTTCACAGAGTTATATAGCATGGGGAACGGAGTTACATGGCCCCAAAGTTTCCCTAGAGGAGAGTCTGCCTGCTGTATGAGAGGCTTCTGTTAGCAAGCTTCCTCTCCATGTGGGTGCTAGCTGTGGCAGATAGGTCCCACCTCCTACTGCACGGCAATTCCCAAGTCTAGCTGTGTGTCAGATGTTCTTAGGGGATCTTAAGGAAATACCAGCCCCAGGGCACCCCATCCAGCCCCAGCTGAATTAGAATTTCAGACATATACTTTGGAGATCAATGTTTTAAAATATAAATAGACAGCAGTTAAAGGAAGAGCCACAATCTAGGAGAAAACATTTACAAAGCTACGTATGTAAAGGCAGGTGTGACTGCTTGCATTTTTGATCCCAACACTTTGGGATGCAAAGGCAGGTAGCTCTGTGAGTTCAAGACTAGCCTAGTCTGCATCATGATTTCCAGGCCTGTCAAGGCTACATAGTAAGTCTCTGTCTCAACAAAACAAAATCACACATTTAATGAAACATTTGCATCTAGAATATATAGGAAAAAAAATTGAGACAAGGCTTCATGTAGCATACCCTGGCCTTGACCAAGAAATGCTGCAATCAAAAGGAGACCAAATAGTGCTGTCCTCTTGAACCTTTAAAACTGTAAACTAGCCAACCATTTAATTTTCTTTATACATTAGCTAGATTCTGGCATTTAGTTACAATAATGAAGCCAGAATATTAGAAACACTATATATTGAGCAGGTACCTACAATAGAGTTTGACACAACTTATTTAGCGCTGTGTGCTGGGCATTGTACTAGGTATTTGGTAGGTATCTCACATGGATCTCACAGCAACAAAGAAGATATTTTTAGTTCCACAATGGCGAAACTAAGGCTCAGAGAAGTTACAATGTTTGCCAAGTCTTCCAGCTAGTTAGTAGTTTAACCAGGTTCCAAACCTAAGCTCAGCCTTACTGGTTACATACCACTTCAGATTTCACACATAGGTCCCTGTCTGACGTCACTTCCTGCTTTTAACCACACTTTGTTAGTATTTTTATTCCGGTATTTCCCTGACTTTATTGAAATCTGCAGTTTCCACTGATCTTACCACTTTTCCGTTTTTACTTATTTTTGTTAGCTTACAAAACGGTGGGCGTGGCTGTGACATTTCTGTTACGAAATGAGAAGCCATCCTGCCTTCACCCACTCTCCACAGAGCTGTAGGTAAGAATCAGGATGAAAAAAATGATGCTCTTTATCAAAACATACTATTAAAGGGGCTTTGCAGGCTTTGCAAGACACAGGGGCTGCGGAGTTATCAAAGAGCAGATAAGGCCATTGGTCACTCCTGCCCCCCCCCCCCCCCCCCCCCCGTCACCCCCCCACCCCACCCCCGTCCCCCGTCCCCGCATTCTGCGCATGCACAGTTTGCTTCTTCTGTGCAAGCGCCCTTCATCTCATTGTTTCCTCTCTGCTTGGGACAAGCTAAATTTTGTTCTTCCAACATCCCCTGTACTCCATTCTTATCACCCAGCAGTAACTACTGCTGGAGATAAACATACAAGGTAGAGACTGGGCTTCCTGGTGTTGAGTAGGCTTTTGATTATAACCATGAAAGGAGGAGAGACAAGTATTAACAAGGGTGGGGATGGAAAGGAACCGGACTATTGTGGTGTAGAGAAGCAGGGAAAGGTTGGTTAAACTCTAAGTGATGGGATGAGAGGGGGAGGGGAATGAGATAGCGAGATAGCGGGGAGGGGACATTTTTGATCAAAGAGCACAGCAGTGCTAGACCTGGCTGGAGAGACCAACTGTAAATCTGATAATATCGGCACAAACTATTTTGGTTTTGTCTGTGGCTGAGGCCCTGAAGGATTGTGGTTGGCCTCAGCAGGGAGATGAGTCAGTCACTGAACGAGGAGAGATGCTAGGGATGGGACCATCTGGAGAGACAGGAAGAGGCAGGCGTTTGTCTTCTGGAGCCTGGTGCAGTGGTGAGGACAAGCTGCTGAGTGGCGGCTGTGGTGGAGCCGAGCCAGGAGCAGCCTGGGGAATGCTTAACAACCGACTCCATGGAAAACAACAACAGCAGAAACAGAAGTCCCCCCCCACAGCTGATTTCAGTCTACAACTTGATTTCCCTGTAAAGTTGGAAAGAGGTGTGGTCTACCAGGGCTGCAAACGCTCAAACGCTGGTGCAAACTGGCTCCAACACAATACTGGCTGGGTGAATTCTGAGCTCTCCAACTCAGCAATGGAGAAGCAGATGTTATATAGTGCTGTGAACGCTGAGGCTGGGCTCAGTGCTCCCAGGATGCAATGGGTTTCATACGAAGGATGATTTGCATACAGCAATCACTTCAGTCTGGGGACTGTGGCCAACTAGATTGGGAAAACTGTACAGTACTCATTAACTGGAAGGCACCTTAGGTGTCTGTCCTATGTCCCCCATGTCACCTGGGAAGAGTTTTAAGGAGAGATGGTCTACATTGTGTTGGTTTATGAGCGTGTCCATGGGGGGTTGTCTTTATTAAGTTATTTGATGTGGGAAGACCCAGCCCACCATGGGTGTGCAGCATTTCCTTGATAGAGGGTCATGAACTGTTGAAGGCTAGAGAAGACCAACCTATCTGAGCACTACCCAGCAGGCAAGTGGGCATCAATGCTTCAGCCTTTTCCTGCTCCTTTCTATGGCCAGCTGTTTCAAGCTTCTGTCACTGTGACTTAACCCATGGGGCTGGACTGTGAACTGAGATAAGCCTGCTTCTACCTTGAATCACTTCTGGTTACCATATTCTATTACAGCATCATAAATTAGACTGTCCCCCCTAGCAAGATGCTGTCTCTTCTGCCATCTCTAGTCAGATCTATAATGATAATCCTTTTAGAACTATAAATCTGTGATGAGAAATGTCTGTCAATAAAATTTGGGAAGAATTGCAATCACCTTACTAGTTTCAAGTAAGCCAGATAATTTGTTCATGTGGGAAATTCATTTCAGTTTAAAGGGACAGCAGTCCTTTAGTCTGCATAAGCCCAGTTTATTAGAGTTTCCACGCAGAAGAAAGGGTGATTCCAGGACAGGGGAATACGTAGAGCTGACGATGAGGATGGGTTCCAGTGGAGCTTTTCTTACTAAATGAAAAGGGTCAGATAAGAGTCAGTATACTTGTGAGTTTGTAGTTATCTTGCTCCTTTATAGATGGAGACTAAATATTACTATTTAATGGGGAATAAGAGTGCTGTAGGGCTTTTCTTGTGATGCTGTGCACAAGTCACAGAACTCCTGTTCTCTGTTAGAACTGCTGCACCTGGAGGAACAGTTGGCAAGCTCAGACACTGCCAGGACATTGGCTGACACAGAGCCGCTGCTCCAGGCCCAGCAAAATCTCATGTCTTTGTGCCATGATGTCACACCAAGAATCAGGATTTTCTTCTCTTCCTCCCTTTCTCCTCTTCTTTCCCCTCCCCTCCTCTTCTTCCTTCCTTTCTTCCCTCCCTTCTTGATTCCCTCCCTCCCTTCCTCCTTCATTTCTTTCCCTTGTTTCTCTTTCTTTCTTTTTTATTTTTTCTCTCTCTTTACCCCTCCCTCTCTTCCTTCCTTCCTTCCTTCCTTCCTTCCTTCCTTCCTTCCTTCCTTCTTGTTGTCTGTTGACCTAACTCTGGCACTCTGGGAAGATACTATGGCCCACAGCTCTAGAGAAAAAGAAGGAAAGGAAGAAAAGCAGTTGAAGAACTGCCCCACAAATCACCAACATGTAGGTGTCGCCATTCTGCTTTTGAACAAGTTGTTTGGCCCTGGGTCAGGGGAGAGAAGTGGCTGCTGAGCTCCTGGTAGGTGATGGGTTCCCTGAAGCTGCTGAGACAGGCAATGTTTTATCTCAACAGCATCACTAAAGCTCCGTGCTTGGCTTCCTTCTCCCTGCCTCCCATTACCAGCTTGAGGCTCATCAAATCCCAGTGATGTCAGAGCATTTGACTTGCTGTCTTGCTACTCTGCACAGTCTTTGCTACTATTCAGTACTAGCTGCGTGTTCTGTTTCTCCCCCTAGGAGATCCAACTCATCTTCCAAGGAAGAGGAGAATTAAAACGGAAACAGAGTAATGTAAGGAAATTTCCTCTAGTTATTTGATAAAGACCACAGAAAGCTAGTCACTGGGGGAAGATATGGAGGTGGGATCTTCCAGGCAGAATAGGAGGAGAAGTGGAGAAGAGAAGGGTCAGAGGAGATGGAGATGGAGAGAGAAGAAGATGGAGGGAGAAGGAAATGAAGATGAACCAGAACCATGTGGCCTGAAAGAGCCGCAGTAGCTAGGGATTTCCTAGATGGGCAATAGAGCAGGGTAGGGTGTATTTGCCCAGTCTAGGTGTGCAGCTTGAATTTATATCAGTTGAGTTTTGTGTTCATCGTGCAGGCATTTTGGGGTTGGAGATTTATCCTTATAAATCTGGCTGGTATATTGTAAGTCTCTAGCGTTCTCATTTCATGGGCAGTAGCTGGCTTTCTGCAGGACAGCCACAGGGGGTGGATGGCCTGGGAAGTGTGAGTACCGGCCAGAGGTCACCTTAGCAAGAGGAGGTAGCTTGGGAGTGGGTTTTTGACTGGAGCAGCTTGGCAGCAGGCTGGCTGGCTGGAGGGAACCAGGGCAAGATGGCCGCTTGGGGGCTGGCCATGGGAGTGGGTGAGACCGCTGATGCCCGCGATTAGTCGGATATAGCGTGGTTTGTTTCTTAAAACCTACACAGAGTAGCTAGAACAGAGCAGAGAGTGAGGAGCTGGGAGGGCAGAAGGGTGGGGACCAGAACAGCTGCTTGTATTGAAAACCACAGAAAATAGAAGCTAGGAGACCAAAAAGCAGACTAGCTACTTCACTGCCCCCAGGTACAGCTCATCACTGACTATTCTAAAAAGGGATGGGGAGATGGCGCAGAGGGAAGAGTGCCGATCATACTGTCAGCATGGGTTCCCCAGACCTGTGGTGGCCGGACAGAACTGAGTCACACAAGTTGTCCTCTGGCCTCCACACGCAGGCTGTGGTGTATGCTCCAACACACATAAAATAAATAAAAATAGTAATAAATGCTCTACAAGAGTAGGGTGAGGAGCCACCAGGGCAGGGAATAACCTCGCTGTGGAACCCCTTCCCTGCACACGTACCTGATAATATGGATGCAACAGCAGCAATGATGAAGGACACGATGACCCCAGGTCCTGCCATCTCCTTGGCCACCAGGCCGGACACCACATACATGCCAGTGCCCACGCAGCTGCCGACTCCAAGAGAGATGAGGTCTACGGTGGTGAGTACCTGGGCTAGCTTGGTACCATGTGCCGAGGTGGCCCCGGTTCCCTCCAGCATGGACTCTACCGGTTTGGTGCGCAGGATCCGAGAGTGCATTGCATACCAGGCAGCCCCCCACTGTACCCGCCGGGGGTCCAGTGAGGCTAGAAAGCCACTCATCGTTAACAGTAGGGTTGCGGTGAAGGATTGCTGATAGGAAAGGACTACGGGAGCCTTAGTGGACGATCCTGGAACTCATGGAGCAATTAGTGCGTGTCCTTTTAAGAAAGGCCCAGTGGGAGTCACAGCAGCCTGGCCTTGGGCATGAACGTCTGCAAGAGAAACAGGAGAAAAAAGGTAAGAACTGTGGGAACAGACCATGACTTGGAGACGCATTGGGCATTCCACCGCGAACAGGAACAAGACTGTCTTTTGTGTTTATAATGTGTTCTCCTTTCTGAGTTCCCGTCCAGTCCTGTGTCTCACAGTCATCTCAGAGTCTGGCTTATTCTAGTGCTGGGCATAGGGCATTTTCTTTCTCTGCACTTCAGTCTGAGCAGTTCAGGAGCTGATAAGGAGGGGTTCTGAGGAGACTAGTGTGCCCCTCTGTAAATTCCAACCATTCTTCAAGGAATTTGATTTTGTCTAGGAATCTCATGCTGAGAGAAGGAAAGGTTTGGGGGCCCTGGTGTCAGCTTCAGGGAGAGTGTATCTACCGGAAACATATTTCACACAGTTCCGAGGACTTGTCAGAGCACCTTGCGGGAGAGACTGAGGGCCAGAAGATGATGTTGGGACCACACATTGACGAGGGCTGCTTAGCTATACGTGTCTTTAAAATAGCCCCGTGGCTTAGCTCTAAATATCTTTAAACGGCCCCCTGTCTAAACCCAAGTCTCATGTCAGCACCATGAAGATAGGCTTGGAAGAGGGGCTCACTCAACCCTTTGCTTTTCATTCCAGCATTGCCATATTGAATAAATCTGCCTTTCTGGTGTAGCTATTAGCTTGTCTCTTTCGCTTGTCCATTGTGTTCCTGGGTTTCCTATTGCTGTGATAGGATATCCTGACAAAAGAAACCCAAGCTTTGGTTTTTGATTCCAGAGGGGGAAAGTCCATCACGGTGGGAAGGTTTGGCATCAGTCAGGGAAAGCATGGCAGCTGGAAACTAGTTGAGCATGCTTTCAGTCACAGACAGGAAGCTGACAGGGAATCACCTGACAGGAAGTAGGGTGAGGCTATAACATCTCAGAGCCTATTGACATACTTCCTTCAGTAAGGCTCCACCTCCTACAAGTTCCATAATCCTCCCACATAGTACCACCAGCTGGGAATCAAATGCTTAAGTACATGGGCCTGTGAGGGACATTTCTCATCCAAGCCACCATACCTATGGAGGACAGGTAGATAAACCTAGTTTATTAGGGCTGCCAGGACCTAGGCTCTGACTCTACAACTTCAGTAATAAAGCTTGGTGTTAATGCAGGTCAGAGCATGCATGTAAGGAGCTGAGGACAATAACTAGGTCAAATGAAGTACTCAGCTGCCTCAACTCCTATTTACTTCTTACTTGGCTCTGGCAAGATGTGACGTGAGGCATTTTGTATGTGTGTGTGTGTGTGTGTGTGTGTGTGTGTGTGTGTGAATACTATTTTCTCATTTGTAAAAAACAATAGAACATAAAATTAGATCTAAGCTTCTTAAGAGGGGCCATGGGCATGCCACCCATGGGGCTATTTTGAATTTGGCTTTCAAATAAAACAGAAAATGTTTTGTGTGCTTTGGAGGGTTATATGGTGAAGAATTGTGCTGACATTTAGGGTGGGGGTATGGCTAACCATGGAAATACACAGGATGGTGTCATATATCTTTAGAAGATGTCACATGATGTTTTTGAATATAAGCATCTTGGCAATGGTGATCTCAGCCTTAATAGTGAACTTGAAAGTCTGCTCGATGCATCAGCATGCAAGATAATTTGGATGGTCTTAAAATATAAGGATGTTGAAACTTCCAGGAAAGTAACTCTAGAATAAGTTAAGTGGGGGTCGTAATTTGTTATGTTTGGAAGTTAAGGGGACTGTTCACCAGACTGAGGTTCCCACACAGGGCTGCTCATGGCGTCATGACACTCACATGCAGCCCTTCTAAGAGTTGGCAGGGGAGAATGAGCATATTCTCAGCAGGTGTTTGCTCAATGTGTAGGTTAGCTGTTCTGGCCATCTTGACACAAATTGGGTCATCTGGGAAGAGGCCATCTTAATGGAGAAGATGCCTCCATTAGATTGGGCTGTAGGCAAGTCTGCAGGCATTTTCTTCATTGATGTCTGATGCAGGAGAGCACTGATATAGGAGAGCCTGCCCACTGTGTATTTCTTGAGGCTACTTTCTTGGGAATTCAGAACATTATAAGATTCTAGAAAGAGATTTTGAAGTGTGTGAAACACTTGATTCTGACCACTGCACTGGTAAGCCTAGGCTATTTTCACAAACTTCCTGTGGACGGAATCCACAACTGTTATTAGTTTTGAATCAGGGAGTTGCTAGGTTGTGTGGCTGGTGCTGAGGTTGGCAGTCCTCCTGCATGCTTGTCCTGAGTACTGTGACTGCAGTTGTGTGTCATGACACCCAGCCTGCTAATATTATTAATTAATAACTACTTAGCACTTAATGTTGTGCTTATCTCTTCCTGAAGGCTTTGCAACCACTAATTAGGAGAATCAGGTGAAATGTACTAGCTTAGTTCACAGGACTGGGGTGACAGCCCTTCTGGTTTGATTTACTCTGGAGGCCGGTGTCTGCACTGTGTTCCTTCTCTGTCAGGTCCAAAATTTGGATACCAGTCAGCATTCCTTAGGAACTTGTGAAGCCAGTTCCCCTCAACCAAAGGAGCCATTTCCTTATGACTGGTAGGAGGGACAATGACCATCTGTGATGCCTCTTAGCGTATCAAAGCGCATGATGGTCTCCAGGCTTCTGTTACACATTTCAGAGCCCATGTTGGCATCCTTGGTCTTCTTGTCCTGCCCTCTGCTCTAAGCTTCTCCAGCTCATGGACTCCACCTTGCCCCCAGCTACTCATTTTTCCTTATAATCCTGCTATTTCTGCTGGGCTCCCTTCTTCTGTTGACCACTCCTGGTCCTCTCTTTTGTCTTCCTCTCTCACTCCCCTCCTCCCGCCCCCATGGCCATGTCCAATCTGCTGACCATGCTCAGTTTACAACTATCTCTCCCTGCTCTGAACCCTTCCAGATGCCTCTGGTTGGACTCTCCCTCATACTGTGGCTGTACTCCTCATCGGTGGGGTACTGCAGTGGCGCCTTAGCAGACTAGATTTAATACAGGCTGTGACGGAATGAAAACAGGTGACAACACCAGTTGACATACAATATAGATATGGAAAATTTCACAAGGCCTGCCCCTAGAGGAGAATCTACAGTCAATTAATGGCTGCTGGGTGAGAGAGAATCAGTGTTCTCCAGGGGCAACTCCTTGGTTGGCTAGCCAGTCCCTGGGGTTAGCCCTAAACATGTACATACAAGCAACATTAAATGGACTCAGTAGGCTATGTGTATGTGTGTGTGTATGCATATATATATATGCCTATGTATTATGTAAATGTAGTACTCATGTGTGAAATTATCAAAAATAAAGAATAACTTAAAATTGGTGAAGGGATTGGAAGTCCTCCGAAGACATGGCATTGGCTCTTAAGTGAGTGGAGGGGCACCGGGAAGGATGTTCTTGGCCATGTGAGGAGAAACAGCTGAGTGCTGTGTGAGAGTTAGATGAATGGCAACAGCAACTTAACTGTAGCCACAGATGTGCCAGAGGAAGCAATGGAGGCAGGAAAGGCACAGGCCCCTGTCCAAGGTTGCTGTCTTCTTCAAGGGTGGGACCAGAGCTTGCCATATCTTCTTGCAAGGTCAGGGCCTGGGTACTGACTTAACCTGATGAAAATGCACAGGCTGGTGAAAGGTTTGCACTATGGGATTGTCTCTAAAGGCAGTGTGGGGCCACTGGATGACCTCATCAGTGAGAACCCTGAGGTCGTGGCTTCTCTGCCTGTCCACTGCAGCTGCCATGCAAAGAGCGAAGGCCATTAATAAGAGACTCAGAGGTGGAACAAATCCCTCTTTGGCAATTTTCACAAGCACAGTCCAGGTAGTAACTGTAGTTACTACTCAAACTGCTGGCTGCAGAGTGCTGTAACCTAACACCACAGGGCAGCAGCCCGGGCCAGGTGACGGACAGGTGACCTCATGCTTTGAGCAGGTCTGAACTATAACTAGTCAGGATTACCCTTATTTGCACAACTCTGATTTATATGGCCCTTACTTGCGTGGCAGAGATTGCACAGTGGAAATGACATGTGTGGTGGCTGTCACCAGAACTCTAGTCCCCCAATTCAGACTGTCCTCCTTCGAATAGTGTAATTACTCCTCAGGGAATTACACACAAGGAAACTTTCCCTAATTAAAAAAATACTCCTCCCAAGCAGACCCCCTCACTCCCTATTTTCCCAAGCTGTAGAGAGTACTATAATTACTGCTCAGCCTGCTTCTGGCTTCAAGTGTACTGAATAAACTATTCTTTCTCAACTTTCCTATAGCTGTGATCCTTTAATACAGTCCCTTACGCTGTGATGACCCCCCAACCATAAAATTATTTTTGTTGCTACTTCATAACTGGGATTTTGCTACTGTTATGAATGATAATGTAAAGAGCTGTGTTTCCTGATGGCCTTTGAGGACCCCTATGAGAAAGTTGACCCTGAAAGGGTCGCGACCCACAGGCTGAGAACCCCTCTCGATGCTGTGCTTGAAAGGGTCTTCATAAGTCATGTGGATGCACTCCCTGTTACCATGGTGACTGGCCAGTCGGCATACTACATTTTGTTGAAGAATTATCAGTCCTCTTGTTAGCAGTGGGCTGGATAGATGTGTAAAGGACTTTATGTGTATAAAGTGTGTAAAGGACTTTAACAGTGTGCAAAGTGTGTGGGGTACAGCTGCTCCAGAGAGAGACTGGTAGGCAAAGTACAATTCAGTCACTATCAGAGAAGCTGACACCCATTCTCAGGCCCTTTGGGGAGTGTAGGTGTGTGTTCCCATCCTCAGAATCCTTTGCAAACAGACAAGCAAAAAGAAGGTTGAGGCCCAGTGCCCCAGGCATAATGGTGTAATATGTCACAGGGGGTTAGTCAGCAGGCCCTTCCTGTTTCCTGTCTTGTCCTGTCCTAGGTGGGTTGGTGAGCCCTCCTTTGCCAGGGCTGCCTACACTGCATGGTTTGCACTTGTTCCCTGGGAGACTTGTCTTGTGAGCCCTGTATCAGACACTGTCAAAAGAACATTAGAGAAGCAGACCAGGCTCATCAGGGAGGCAGCAGCTTTATTTGCATTCCATACTCTTGGTTACAAGAAACTGTAACAAGAAAATGTGGTTAATTAACGAGAACAAAGGGTGAAGGTGGCAAGAATTTCTTCCTGGCTTAATTCCCTTTAGGCAATTCTTCTAAGCTCATGCTTGCTTGGTCCAAACAGGGGTTTAGGGATATTTCCTTTCTTGGTAGGAGAGAACAAAATGTACAAAGGAAGTGAGCTTCTAGGTGACTATTGACAATATCCATATTCATCAAGCACAGATTATGCTAATCAGAGAGAGAGAGTTGTTGTTTTTCTGAGGCTTCACTGCTGTGGTCTTTCCAAGATGAGCAATAAAAGCATGTTGTGCTTTCTCTAGCACTTGAATTTAATGTTCTCAAAATACTTCTCAGCTATAACGAAGGCTTCGAGAGCCCGGGGAGGAGAGTCATCCTGGTTTTCCTCCTGTGTGCCTGTTTGTGGCTCCAAGTCTGATGATGCTAAAAGCAGGTTTGTTTCAGGACAAAAAATGACTATGGTTCAGAAGTTTACTTGATAAATAGGTTATAGGTTAGTTTAGTGGCTAAGAGAGAAAGAAAATGTAAGCTAACAAAACAACCAAAATCCCATTCTCACCCGGCTTTCCCAAATGGTAGGGATTATGTAAATCCTTTCATGACATCTTGGGGGCACATCTGGGTAGCAGGGATCACTGGTGATAAAGGCTGCCCTTTCCAGTGGCTGGCCTAGTACAGCTATTACAGAGATCTTCTAAGCAATGTCATCAAGCCGAATGGTATTACAGCTAGGAGTGAAAGATGCCTCGTTTGGTAAGCACTGCTTAGTGCCCGCAGGTCTTCAGACCCCTTCTGAGGCCCTTGCATCTCTATCTCCTGGTCTAGGGCTAACCTTCCAGCCTCACAGATTCTCTAAGGGGCTGAGGTTCTGGTTCCTGACTAATGGTGCAGCCTAAGGTTTTAAATTTCAGCTTTACCCACGGTTCTGCTATCTGTAAAATGGGACAATTTTGGTGCCTAGCTCACAGCTGTGGTGAAGAAAGGCGTTTGGTGATGATGCATCTTGTCAGCACTGTCACCTCCTGTGGCTCCTGATGCTCCTTTTGTCCCCTCTGCAGACCTCAGCTCCCCTCCCCAGGTGCTCCCTAAGAGCCCTTGGCCTGCCTGCCTCTCAGCACTCATTCAGTACATTTTCTGTAGAAGCTTCCCGGGTTTCTCCTGGTTGTAGACTGCACAGAATGCTATTTATTAAAGGGACTGATGTAGCCTTGTGCAACCTTGCCTGCAGGAACCAGCTTTCTTGCCCCCTATGTTTCTTCATCATGGCAAGAGATTAGGGTGGAGAGGGAGGTCATCGGATGGCCACAAAATGGCTGCCAAATCTGAAGACTCCACTTCCCCAGGACTCACCCAATAGTAGAAAAGAACTCACTCCCACAAGTTCTGACCTCCACACACGTGCAGTGGCACACACACACACACACACACACACACACACACACACACCACATGTTCATTAGCATATGGAAGTCACTGGCAGACAGGAAGACTGGAGACTCTTCCCCACCAACGAAGACTTCCCCAGGGAGCGTCTAGCTTGTTTCTTTGTTCTCTGCCCCACTTCCTCTCTTGGAAGGAAATTCTCTCATAATAATCAATCAGTCTCTGCTTCTGGTGTTACTCACACATCTCTGCCTAGTCTTTTGTTTTAGTACATAAAATCCCAGAAAGTCCCAGTAGGTGCCCACCTGGCTCCTCTGATACCCACTAAAAAGAGAGAAACACCTCCATTCGTCCTCCCATGGCCTTGGCTCTTACCACCCAACATGCAAACACCTCTGTGGGTGCCTAGGGCATGGCAGGTCCATCTGCGTTATCACTCTGACCCTGAAATCATGGTCCCTTCTGACCTTGGTACCTGTGGCTACAAGGATCCCTCAGGCATCTTGGTGGTAGGTTCTATACTGCAAGCTTTGCTTATCTTTCCCTGACAAGCCCGCCAGCTGTGGTTCTTTGATTTTATCCCAGCTGTAGAGAGACTTGCCTCTCAGTTCTGTGACTATACTGGGTGGCCAGATACAGGGTTGCTGTATCAGACTCTTACAGTCTGCTTAATCCCACCAATGATGCCCTAGTACATCTGGCTTGAGTTCTATTGTCTTCTATTGTTGGCAGTATTTCATTCTGTAGATGTGAAGACAAGGGCTAATCTGTTTCTGGGATATACCTTCAAGTTTTAGAAGACAATTGACATTTTTGGACATCTCCCTAGAATATACATCCTTAATACACATCCTTTTGTGACCAAAAGTACCTCCTCATATGTTATAACTTTTGTTTTACAGAGTATCTCTTATTTTATTTTATTTATTTATCTCTGCCTTCCTTCCTGCCATCTCTAAAATGGGACAATGTTGGTGCCTAGCTCACAGCTCTGGTGAAGAAAGGCCTTTGGTGATGACACATCTTGTCAACACTGTCACCTCCTGTGGCTCCTGATGCTCCTTCCTTCCTTCCTTCCTTCTTTCCTTTCTTCCTATAATGTATGAGTGCTCTGCTGCGTGTACACCTGCATGCCAGAATCCCCTTGTAGATGGTCATGAATCACAAAGTGGTTGCTGGGAATTGAACTCAAGACCTCTGGAAAAGCACGAGTGCTCTTAACTGTTGAGCCATCTCAGCAGCCTCATAAGTTACAACATTAAGACAGTTATGTTCAGATTGGGCACACCAGCTTATTATGATGGATTGTTTTTGGTCTCCAAGAGAGTGGTAAGGAAGATATTTTTTGTTATTGTCTGTTTTGTCCGTTGAGACAAGGTCTCACAGTGTAGCCTTTGGCTGGCTTGAAACTCACTATGTAGACTAGGTTGGCCTCAAATTAACATCTCCCTGCCTCTTCTGTCTCCCAAGTGCTGGTATTAAAGTTGTATGCCAGCACTGCTAGACTATAAGAGAGATATTTTTTATTTTGGCCGTGGTGTGTGTGTGTGTATGTTTGTGTTTGCATATGCACACATGCGCGTGTGCACTCATATGTATGACTGTCAACAAGTCCCTCCTAAATAATACTATGTTGGTACCTGACAGTTATCAGAATGTACAATTGGCTTCAGTGCTGGGTTCCTGATTTTCTAACTATCAAAATTCCAAATATACCTTTGTTAGGTGCTTAATTCAACAAATTCATGTGAAAAGGTGTTTTTTGATCATCTACCATATTATTTAACAGTGTGCTACCTCATCTGTATTGTTCACAGAATCTCAGAAACAGCTGACTTTGTATTGCCTGGAACTCCTTTAAAGGGGATTTGAATGGATAAAGATTCTTCCCATGGCAGCTCTGTGGAAGAGCTGCTACCACTTCAGCTTCCGGTTCAGTCTTTGCAGTGTCTCTGTTTCTAAAAATGACTGATTGATTAATCAGTGTCGGCAGCAGTGACAAGCAGCTCCAAATCTGAATAGATTACACACCGCCTCTTGGCTCTTGCTGGGAATCTATTCGGAACCATGGATTTTGAACAAATCTAGACTGTGAGCCTGCGCCACAAAGTCATCTTATACCCAGAGTCAGACTGAAGCAAACATCTGCACCTGGCAAGTCCTGTTCTCGTGGAAATGAGACGTGCCTCTTCTGGCATTTTCAATGACGCTCTATTAGCTAAAAATGTCATCTGACCAAACTCTAAGTTGGTGGGTGGAATAGATTCTCTAAGAGAGTCACAGTGTTCTTCTAAAGGAGGATGTGGCAGATGTAGCTCTGACTACGTACTGGGCACAGTAATGGATTTTTTCCTTTGCTTTGTTTATTAACTTATTTTTACAATTAGGTCTCATGTACCACAGGTTGGCTTCAAACTCATCACATAAACTGAGGATAGCCTACTGCCTTCACTCCCAAGCCCTGGGATTATAGATGTAGTGTATACCACCACGTCTGTATTTTTCTTTTGACTCTAGTTCCTGCCCCTCTACCCCCACAAACCACACCCCAGGAATAAGCAAACCTGTCTATAGAGGAGCTCCAAGCTTAAGGAGAGCCTGCCATGCGCACTCCTGAACATCTACAGTGAATTCTGTAAAGATGTAATCATTGATTTCCTTTAATGGCCAGCCTAAACTAAAAGCTTATTGGTTTGAGACACTAAGTAGAACCCAGCTAATACCAGCTTTGTTTGCTCAAAGTAAATAATTATCAAAGAGTGGGAGTGGGGCTGGGGGAGGGGGTACTTCTGAGGACAACTAATCTTCATGTGGTGTGAGACAATATTCCCACCTGTGAGTTTCCTGTTCTCCCCTGTTAATCAGTACTCTAGGGCAGATGATGGGACCTTAATGCTTCAAGAGAAACCCTGGCTTCTTTTAGGAGAAGCAAGAAGCTTGGTTAGAGATCTGGCCTTTTGGCAGTGAGGGGCTGCAGTTTCCTCAGATGCCTGACAGTCTGACACCACTCTCCCAACATTGCTTCCCCCCCAACCCTTCTGTCCCCAGGGATCAGGCCTCTGCTGGGCCACACATCCCTGCACGTGGTCACAGCCTGACGTCACCTTCCCCTCCCACTGATACCAGCTCCAGGGTCTTAGAGCTCTTAACAGTCATGTGTTAGTCATTGTGCAGATGGTAGCTAGAATTCAGAAATGAACAATTTCTCCCATTTCCCTGGAAGACCCATTTTAGAAGAGACAAAGCACACAGGAAGTCACTTAATCTTACATTTCAGTGTAATGAATTTAGGAGTTTATATTAGAATACTATTGCAGAAGTAGCTGATGAAGAAGTCCTATTATGTACTTAAAAATAGTTATGATGCACATCAATTACCATAAGATGTAGAATACCAGAAATTTACACAAAGGGCTCCGAGGCCACAGGCTCTGATGTCCTCTGAATCCTCTCATTGCCCTGACAGGCGGGAAGCAGGTTAGGACTGAACCTATTGAAAACTCCCTTGCTGTCTGGCTGGATTGATCAGTATGGTGGGGGGTGGGGGGGAGCCAGCAGGAGATCAGGTGAGTGGGTGGGAGGGAAGCTACATGTTTGATCCCAGCAGCCTCTATCAGCCCAGTGTGGCTGGATCCACTCATTAGACCAGGCTTCCTGCTAGGTGTCTTCTCCACAGGGCTCCTCTCTGTCACCAAATTTCCTCTCCTCTCCTCCCCTCCCCTTTCCCCTCCCCTCCCCTCCCCTTCCCTCCCTCTCCCACCTCCTTTTTCCTTCCTTCCTTCCTTCCTTCCTTCCTTCCTTCCTTCCTTCCTTCCTCTCTCCCACCTTCCTTCCTTCTGTCCCTCTCTCCCTTCCCCCTTCTTTCTTTCTCTTTGTGACAGACTCATCAGGTCTCTGACCACAGCTTCTTTGGCCCTTCAATATGGAGTCAGTACCATCGACCCTCTGGGGAGTGTCCAAGCACAGAGCCAGGCTGGGAAACTAACTCTCAACTTCTCTAGTGTGCTGATGGCCATTGTTGGACCATCCACCCCATACTGTGTAAGCCAATCCAGTATCTATCCCCTCCCCCTCCCTGCCTGTTATAGTGACTCACTTCTTAATGTAATTCTGTAAGTTCCAAAGTTCATTTGCAGGTGATGCCCACCGTGCTCTTCTGCACTCATGAGCTTTTCAGTGGCCATTTTGAACTAATGGGATCAGAGGATGTTTGTGTTAGAGAGCCATTCTTTATGGCATGTGTCACTTCAGTCTCGCTGAGCTCCGGTAGCCAGGTTATACCCACTTGGGCTAAATGCCCATCTCAGCGTGTCCTCACACCAAGTCAGAAACACCAACTGGACTCCTTAGACACCAGGGAAGGGTAGACTTTACCCAAAGCTATGTGACAAAACAGAACTGCTGTCACAAATCCAGCGGAACCCAGTCCGTGAGCTCCCTCTTGATGCTCACACATACTCAATGACTTAAAACAGTCCAAGGCTGTCTGTTTACAGGTCTGAGTCTTCAGGAGTCTAGCAGGCAGTCTGTCTCCTTCCAGTTTCCAGCTCAGAGCACTTATCGGTCACTTGTGTTCCTTGACTCCTGGTCCTTCCACCGGCAAAGCCAGCAGCACAAGGTAGCCTCCCCAAACGTCCTGCTCCTCCCTTCTCCTCCCTCCCCTTCTTCCTCACACAGTGTCTGATTCAGGGCACTGAACATGCCTGGCAAATGTTCTACTAAACTGTATCTGCAGCTCTCAGGGATAACCCAGGCTGGCTGGAACCTCTCTGAATCCTCCAGTCTCATCCTCATCAACACGGTGACGACGGTCAGGGTCAGTTACAGCCAGCTCTGCCCCTTTCTTAAAAGAACCTGGTGTGTATATCATGGCCACTCAATCTGCCCACCTCAAGCTCTCTGACTTATTATCTCTGCAAACTCTACCTTATTATATAAAGTAACAGTTAAAAATCCCTTGGCTAGGACATGAACTCCTATGGGGACGTGGGAGCGCTTTGCATCCAACATGCAAAAGAACCACCCTTCTTTTAGGCATCTCTTCTCATACTTCCATGCATCTCTCTTTTCCCTCTGCATATAGCTGATCCAGTTTAGTCTTTCTCTATATATTTTCTCCAAAACTTTGCCCTTAGTTAAACAAAATCCTCTTTCAAAAGTGCCCCTGTTTGATGTGAGGTGACTCACTGAGACATAGTATAACACCAGATAGTGGTAGGTCTCCTGCCTATGCAGAATATTTTGTTCCCCTCTGCTCCTTGCTCAGGAAAGTGAGTGGAACAGTAGTGCCTTTCCCTTTGTGACACTAATCTCGTGTCAGGCCCAGGGAAGTGGGGTATCCATTCACCTAGCTGGCTATGTTCTGCCCCCCTCACTTTATTACCCAATTAAGCTTCATATTTAGTTAGCTTCCTGCTTATGTGTCTTCAACGATGTCATAACAGTTTTCTGCTCTTTGATAAGAAAGGAATGCTGGGACTCAATCTGGATTCCGGAGATCTCTCAAACATGAAGCCAGCAAAAAGGCAGCGTACATCAGCTGATATGAGGCCCCCAACACACATACAGCAGAGGACTGCTGGGTCTATGATCAATCAGAGAGGATGCACCTAACCCTCAAGAGACTGGAGGCCCCAGGGAGTTTAGTGGTCAGGTGGGGTGGGGGGTGGGGGAGGGTACAGCCTCGTGGAGACATTGGGTGGGTTGGAGGTTTGATATGTGGAACAGAGGGTAGACTGGGGTGGGGAATAAAATTTGGAGTGTAAATAAGTAAATAAAAAGATATGCTGGATGCTGTCATAATTTTTTGCTTTCTGACTATGTCATAGAGACTGGGTATCACATCGTGGATTCCTTGAAGTTTGCCTAGGCCCACACTGTATGCAGATTTTGGTCCTTTCCTGTCTTAGTTGTAAGGCAGGACAATTCTATGACTATAGGTTTGGGAAAATCTAATTTTGTTATAGGCTGGGTTAGTCTACCGAAATATCTCAAGTTCTGGATCATTCTGAGTGTCACCAAAACTGTTTCTGGGAGAGAAAGAGCAAAGGTCTTTTAGTTCAAAGGTCAAGTGAGCCTGTGCAGGACAGAGGTTGTTCTGGAAGTGACATATGTCATAGACTAGAGGACAGTGTCAGCTGCCATTCCTCAAATGCTAGCCGCATCGTGGTGGTTTTGCTTTGTTTTGTTTGCTTGTTTTAAAAAAGATCTCTTATTGGCCGGAAACTTGGGACTTGCCAAGTAGGCTGGCTGGCTGGCTGGCTGGCTGGCCATTAAGTCCCTGGGATCCTCCTGTCTGCTTCCCAGTGCTGGGTCTATGTGTCAGCATGCCAGGCATTTTTGTTTTGTTATTGCTGTTGAGTGGTTGCTGTAGAATCAAATTCAGATCCCTTAGCTTTCAAGGAAAGCAGTTTACCAACTGAAATATCTCCCCAGCTCCCAATGTTTCTTTTAAAAAAAGCCACTTCAAATCTCCAATATATATTGTTCCCAGTACACACCGCTTGCCTTACTGAGCTCAGTGGGTTTCTGGTTCCTCATAGGAGCCAAGGGAAGGGAGGAGAGCGAGCCAACAGTGCTTCTTAAACCTCTTCCCAGTGATGTGGTCTTGATGAGAATTTCTTTTCTGAGTCAAGAGGACACAGCACAGGCAGGACTCTTGTAAATGTATTTGTTCCCGGTATTAACCGGATGACTTCCCAGTGGAAGCTCCGGGAAAACCCATAAGTAGATATATCCCCGAGGCTGCACAGCCTGAGGACTCTAAAGAAGCTCCCTCCCCAATCTACAACTGCAATTTGGATGACTGACTTTGTGCCTCTGGGTTTGGAGTTCACACTGGAAACGACTTTTGTTCTCTCTGTTCACTGTAGACACTTTGGATGTTGCCGTTTTGGAGGCTCATCACCTGTCTTTTTGAGATTCCTTCCACTATTCTCAAAAAAAAAAAAAAAAAAAAATCAAATAAGATTTTAAAAAGCTGGCATTCTAGAGTCAGTACTTGAGCGAAGCCAGATAATTTCAATGAGACAGATCCAGATTCCATTTTTTTTGTGTGTGTGTTGATCCAACAATAAACAGATAAATGAATCTTAAATTATTTATGCTCTGTGAACTTTCAGTTCTCAGCAATTCATGCCCAGCCCCACTGCTCCTGACTTCTACCGGCCTCGGCCTCGTACTCACTGTTTACTTTACTGGGCCCAGTGGGTTTCTATAAATATTCATGAAGCACCTGGCTTTGTGTGCCCAAGATGCAAAGATAAACACAGGAGAGCACCATGGCCCTTCCCTTTCAGAGGCTAGGGAGCCGGTGTGAGGTGACAGTTCAGTGTGACCCTAGCAGGTCTCCTTTGGGACTCCAATGCTCTTGCTTCACTGGCCTTTTATGTTTTTTCCCCACCTTTTTCTGTTGAATCCAGCCCCACACCTCCATGTTCCTCTGGAACTCAGTTTACAACTCATTTGTCCTATGTTATGTTAACCACTCGAGTCTCCTGTCCTCTGATTTCCTATGGAACTTCCTGCTCAATATACACTCTCTCTCTTGTGTAGATTGTCAAGCACCAGAGGGCTCTTCTTAAGTGTCTCCACTGATTTCGTATCACAAACACAACGAAAACGAAGGTTTCCATCATGGCCTCCAAGCCTTACATAGTTTGGTGTCTGCTTCATTTCTGAGTTCATCTCTTGGTTTAACCACAGTGAATTCCTGTTTCTGACATGTGCTGAGCCATCTTTCTTGTCTCTGGAATATCTTTGTGTAGTTCTCAGTATTTCAACTTCTGCTGATATGTTTTTTTTTTCCTGTAGTGATTTAAACTCTACCTAAGCTAAAAGTGGTCTGGTATCCTATACTCTATCTATCTATCTATCTACTATCTATCTATCTATCTATCTTCTATCTATCTATCTATCTATCTATCTATCTATCTATCTACTATCTATCTATCTACTATCTATCTATCTACTATCTATCTTCTATCTATCTATCTACTATCTATCTATCTATCTTCTATCTATCTATCATCTATCTACTACCTATCTATCTATCTATCTATCTATCTATCTATCTATCTATCTATCCATCCATCTATCTGTCATTTTGTCTTGTATTCATTTTTAAGTAAATCATCCTTTTTTGACACTTATTTAAGTGTCAATGTTTTTATTATCTGCCTCTTTCTTAAAACTGTGAACTTGAAGGCTTATTCCTTGTTAAATCTCTAGTGACTAAGCAGTGACTCATCAAAGGAGGTAAACGACAAATCTTTGTTTTTTTTTCTGCATGACTGTTTTTGCTATAGTACACAGTGGAATATTGAGCACAAATTTATTTCCTCATAAAAGACATAAAATAAGTTTGTGACAATCTCTGCCATTTTGAAACATCTATTGCAATGTAAGATTACTGTTTTTTTGCTAACTACTTTCTGTGTCAAGTCAGAGGTCACAGAACAGTACAAGTCATTTTGTTCAAGTCCCAGATTTTACAAATGAAAAAAATTCTCTTTCTTTGGCTCCCACAAATTCTTTTGAGAAATATAATTATCTGGAAACAATTATATTTAATTACAAATGAATTACCTCTATATGACTTTTATTCTTTTATATTCATTAAGTTAAAAGAAGCCTGAATAAATCTATACAGTATTAGAATATAAAAACATTTAATATTAAAATATTAAAATTCAGCTAAATTTAGAATTATATTTTGAGTAGAAATCCCATACAGCACCTGGGAAACTTTGGGCTTTTACCCAAACTTTGTGGTGAAAACCTTATAAATCAAGTGTGGAAGAGAAGGTATTTTACAAACCTGTATCTTGCTTCATTCCTTTTTCCATCTGGGGGAAAATATCAGGAAGCTTTGACAGTTTGAGGATTTAATATATTTTTGAAGAACTAAAATATACATTGCATTTTAGGGAAGCTGTTTATAACTTCTAGAGTCTTCTTTGAGAGATGGGAGACAGAGACAGGAGAGTCCCCCAGAAACTCATGGGCCAGCTAGCCTGACATAGACATGATGAGCAACAAGAGACAGTCTCAACAAGGCGGCAAATGGGGACTAACACCTTGGGTGGTCCTTTGACCTTTATGCAAATGTTTTACACACACACACACACACACACACACACACACACACACACACACACACACACTGTTCTGTGATAGTCTGAAAGAAAATGCTCCCCATAGGCTCATAGAGAGTGGCACTATTAGGAGGTGTGTTCTTGTTGGAGTAGGTGTGGCCTTGTTGGAGGAGGTGTGTCTCACTGGCCGTGGGCTTTGAGGTCTCAGATGCTCAGCCAGGCCCAGTGTGGCACTCTCATCTTGTCACTTGCTCATCTGGATGTAGAATTCTTACTTACCTATTTAGGACCATGTCCACCTGCATGCTGCCATGCTTCCTGCCATGATGACAATGAACTAAACCTTTGGGACGTTAAGCCAGCCCCAGTTAAATGTTTTCCTTGATAAGAGTTGCTGCAGTCATGGTGTCTCTTCACAGCAGTAGAAACCTCAATTAACATCCCCATGCCCTCCTCTTCCCCTGACAAATATCAAGACATAGAGGGAGAAAGAAATACTAAACAACTATTAAAATATTATTCTAAGTAACATTATGTAAAAAAAACCCTCAAGATGTATGATATGGAAACAACTACAACCAAGGGCACGGAACTTGGCTGTAAAGTGTGAGCCCGCTCCACTCCCTTCTTCAAAAGGCGCCACAGCATGAAAAGTGAGGAGCTATGGTGGTGGGATTAGGAGGGATTTACGTACTCATAACTTCTGTGGTTGGTATAAATCCTATAAAATGAAAAAGAATGTAACCTCCATTTGGCTTTAAGATGATACAGAGGTGCCACTCATGACCTTGAAATTTGACCTTTCCCACATTCAGTGTAATGCTTCAGTGATGCTGGCAGCAATGGGGTACACATGGTCCATCACACATAAATAGCCTGGTACTCTGGTGTCCTGTCTTGCAAAGTAATGCTATTTAGTTCAGTAGGTCTGATGTGTTCAGTGCACTTTTGACTTAGGTTATTTCCAGCTTATGAAAGGCTCACTGTGATGCATCTCTGCAGTAAGCGGAGAGACATCTGTATTTAATTTAAAAACAAATCACAGATGGCTCCAAGAGCAACACACATGTTCCTGCTCCTGGCTATGACCCCAGAGGATATTTGAATCTCTTGATTTTAGAGTTATGCTTCCATGCATCTCCATCTTGGCAAGCTGGCTTAGGGTCTGTGCTCTCCACTGCAGCATGAAATTCAGATCCGCAATGCCACCAGGAGGAGAGAATTTACTCCAGTCTCATGACTTTAGTGTCTCAAAACTTGGTTTTCCTTTTCTTCATGTTGATGTCTCCAAAGACAACTAATTTACACAAATTGTTTGAGTGTTCTTAGAATTCTAGCTATCATCCACAGGATATAGAACAAACAAATGACTGTGACATCATGTCCTCCAGACACTGCCAAACTTTCAATTCTAGTCTCCATCTTGACCCCCACGGGTCCCTCCATTCTGCCATGACTTCCTTTTTCTAAAAGTGTCAGTTGCTTGTATTTGGTTCTCATCTCCCTCATCTCAAGCCCTCTTCTCTGACACTCTCATTTCTTGCCTAAGATTCAGACTTCATTTCAGAGCTGTGAAGGTCATGGTTGTGTGTGCAAGTCCTTGTGCAAGGTGACGGTGACCTCACACCATTTTTTTTTAAAACCAAATGTAGGAAGAATCCCTTCTCCAGAAGTGCCTCACTATTGGCTCGCTTCCAGTCCTCACTGTGGTGTCTGCAGTCTTTGGAATCACGTGAGTATGCAGAGGGTATATCCACATCTAACCATTTTTCATGATGCTTGGAGTAGCTTTGCTAAAACCACAACCTAAAGCCCCAACCCATCCTCATGACTCTGCAAGGAGTGAAGCTGAGGCTGCAGGTGGAAAGTGCCTTTGCCAAACCAGACAGGCAAGCCCGTTCTGTCCTATTGTGCCCCTTCTATACAACAAGACTATGCAGACTACGGTGGAGAGCCAGCTCACATGAACTCACATTACTGTGCTCTGCAGTCAAAGGTAACACATGAGCTCCTGACCTTTCTCTTTGCCAGAAGCAGTTTTTCCAGAGCCAAGGGAGTGGAAAGGAGGACACGGCAAACTGCAGCTTGTATTTTGACAACTAAAAACATTCCAACAAGGAAGCCTCCATGTTTGGAGCCTGGTCTTGAAAATGCTTAATGCATTTTGTCAGTACAACCAAGACCTGTGCATTTTGTTCTTCCTGCCTGGGTTTTAGGTCCACGTCTTTCCATTTATTTAGTTGGAAATCTCCAAACCAAAACAGGACAGACAGCTCTTGGGACACATTATAGGACTAAAACATCTCCGAATTGCTCCAAAGCCTGGGTTTCTTGTTCTGCTGCAAGAAGATGAAGGGTTGAGACAGACCAGGAGAGGCTCTTTTGGTGAGGCTAAACTCGGAGCAGTTAGTGGTGACACATCTAAAATGCAAACCTACTTAAAAGAGTCCCAACTCTTGATCTTTTATATGTACTCCATAAGGCAGAAGTATTTATTGACTTCTATGTGCCAGATGCTTCCTGTGTCTAAGGTACTGTTTAGTTTCAGTTTGAGTGATGTTTACTGTGTACCAGGTAGGACACCACACACACACACACACACACACACACACACACACACACACACACTTTAACAATTTCAACAACTCTAGGAGAGATTTCGTTTTTTTAGTTACTCTAAAATTGAAGATGAAGAAACCGAGAGATAGAGAAGAGTTCAAGTGAAGGTTGGAAGCCCTGCAGCAGCTAAGGGGTGGGATATGTGTCCAGGCAGCACAGTGGTGTGGGCTCCAGGACAATTCCAGGATGTTGAAAATTTTTACACACTGTCCAATATGGCTGCCACTAAGTGTATGTGGCTATTAAATGCTTGACATGTGGCTAAGGCTGCTGAAAAATGGGATTTAAAGTTGTACTTAATTTTAATTATAGATATGCCCCAGAGATACTGTGGGTTTGGTGCAAGGCCACTGTAATACAAGTGAATACTGCAATAAAGATACTGCAGTAAAATTAGCCACAGCTGTTTGTATGTGTAAGCCATGTTTATATTGTTTTATAGGATAAGAATACAATATTCTTGTGCCTAAAAGTGCATACAACTTAGTTAATTCCTGCAAAAGAAATGTGCAACAGTCAATTAAACTCCTGGAGAAAATGGTGCCAGTAGCCACGCTAGAGGCAGAGCTGCTAGAACCCTTCAGTGGGGAGGGAGGAG
>JANHMN010000001.1:115167791-115210193 GCA_030674055.1 Rhabdomys pumilio
AGGAGGAGGAGGAGGAAGAGGAGAAGGAGGAAGAGAAGGAGAAGGAAGAAGAGGAGGGGGAGGAGGAGGAGGAGGAGGAGGAAGAGGAGAAGGAGGAGGAGAAGGAGGAGGAGGAGGTAATGATGAACTGGCTGATTTCTTGGGTGAGTAGAGGCCATACGGACATTGCAATGTGGTATGTGATGAGGGCCCACTGTAAGGCAACATTCTATAATGTGTAGCGCATTTCCCTAGGAAACAAGTAGGTCTGTAGTCCGACTGAGCCTTTGGTGCAGACTGCAGAGGGATTACAGAGTCCGAGGAGGCAGCTATAGCTGAAGAGGACCAGGTCAGTTACACGCAGGGAGTCCTTGCTCTCAGGCATGGTCTAGGCCCTTGCTGGTTCCATCAAAAGAAAGGGCAGATCACTCCCTGCCCTCCTTTAGTTTTCATCCTGTTCTTTTCTCTTCTGGATCTTCAAGATTATTCTGAGCATCTGGGGTGAGGTGAGGTATCTTCAATGTGAATCTTTTTACTAACAAACTGACGAAGTGGTTTGGGGGAAAAAAACCAGTCTGGCTGGATTACCATAAACCTTATACTGATATTGATAATGTGCTACCTTTGGGACAAGACATTCCTAAGAAGCTCAGTAGCTTCAGGGCACATCTTTCCATGTCCCAATCTTTTATTTTCTCAACTGTGCATTAAGGGGCTTAATAGCAATTCCCATATCTGTAAGAGAATTGTGAGCAAATACGTGCTATAGCATCTCAAGGGCCTGGCACTAACTCTGAAAGTCTTAAAACAAAACAAAAATTCAGACCTAAATAAGCCCAAATCAAACTTTGTTTTAAAATTTTATTGCATTGCATGATTGATTTATCGTGTGTGTGTGTGTGTGTGTGTGTGTGTGTGTGTGTGTGTGTGTGTGTTGTACATGTGTCACTGTGGGTATGTGGGGTCAGAGAGTAATTTGCAAGAAGCTACTCTCCCCTTCCATCATGTGGGCCCTGGGGAATTAGACTCAGGTCAGAAGGCTTGACAGCAGGCACCTAGGCTCAGTGAGTCATCTCACTGGCCCTACCTGTTTGTCCTTGAGACATGGTTTATTGTGTGTTCCAAGCTGGCCTTGAGTGCACTCTGCAGCCCAGGATGACCTAAACCTTTTAGCAGTCCTCCTGCCTTGGCTTCCTGAGTGCTGGGATTGCAGGTGTGTGCCACCATGCCCAGTTCTAACCAACACTTTGCATGCATAGGATGGCTTCAGATCAGGAAGCACTCAGCCAGCATTCATGGATGCTAAGTTGAACGGTCCTGCATCAGCTCCCAGAAAGAGTGCAAGTGAAATCAGCCTAGGTTGTAATCTAGAAATGCTCAACTCCATTAATCAAACTCTTCAAGGATGCTGACATTTGCAAGCAGAGGGCATGAGGCAACAGATACTGGCATCAGGAGGCAGCACCGGCCCCCACAGAACTCACTCTCAGGTGCTTGTAGCCCATGTAGTAAAAATGTCATTCAACTGGGGGCTTTGGAATGGAAGAAGTCACAATAGTGGCCAAGAGTGGGAATCTGGTGTCTAACTTCCTCCAATCAAATCACAGCCCGTTCACCTTCCAATTGTATGGCTGTGCTACTTAACAGATCATATTTTCGTATTTCTGTTTTCTGTTTTTTCTTTTGTAAATCCGGATAGTAATAGTTTCTTCCTAGAAGACATTGTCTTAAGGATAAGATGATCACTGGAAAAAAGCTTAGAGAATAAATACAGTTGGTAGTTACTGTTGAGAGTCAAGGACATTGGATTCTAGTTCTTTGGTCCCCATTGGGTGCCTTTATGACCTAGAGACAGACTTGTGCCTCTGGATCCAAAAGCAAGATGTGGCTGTTATGCTGCTAAAATGACTGCCTGATACCAGAACATTGGCTTATATTACACACCGAAGGCTGCGGTGTCTGGAATTCTCAGGGTATATGAGCTGTCCTGTGTCCCATTTGAAATTCATGGAAAGTTACATGAGCATGGCTCAAGAGAACGTTTTGAGCCTTAGGACTCTCAAGGCAGAACATTAAAAAACACATGGAAAGCACTTGGTGAAGACACCTGTAACCTAGCACTTGTGAGGCAGGGGATTGCTGCAAGTTGGAGGCCAGACTAGCTTACATAGTGAGGTCCAGGGTGGGTAGGCTGCATAGTAAAAAGCCAGCTCAAATGACAGCAGCAGCAGCAGCAGAAGCAGCAGCAGCAACAACAACACCCCACATGCTAATAAAGAGCAAACAGAAGGGGCTGTTCACACCAACTCTTTTCCTTTTGGCTTTCTGGATTTTGTACACCGAGGGGTCTGGGCAAATAGCCAGTTTTATTTTCATATCACCATGGTAGATTTGAGTAGCTCAGTATTAAGACTCTGTGGCTGAAATTCAAAAAAAGGAACACAGCCTCTTCATATGAGAAATGTCAGCTGACAGAGTTAAACCCGATGTTTTTCCTACGATGACATTTTGCATGGAGAATTACGAAGTTGGACTTCAATAATAGGCCTTTTTGGGGTGGGCAGGCTGTAAATATAGGGTTATGAAATGAAATTGGCTTGTTTAAGCTTTGCTTTACACCTAAACAGAAGGTGTAGTATTTTCTTCCTTTTATAACAGTGCTTATCCCTGGTATAAATGGTTCTCTCTGTGTGTGGGCTTGCTCAGATGAAGGATGTGAGCTGCCGATTTCCAGGCTAGGAACTTCTGGGTCTAATGACTTACCTTGGGAGGTTTACATGGGAGTTCTACTACTCAGAGAACCCACTTATGACATCTACAATGAGGGGCGACAGAGGTAGCTCATTTGGGCAATGCCTGCTAGGCCTGCTAAGACCTGACTTTGAATTCCTAAAGCCAGGTACAGTGGTGTGTGTGTGTGTGTGTGTGTGTGTGTGTGTGTGTGTGTGTGTGTGTTTTACCCCAGAACTGGGGAGCAGAAACAGGTGGATTTCTAAAACTCGTTAGCAAGTCAGTCTGGCTGAATGGAAGAGCCTCAGGTTCAGTGAGAGACCTTGACCCTAAAATCAGAGCATAGAGTGATTGTGCAAGAGCCAATGTCAACCTATGACCTGCACATGTGCACACACATGAGTATGCACACCTACATGCACATGGACACACATCCACGTGAGATGTATGTACATTGTACAGACACTGCCTCCTGAACTGTAACCTTCAGAAACAAAACCCTGCAGTGTGTTCCTATGGATTGTCAGTATTAATGTGCAGGAGACCCACTTATACTTTGGTGAAATTAGTGATTTCAAATGGTGTGTTCATCCTTCAGATAACTTAATCTTTTTATTCCTTTTGGTGTGCACAGAAACAGTTCCCACTAGTATGTTCACAAGAAATGAATGACTTAAAAGTATTATCTCAACTACGTTTCCCTGGCAGCCAAACTTTGCATTAGCTATCATGTGATCAGAGGAGCCAAAATTCTTTTCTCTTTTAAAAAAGGGGATTGTTAATTAGAACTGATTACCTAATGATTGTTGAATTGCCTTCTGGGTTCCAGAAAAATATGTTTCTCTCAATCATTAGGACTGACTGATTTCAGAAACACAGTGGTCCCTGTCATAGATTTCTGGTACTGTGTAGGTGATAACTGCTATTGTTGTGAATGCAGTGAACTAGAGAAGAACAGGAATGCTCTGCTCTGATGTGCCCGTTATTATAGCTTCTTAATTATTTTTATGTAAGCAATATTGTATACACAGAGTAACTCTTGTTTCATTAATTTTTTTCTCTCTGGCAAGTTTATGGTCAACTTAACACTGGCTAGTCTTCATTTTTCAAGAATTAATCTATTCATGTTCTAATGAAGGTCCATTTATTTAAAAAATTACTAATTACAGAGAGTGGGTTTAACAACAAGCAAATATGGGTTAGCAACGTGGCTCAAAAGTGCCTTCAGCGCAATCCCAGATCCCATGATGCAAAGGGAACCAATTCCTGAAAGGTGTTCTCTGGACCCCACAGGTGTGCACAGCTCTGACAATCACATACAACAATAACTAAATGCACACAAAACAAGCAAGTAGCTCGAACTCCCAATGTCCAGCTTTGTATCTCGCTCTGCCTCTCCCTGATTCTCTTGATATTGGGAAACCACACTGTGGTTGGCCTTATTAACAAGGATTCCAGCCTCACACAATGGGTGATTATAGCCAAGGGAACCAAACACTTTCAGAGACAGGAAGACAAGCCAACCCTGTGACCCTCTGGGTCCCCTGTACCTGATGGTCTGGGTTGTTAAACCACACAGACAATGCTTTCAGATTCAGGGAAAACATTATCTCAGCACCGTCAAGCTTTGATTCGAGGAATGTTTCCAGACTGGGGCTGGAGCTCATGGCAAAGAGAGCCTTGATAAAAGAGGCCCAGGATTCTATTCTCAGCTACTCCCAACAAAGTAGGGAGAAGAGATAGGAAACACTGTTTTCATTTGTTACACTAGCTTCAAGAGTGAACATGTCGACCAAAGATCTTCGTTGATATTCTTTTTTAACCTTTTTTTTTTTTTAATTTGATGCACAAAACAAATTATACCTATTCATGGGAATACCGAGGTATTTTAATGTGTATATACAGTGTACAATGTTTGAATTTGATTAACCACGTGCAACTCCTTAAAAATTTATCATTTACTGTAGTAAAAATGTTCAAGATTTTCTTCTAGTTTTTATTTGAATTTCTTGTCCATCTATCTATCTATCTATCTATCTATCTATCTATCTATCTATCTATCTATCTATCTATCTATCTATCTATCGTGTGTGTGCATGTGTGCATGCTATGGTTTATGTGTCAGAGGACAACTTAAGAGAGTTGTTCCATCCTAGGCTCTAGGAATTGAACTCACGTCGTAAGGATTGGTGGCAAGCACCTCTACCCACTTAGCTATCTCACTGGCCCCTTGCCCCGCTTTCTGAAATATGCAGTGTGTTGTTGTCTGTAATCACTCTACTGTTCAACAGCATGGCACAAATTCTTATCTGTGTTTTGCCCTCCCATGGATATGAGCCTGCCTTGGCATATCAAGTTGCAGTAGGACTTGGTGTATTTTCTCCTATTGAGGCTAGACAAGGCAACCCAGTTAGGAGGAAAGGCAGGTCTCAGAGTCAGAGACAGTCCCTGCTCCTGCTGTTACGGGTCTCAATGAAGACCAAGCTGCACATCTGCTACATGTGTGCAGAGAGCCTAGGTCAGTCCCGTGCATGCTCTTTAGTTGTTGGTTCAGCCTCTGTGAGCCCTTACGGGCCCAGGTTAGTTGACACTGTAGGTCTGTAAGTTTTCTCGTGGTGTCCTTGATCTCTCTGGCTCCTTCAGTCCTTCCTCCCTGTCTTCCATATGATTCCCTGAGGTTGTCCTAAATTGAAGGAATGGTATCTCTGGGGTGAACTAGAAACTCAGGACAAGGGAGAAACTCTTAGGAATCTATGAGGGTGACCCTCGTTAAGACTCCTAGTAACAGGGTATGGAACCAGAAATGGCCACATACTGTATGTGACCAGGCAAGACTTCCAACGCAGGAATGCGGACACCAACCTTTGAGATCCACCCCACAAGAAGGAGCCCACACCTGACACTATCAATGATACTCTGTTGTGCTTGCGGACAGGAGCCTACCATAATTGTTCTCTGAGAGGGTCCACCCAGCAGGTGATGGAAACAGATGCAGAGACCCACAAATTCTTACTTTTAACTGTGACTTCACACCCCTTGCTCGACATCTGCCGTGTCTCCTCTGTAATGCCTCTCCAGCTTCTGGTAACTACCTTCTAATGTTCGGCTTCTGAGATTATTTTCCTGAGATCAATGTTTTAAGAGTCTCCATGTGAGTGTGAGCATATATGACTCATGCTTTTATATGTGACTTCTTTCATCTCACACAGTGACCTTCAGTGCAAGCTGCATTGCTGCAGTCAGCAGGATCTCACTCCTCTTATGTACAGAGGACTCTCAGCTGTGTCTAGACCATAGTTTCTGTGTCATTCCTCAGTTGATGAAGTTATTTGTATCAACTTAGGTTATTTCTGTCTCTTGGTTGTGGACAGCGCTGTGGTGAACCTGAGAGACATGCCATGCCATGCTGATACTCTAGGTGGCTTAGACGGAACTTAATGTTTTGATTGTTTAATGCAAAGGGCTCTATAGGATGCAGCTCTCTCATCTCTCAACACTGTTCCTTTTTAAAGACATCACACCATGTTAATGCTTCTGTAAGCTCACTTTTACATCTTGTTTCTACCTCCCTGCTCTCTCTTGCCACTCTATGCTTTGAATAGATTTGTACTGGGGGCCCTGTGCTGCATAAAAGATGTGCTTGCATTAGTTCAACAAACACCATTTCCGAGTCTGTGCATAATGCAAGCTTTTGCAAATAGATAGCTGCATTTTCACACGAAGTAACACCTGCTGTCCCTGGTTTTCAGCTGCATTTATCAGGGCCATTTCCAGCGCATTAGCTCTGATAGCTGTTTCCGTAACAAGACAGCAAGCACACGATGAGTAGGAATCCCGTGATTCCCTTTATTAGGTGAAGGATTCCTGACTGGAGATGATCCCAGTTCAGTCTGTCATCTATATGGCCTTATAACAGGTTCTTGTGTAAAAGGGTTATGTGACTTCATGATGTTTACACACATGAGTGACAGTGTTTAGCACACCCCTCCCCCCCTCAAATGTTACGGAGTGCCATTGAGTGGCAGGGAGATAAACAGCCATGAGTGCCCTCTAAGCCAGCCTGAGCGATGTGTAATCACAGTCATAGGAACGACAGGTTCTCTTTGGAGAGCAGACTTATTTCTGAGTCATTTCCAACAGTGTGCAGTGCCCTTTCCTATTAGAAATCTGGAGGGCTGAGGATAGATGCTGGCCCTGTGCCGGAGGCACACAGCAAATGGACCACACACTCTCAGGTTCTGCAACAAAAAAGGAATGATTAAATTTAGTAATCTCATTTCATACACAGGAAACAGAAACATGGAAGATGTGCTTCCATGGGGTCAGACCTGGTGATGTCATTTTACAGGCAAGGAACCAGAAACCCAATGTGTCACACTACTAGTTAGAGTTCTAGTTAGTACTACTAGAGTTCCAGAGGCAGGAGCTTTGTTTCAGCTTATTGGCTTTGTTCTAGTCTTATGATGCCTCTGTTTGAGCCTATACCGTCTCTGAAATCAGTCCTCCAGCCTTGCCTAGCTGTTTACAGGGCCTTTGTTTTTTGTTTTAGTTTTTTTTAAATCATAGTTTTCTTGTCTTATCATTAAGGGTCATTGTCAAAATTCACGTTAACGAAATGCCTGGTACATTCTAGGTTAAGACACTGGATTGATCAGTTTTACTGTTTACTTGATACAACCTAGAAACTCTGGGAAGAGAATGTTAATGAGTGAATGTCTGGATCGGATTGGCTGTATTGGTGGGATATTGTCTTGATCGCCAGTTGATGTCCAAGATGTCTTTATGTCCAGGAGTGGGCAGCACTATTCCTTGGTTTGGGGCCTTAGACTATGTAAGAGAAGAGAAGAGAAAACTAGCTGAGCACCAAGCATGTGTACATTCACTCTCTCACTCTCTCTGCTCTTGACTGCAGAAGTGAAAGGGCCAGATGTCAAGCTCCTGTGCCTGTGACTTCCCTGTTGTGATGAACCACAATCTACAATTATGAGCTGAAATAAGCCTTTGCTTCCCTAAGTTGATTTTTAGAATATTTTATCTCAGCGATGGGAGCAAAGGACAGACACTGGTATTGTTGTTATTGCTCTAGGCGATTGGGTTGACCCTAGTTTTAATATGCCTTGTGTTTTGCAAGCACTTTCTTAGCAATGCTCTCTTTCCTTGTCTTGCCAGCGTTGGGCTATTTGTAGATTCAGGTTTCCATTGATCTAGCTCAGGTACCAAGTGGAATTCTTTATTTACTTTAAAGATTCTCTTTAATTCTTTAATCTGTGTCTTCTTGCAGAATCTTAGATTGTCAAGAGGAAGCCTATAGCTTTATGTTATGGGCATCAGGAGATAGAACTAGGCTGGCATAAGAAGGAAGGGAGTGTCCACGCACTGTGTACAGAGTGGGGCTGGGAGTAAGATAGAGAAGGGCAGGCAGGCTGGGGAGATGTTGCTGGGCTCCAGGGAAGATGAGCAAGGCAGGAAGGAGAGGGTACCCCAGTGTAATTGTGGATCAGGAGAACAAAAGATGTCATTGATCACTCAGTCTGACTCTGTTCTTGTGAATGAGGCAGCCATGGTTCTTCTGACCTGTTGAGTTCAATCAGGCCAAAGTTAGAGCCATTGCAGAAAGAAGGCTAGGAACTTGTGTGTGCACGTGAGTGTGTGTATGATGGCTATTTCCAAGCACAGTTAGAATAAGACTTGTATAAATCATTACCCTCTTTTTCTAGGAAAAAGGAGCAACAATAGTTATCTTTGTAGGATTCTAGGCAGTGAGGAGACTTTTACAGACTACCTGGGAGCCTGAAGCTTGCTAAAGGGAAGAAACATTTTAAAAAGTAAGTCAGTCGGGAGGAAAAAAAATACTTTTTCTTGCTAGTACAAGGTTGGGGCCACCCACTGAATGGTGTGGAGGATGAGCTTTTTGGCTTGTCTTTTATGCCTCTTTGTCCTGTGGATAACACAGTCCTCAGCTTCTTGACTTGATGAAGCAGACTCCTCCCTGCTCTTGCTAGAAAATGAGGAAAAGTATCAAAAGGAGGAAAATCCCACAGTAGGAAAGTAATGGGATAAAACAAGATGTGGAGGGTAGAAATGGGAACCGAGGAAAGCTGGTCCCTAGAGGCTCGGGCCCATGTTGGAACAGAGCTGAATGGGACACGATCAAGGAAGAGCATCTTAAGTTCCTAATAGACTGCTTCCAAGCAGGAAGCAGCTACAAGGTGAGGATGCCCTCCTGTCATACAGACGAGGAGTCACAGGACGAGGAGGACAAAGGGTTCTGTAGTCTGTGAGATCAGGCTCTCATCACTGGATGGTTAGGATGGAGTCACTACCCAGCTCCATCATTTTGGCATTTTCTTGGGTCTAGGTCTGCCCAGCTCATCTGGTTTTTCTCCCTCTCTGTAGTTCTGTTCATCTTCTCCAACTCCTTTGAAAGTAGAATGGCTCTTGAGATGAGAGAGAAAGTGGGGGCTCCTCATAAAGTTGAGGAGAGAAAGAGCATGCTCCCATGAGCTTTCTGACAGCCTTGGGGCTCTTCCCAAACATGTGGGTAAATGGTCCACTGATATCCAACACAGACACAGAGTCCTTTAATCCTACACGCTGAGCAATGGTCTTTCTCTTAACACAATTTCCAGTTAACTTGACCATTCCTGGGTTCTCTGTTCTCCTTCCCTCCAAGATGTAGCTTATTCAGTGTCTTCAAAGTCTTCTGTCACCCTCCGATTACAATCCCTCCCTAATGGTGCTTCTAGACACACCACCTCAGTCAGAAGTCAATGACCAGGAGATGTAAGTTTTATTAGTCTTACAGTCATTGAGCTTGTCATGAAACAACTATCTAAGTAAGATACTTGCAAGCAGTGGACCCCAAAACAAAATTCTGGCAAGTATTGCATGTGGTTTATTTAAAAATAAAGCATAAGATTGGAGAGATGGCCCAGTGTTTAAGAGCGTGTGCTACTCTCGCAGAAAATCTGAGTTCTGTTCCAAGCACCTGGCTCACAACTGCCTGTAACTTCAGCTTCAGTGGCTCTGATGCTCCCTTCTGACCTTCACAGGCACCTCCACTTAAGAGCATCATACACACACACACACACACACACACACACACACACACACACACACACCATTAAAAATAAAATAAGTCTTTTAAAAGGAAATGAAGTATCTCGAGAGTTTTGCTTCAGCATTTAAAGTAAGTCAATCAGATGACCAAGCTACGTGCTATATCTTAAACAGCCTGTGAAGACGTATTTTATCTGACTCCTTGACAAGAACCTGGGCCTATGTGAACACTGAACTGTGTGAGTTCAGGCTGGAAATGATCTTATATTCTGTTGATCATAGGTTTTTTTTTTATTTCAGTTTGGTTTTGGTCTTACGGTTGGAAAAGCTTTGATGCACCTTGCTTGAAGAGAAAATTACCTTGCAATTCCAAGCTCTTGTGTGCAAATTAGGCCTCCAGGCACAGTTAGGGGAAATCTAATAGTTAATGACTTCATGACGGTGGTATTATTGGAAATTGGCCACTAATGGAATGGTTTGCTGCTGAGAAGGGCTGGCCCTTTTACCTGTTTGTTTATATTCACTGGTCCAAGACACTGGCGTTGCTTTGACCTGGGGAGTGACAAGCAGATGATCCCAGCCTTGCCTTCCCTATAAAGAAAGGCTCTGCAAATAGAAGATAATTTCTCTCCTCTCCTGTTCTTGTTGATTCTCTCTTTTTCCTCTTTTGCATTGATGAGCAGAACCTGGGATCTCTTGGGAGCTAGGCCTCTGGGCCTGCTTGTGGGGATTTCATTGATGTGGAAGACCCATCTTAATTGTTGGAAACCATTTATTCACTGACTGAGGAAACCTGGGCTGTGGACAGTGGCAAGCGTAAACAAGCAGCATTGCTGCCTTTCTGTGTCTTGACTACAGAGGCAATGTGAGCAGTTCCCTCAAGCTCCAGATGCCGTGTCCTCCCTGCCATGGTGGGCTGTAACCCAAACCATGAACCATAACAAACCAGGTCTCTTAATCTGCTTGTCATAGTGTTTTATCACAGAAATGAAATGAAGACACTCACTCAATGTTTTCTTGACAGTACACTCTACCAGCAAATGAAATCCCACAGTTCTCATAGATGAAACGAAATGGCCTTTCAAATCCCACATTTCCAGTTTTCCTCAATGCCCTGTCTGCCTGCAGTCTCCCACCAGCTCTCATCGTCCTCTGTGCTGTGGTCTTGCTTTGCCTGTAAGAAATGAGTCCCTGGCATATAGGAATCTATCTCAAGCTTCTAGAATATTAAATTGAGTCTAAAGACACAGTGTATACTAGATAGCTTAGAGAAAAATCTCCTTTCCACAAATCCCACTTGTGAGAATCTTGAGCTCCAAGTCTCTGCTTTTGCTAAGTTCTGACTTGTTTCCTTGGCGGTTACGCAAGAAGAATTCGAAGCACCGCCCTAATTAAGACACGACACCCAAAGCACTAATTGTGAATGTCCTCCGCAGATCCCAGAGGGCTGGGATCTCATGTTATCTTTTATTTCAGCAAAAATGTCATGGCTTGTGGCTCCTATTTTAACCCAAAGTGTGTCCTCACTGGTAGTTTCATTTTTAAGGCACATTTGTTGGATGAATAAGTGTGTAAATACACAAAGAGATCATTTTCCTCCCAGATGAAGTGACTTGAGTCTTAGAAACAGTGCAACTTATCCAAAATTTCAAACCAAATCTTTGGAAACCTGGGTTCAGCTCTCTGCTGCTAAGGTAGTGGTAAGCTTGTTAGCTATTTGTACTGCCGGTATCCACAGTGAGCTGTGATCTGTTGCAGAGAGAGTTCAAAACCGGGGATGGGAGGGGTTGTGGGGGTTGTGGCATGTGATAGCACAGCATGTATTTGGCCCTAACTCACTGCCGGTAGACTCTCGTCATTTAAATTCTGACACTCTGATTTGTGAATGGAAACAGCCGTACCTAATTCAGAGATGAAATGAGCAAATGCGAACTTAATTGTTAAGATGATCAGAAATACGCCGATGTAGCTTCCTCACTGCCCTTGACTCTAAGGACGCTCAGTTTCTTGCCACTGTGGAGTTGTGTGTATGAAGAGGTGACATCAGAATGTTCTACTGGCCAGTAGGGTTTTGACTTATTTTTTTTTTTATTTTTATTTTTTGAGGTAAGGTTTTACTATGTAGTACAAGCTGACTTTGAATTCATAATCCTTCTGCTCTAACCTCCCAAGAACCAGACTCACAGCACCATGATAGCACAGTAGTGTTCACTTGTAACTGATGGTTGGGACACGCTTAGGATAGAAGAACAGAGTACACATACACCAAGATTGCACCGAAGCAAAACCGTCTGGCTTCTGTTTTGATGGTTGATCTCTATAGTGGCATATTTTAGTTGTCTATATTAGGAATGTATTTCTGGCACGACAGTTTATACTCATTCAGCTATTTTCCTTCTCTGCCTTCTGATGCTGGGAAATGTGTCAAAAAGCTTTGTGACTAGGACAGAATCTAAAATCAATTCCAGACTGTCTGCATAGTTTATTCCTGCTTGGGGCCAGGATAGCTGGTCAGCATAAGATAGAAAAAAAAAAGCAATCAAAACCGGTTATTTGGCCTGTTTTAGAAGCAATGGAGTTGTCTGATTTAAAAATATAAAAACAAAAACAAAGAACAAAGCCACATGAAAGCCAATTCCATCTGCACTTGGAAATGGAGTCGTTATCAGCCTAGGACTGTTTTCCATATTAGATTTCAAATGTCAGGGTCCTGAGTGAAGGTGTTTGGCTAGGACAAGCTAGCTGCTGGTTTGCTCAGAGCAAGGCCAGATTATAATATCTTCTGAAGTGAGACTCAGCACAAGGTGCAAGTGATACCTCTCTCAGGGAGCACCCAGTCTCTTCATGATTACCCACAGAGCTCCATAGGTTCTGAGGTTGTGCATCTCCACCTGACTGGTTTCTCCATCAGGCTTAGGCAGCGTTCATGATGTCACCCCATACGTGGTGAGATAAATCAGCATCTAGTAGTATGCAAGTCAGTCTCTGGGGGCTTGGCGAGCATCGCTTGGTTCTGGTCTGGGAGATCAATGTTGACAGAACTAACTAAGAAAAGTTTTTGTACGTAATAGGTTTATGAGACAGTCCTTTACCCTACAAAGCTCTGTCTCACCAGCTGTTTTTCCTTACCTCTCTCCCTGACTTGTCTTCTCTTCTGTTTTCTTTTTCAACTTTTATTGATTCTTTTTTGAGTTTCACATCACACATCCCAGTCTCACCTCATCTCCCCATGGCTTCATACCCACTCTCTGCCCTGGCAACCTCCCTCCCATAATGAAACAAAACAAAACAAAACAAAACAAAACAAAACAAAACAAAACAAAACAAAACAAAACAAGCAAGCAAACAGACAACAAAACCAAACCAAAACAAAGCATAGAAAACACCTGTCGTGGAAGCTAGTGTGTCCCAGTGTGTCCCAGTGTGTCCCAGTGTGTCCCAGTGTGTCCCAGTGTGTCCCAGTGTGTCCCAGTGTGTCCTACAGTACACCCTTCTGTCCACACATCTTCACTTGCAAATGTTCATGGCAATGACCTGACTTCTTTTCAGTGCAATCTTTACTGAAATACCATCCACATTTTACCTTGAAATAATTCCTCAGAAGTAATTTAGACATGAACTATTATTAGTGCCACAGACCAGAAAACTTTTATCAGCATAAATTTGTACATTCAACATGAAATGCATTATGCTGGTTAACTCAGGGAAAATTCCTTGCTTGCTTCCAAGGAAGAAAAGATTCTGGAGTCCTATTGTTTCTCTTGGTCACTGCATGTTTCTCTCTTACCTAGGTTTTGATCTCCATTAACCGTACCTTGAATGTTGGGTGAACTTTGCAGGATTCGCAGGGATCCTGGCCTCTGTCTCTCTGTGTTTACTGTTTTGTTGTGCTGTTCACTGTCAGAATGGTGACTGTAGTCCTATGTATTTCCTGCACCAGAAAGCTTTCTAAGCTTTTCGCTAGCTAGCTTCTTTATGGGATGTTTGAACTGGTACTGAATGGTGGTAGCAACTTCTGAAGAGGTTTTGACACTAACTGGTGAACACCATGTCTGCGTTCACTCTGGGAGGGCTGGGTAACGAGAGAGAAGGGGCTTTAAGATTCTGCCTGGGCAAAAGCAGTTTGTTATGGAAGGAAATGTGCTTATCCTAGCAGAGGAGGACTCTAACTGTAATCCTGCTTTAACTATGTAAATGTGGACAAGTGACTTTCTTTCTCTGGGTCTCTTATCTTTGTAATGTGAGTTCGTTAGCTCAGATAATTTGTACCAGATGTGTGTTGTCTTAAAGGTGAAAGAAAAATAGCAAGGGGGAGGAAACAGATGATCCCAGAATCCCAAATAGTCACAGGCTGATTTGATTGTGAAGAGAAATCTTAGACTATAAACTTGGATAAATTATTAGAATTATGTTGATGGATGAGGAACTGAACCGTGTGCCACAGATTTCACCAGAGCACTGGGATCTTCAATTCTGCATCTGATGTGTTTGGGCACAGGCTGCTTCATCTTTCTAAAGGTTCTCTCATCTAGAAAATGGGCTGCAGTCATCAACACGAAAGCACAGACAGAATCACTGGAGAGTAGGGTGCCTTATGTTCAGGCTATGCCTCTGTAATCCCTGTCAGCCTGAAGTGAGAGGAGAGGGAGGACACGTGAGGTGGGGGCAGAGAAGCATGCTGGTGTGCCTTTTCTCAGCACTTCTGAGGAGGACGCTGCTGTGTGGGCACAGCCAGGGACCTGATCCATACCAGGCTGTAGGGAAGGGGTCTTTTCTTAATAGTAAGCAACAGATAACAGAGAGTCTCTTTTGAGGTTAAAATCACTGTCTGCGTCACTGGACTATGCTCAGGGGATGAGTGTGGTTTCTCACGGCATGGCAGAGCAGGCAGAGTGCAGAGAATACTGAAGTGAAGTCTTGACATTGGTGCAGACTTGAGGCTGGCCTTGGACAACTCAGTATCTCTGAAGTTTAATAACTTATAGCTGTAAACCAGGAAAGGAGATGGCTGGGCTTATTTCTGAAATATCTTCTAGCTCTGACTCTGCTGTCCACCACAGACTAGACTTGGCTTCAATGCTGTGCTTAAAACACTTACTGAAAACTCTATTCCAAGGATAATCTCCAGGTTACAGGAACAGACCCACCCCAACTGCAGAATCTCTAGATTCCTACCGTTCCCAGGGCTGCACCTCGGTCCTCGTGTGTGTCATTGCTGTTTGCATCACTTGCATTTCTGTAGTTTGCTTGAATTCCTTTAGCAGCTCTCCTTCTTCCTCACTCATCCACCGGAAAAGCTCTGGCGTCTTCGCACACTCCTTCAGGGCGTGTTATAGCACACGGTGTGCTGTATAGACCACCGCAGAGCTTTCCGCCTCTCCCACTGTCAGATCGCTCCTGGTGTTTGCAGGGAAGAGGTCTAAGGTTTGGGTTTCTAGCTAACTCCATGGATCAGAAAGGAAAACCATAAACCAACAAACTGTAAGGAAGGCATTGTTCAGAAACATGACCTACTATTTTGGGTCCTAAATTTAAATCTTTAGTTTAGGCTTCGCATCATGCAAACTTCGTATTCTGGCTCTACTGAGGTTGGAGAGGCCTTCTTATAGAAGCTTTTAGAAGCTTGTTTGTTAAAATTTGTGTTACATTTATTTATTGTGTGTGTCTGTGTGCAACATATGCACTCACATATGTTCAAGTTAACACGTGTCATGCCACGTGTGCAGACTCCAGAGGACAACTTTTAGAAGTTGGTTCTTTCAAAATGTGGATCCCTGGGTTTAAACTCAAGGTGTCATGATTGGTGGCAAGTGCCTTTACCCACTGAACTCTGAGATGGTTTTAAAACACTGATTTCTGACTCAGTTTTTAAAAAAAGCTTCTTATTAAAATCTTTAGGAGCCTAGTAAAGCTTCTGAGTTGTTTTATATCTCATACAAGGTGTCTTTCCTCCCAGGGAGGAGACCAAGAGTAAGTTTTCTCTGTATCAGTTGGTGATTAGGGACCAAGAGCACCACACAGTTTTGAACAGTGTTTGTCAGTGGAGGAGAGGGTGCCTAGTATTTGCTTGGAACAAGCCTTATTTTGAAGGCTTGTCTTGTGCAGTGTACTCTACTTGGTATATTCTCTCTCCTCAGTGTCTGTGGTGATTTGGAGAACAACCCCCACAGGCTCGTATATTTGAATGCTTAGTCACTGGGAGTGGCACCATTTGAAAAAGATTAGGAGATGTGTCCTCTGCGGAGTAGGTATGTTCTTGTCACTGTGGGGTGGGCTTTGAAGTTTCAAAAACTCATGCCAGGCTCAGTGTCTGTCTGTATGTTTGCCTGCTTGTCTGTCTGTCTGTCTGTCTGTCTGTCTGTCTGTCTGTCCCTTTCTCTCCCTCTGCCTCTCTGGGTGTAGCTCTCCAGTAGTTCTCCAGCACGATGCCTGCCAGCCTCTCACCACACTCCGCACCATGACGACAATGAACTAGCCCTCTGAAACTGTAAGCCAGCTGCCAATGAAATGTTTTCTCTCATAGGAGTTGCCACAGTCATGGTGTTTCTTCACAGCAATAGAACAATGATTAAGACAGTGTCCATGAAAATAAAAAAATGCCTGCTAGTTAGGTGGCATGGCTCAGGCTGAGAACCATTGGTTTTAGAAAAAAAAAGGAAGCCTCCCACACAAGCACAATTTTCTGGACTAGCAAGTTTCAATCTAAGATCTTCTCAATTCCAATGGCATTGATTTAATTGATGACCTTAATTTAGGGTTCGTTGGAAAAGACAGAAAACACCTTTTCCTTATAAAGATTTTGTAGTCTGTAAGGAGCTCTAACAGCTACTGTCATTGGCCTTTTTTGTAAGATGAGGGGGCAGATTCTATGATCTCTCTCTCTCTCTCTCTCTCTCTCTCTCTCTCTCTCTCTCTCTCTCTCTCTCTCTCTGTGTGTGTGTGTGTAGTGTAGGTCAGAGGTCAAACCCAAGGTACTTTCCTTATTCCCTCTTGATGATATTTTCTCAGATAGTCTCTGGTTTTCATCTGACTTGATGATGTGGCTGGGCTGGCTGGGTAGTGAGCTCCAGGGATTGGTCTTCATGCCTCTGTCTCCCTGGCACTGGGATTGTAAGTGCTTGTCACTCCACTCCACTTTTATGTAGTTTCTAAGGACTGAACCCAGGGCCTCCATGTCTGCTAGGCAAACACCTTCAAGACTGAACCATTTTCCCAGAAGATAAAGAAACCTAACTCCTGTAAAGGTGAAGTGATGCCTACTCAAATTTTGTAGCCAGTACACTTTGAAGTTGAGAAGGAAACCAGGTCTTCAGACTCACAGATTACTTCACTTTCTACTTTGCTAAAGTTTAGTAGAAGGACCTAAAGTTGATATCTAAACAAGTCGTCGTGAGTAATGGAAAGATGCATGATTTTAGAGATGTGGTGGGTGGAGAGAAAAGAGCCTGTGTCTTACTTCTGCCTTTGCCATTAGCTTGGATGACTGTGCTTAGCTTCCATCTCTGTGGCATAAAGTGAGAGAGCTGGATTATGTGGTGGCTACCAAACAGCAGTATGATGATAATTTGGTAGGGACTAAATCTCTAATAAACTGTCAGTGAAGACAAATTAGGAAGACCAATTTATTTGCAGAATGTTTAATGCCTGGGTTCAGTTATTGTTTACTTACTGATAAAACAGAATAAACAAAGGGGAAAAAATATCCAACAATGAAAGGGCTGTGGAGACCAGCCTACTCGTTTGTAAGTTGGTTTACAGGGTAGGAATATTTTGCCTTTAATAAATAAATAAATTTATTTATAAATTTATAAATAAATAAATAAATAAATAAATAAAAATCTATTTATTCTAAGCATTTGTTTATTGGTGAGCTAGACTAGAACGACCTCTCCCTTCCCCCTTCTCTCCTTTATTCCTAAGTAAACACCTGTAAGAGCAAGCTTGGTTATTCCAGAAAAAAAGGTCACACTGCAGGGCTCTCCCGTAATTAATGTATTCCCTGTCACGCTATGCTGTGCTTCTTCTGGATTCATAACAATAGTAATTCCTGTCACTACCATGAAAGCTGACCAAATGCTGTCAAGAAAATGACAAGTTAAAGTGGAAGTGACAAGTAAAAGTGACAGAAAATAGAAAAAGACACACAACTCAATCTAAGCTTAGAGCTTATGGAGTTTCCATGGCACAGTAAAACCCAAGACCCACCAGCTGACATATCCCCTGTCCTGTGATGGCGTCAGCATGGCTTACTTCTTAGGAGAGACTATCTTGGCTACTGTTACCTTCTGTGACTCACGGAGGCACTAGGAATATCAGAGTAAAATGTGGTGTTCTAGGTTTGTGTCCTGTTTTATTTGTTAAAAGCTTGCACCATGAAAACATCCTTTTTTGTTACCTCTCTCTCTCTCTCTCTCTCTCTCTCTCTGTGTGTGTGTGTGTGTGTGTGTGTGTGTGTATTGCATGTATGCATGCATGTGCATGCATGTATGAGGGTGCACACACGGGTAAAGGCTAGGTTGATGTGGGGTATCTTTCTTTCTTTCTCTCTTGCGCTCTACTGAGTCTGGAATTCACGGATCTGTCAGGTTAGCTGCTCAGCAAGCTTTGGGGATCTCTCTTCATTCCTCTCCCCCAGCTCTGGGGTTGCAGGCACAAACCACCATGCTTGACTTCTGTATCAGTTCTCAGGGTCCAGATTCTGGCTTTCATGCTTGCATAGCAAATACTTTATTCACTGAGCCTTCTCCTTGGCCTCAGAAGTATTCATTTCTTTTATAAATTACTTTAAGTAATTTTATTTTATGCATATGAATGTTTTGCCTACATGTATGTCTGTGTACCATGTGTGTAACTGCAGAGATCAAAAAAGGGAGTTGCATTACTTGAAACTTGAGTTAAGGATGGTTGTGAGCGACCTATTTGTGCTGTGAACTAAGCTCAGATTCTCTCCAAGAGCAAGTGCCCTTAACCACAGAGCTAGCTATGTCTGTAGCCCCAAATACTCATTTTTTTTGAGAGAGGGTTGGCTAGCTGAGTGTATGACCAGTAAGCATATAAATAGTCCTGAATTCAGCAAATACTTTCTGAGTGCCCCTGTGCCAGGCTATAAGATTTCAAGCACCCTTGCCATCATGCTTCTGTGCCAGGACAAGACCACTTTCAATTACATTATTGATTAAACGGATGACTGCATGCTCTACAGACCAGTGTCAGAACTAAATGATCATTACTCTGTCCCTTCAATTAAAAAAAAATCAGAGAATTATTCCATTTATTAACAAACATGGAATACTGAGTTCTTTTCAGCTCAGGGTAAGAGCATTTATGCTCTTTGAAAATCTAGGCCCATCCACAAAGCAAACAATTTGTACTATGCAAATAATTGACTTTCAACTGAAGATGCTGATTATTTCAACTAAGATGATTTACTAGGTCAGGGTCATCTGCCTTTCAGAATATAATCTTTCCTTTAGTAATGCAATTTCATGGGTAAGGAAGGCCTGAGAATGACATGCTTGGCCACCACCCAAGAGTGTGTCTGTTCTGCCTCCCTGGCAGAGCATCTTGCAAGTCACCACCCATCTCCCTGCCACGCTGAAGTGGCCGAGAAAGAAAATGCCTTGCAGAGAATCTGATTTCTCCTAGGTGATCTCATTTTGATTTCTTAGGGGTTCTGCTGAAAGACAGAGCAGGAAAAGGACTTCCTCTACTCTTCTTCGACAGCTGTAACAAATACTATCGAGAGCTAAACTCGAGAGGAGTAGAGCGTTGGGCAGATCTCTGAGAAGCGTTGAGGGGAAGGCTGTAGGAAGGGCAGGGAATATGATCAAGTCTGTGGCATGCATATGTGAGATTCTCAAAGAATTAGTATTCTTTGTTTTTAAAGAAAGCACTCATCTGCCAGAGGCATTTCATTTGCAGGTTTATCTTGTACAGTACCTGAGCCTTGTGTTGGCCTAGTGTTAAAAAAGGAGAATGGCTAAGAATCAAGTGTGGAACAAGTCAAGGATGCATATGAAAGCACTCCTACTTGAGGCATGAATAGAAGTTTAGGGGTAGACGCCAGACTTGGGACTCCATACTAGCTCCATTCTCCAGTTCTACCTATGACCCAGACAGGTTTCACTAGAGAACCCATGTTACAAACGCTCCTATTTAAGACCAGAATACTTAATGCGCCCCAAGAATTCAGTTAAAGCAATAGATTTGTACCTTTCTTTAGGTTTAATCACTACATGAGGTAGGGTTATTTTTGTTCACATTCACTTATGAGATGGGTTGATGCTCATTTCATTAGTAATAAAACGTTTCTTTTAAATTAATCCCTCTCACCATCTGCACTGAAGAAAATCCATAATACAGTTTTTTTATTATTATTTCTGAATCTCTAACACCACAAGAGTTGTCTTTTGAGACACTAAGATCCTTTAGTTAATGACTTTTTTTTTCCTGAGAGGGAAATGTTTAGGTTCAAATAAACTAAACTATAAACAGTGCAGTTTCTATTAATAGAACCTAACCAATCGGGAATTTTAACAATCAAAAATTTAAATTCAACATTCTGCTTTTTAATGAAAATAGAAATAGAGGCAAAATGTATTCTTATCAAAGATTTAACATATACACAGAAGCCATTCATCCTGAACTACCCTTCTTGGGTATAGGCTAAATTATATCTGTAAGTAACAGCCAGTGTTTGCATTCAGCCACACTCCTTATAAGTGTGCTCACATAGCTGCCCTTCAGACTTACCACACTGTCTCTGGCAGTCATGGAAAACCCATCAACATAGGTGGAGTCTATGATGGCACCAACTGGCACCCATACCCCTGGTTCAAGCCATTTATTACTTCTTTGTTTATTACAATGTGCTTGCTAAGGTAAGTCAGACACACATTACTATGTGTACTTGAACTCTAGACAAGAGTAAGATTACCTCTAGGTTGAAATTCAGGAAACCAAACCAAACCAAACCAAACCAAACCAAACCAAACCAAACCAAACCAAACCAAACCAAACCACCAACACATTCAAAGAGTTTATAGGAAGCAGATCCTGAGGCTACCAGCTCTTCAAAGCTGACATGGAGCTCCCTGATGACTGGACTACCCTGCCCATCTATGGGGCTAGAGATACAGTAGGCACAAGTATTCTTTTCTCCTTTCTGGGCAGAAGCTTCAAAGAGAGTCTTAAATCCTTAACTTGTCTCAATGCCTAGCTCTTTGTTGCTGTGAGAATTTTTTTTTTAGCACTTTCTAAAGTGGCATTGTCTAACAGCCCTTCTGTCATTTGTCATCTATGGTTATTGATCACTTGAAATACGAGTTACTGACTTCTAAATATTTTAATTATAGTTTGATTTTAAATGGGTCTATGTAGCTGTTGACCACCATACTGGACAGAGAGGTTCCATATGCTTTAAGATTATGGTTCATGGGGCCCAGAACACCCTATCAGTAGCATCTTTAGGCTAGTGGAGTTATTTAATGTGAACTTTATATGAATTATGCCTTAACTGGGCCTTGGGAGGGGCTGAAGCAAATTGTTGGCAATAGAAATAAGAAGACATTTGGAGCTCTCCGAGGAAGGGCTAACAAATGGAAGATCCGTTTGCATTTCAGTGCCATTTAGATTGAATTTGAATTTCTAAACTAAGCTTTGGAGCAAGACAGCACCATCAATTCAGTGTAAAAATGTCTACTCACTAGGGTTACAGAAATCCAAAGAGTGAAGATGAGATGTTACTACAGGCTGTTAAAAGAAGCAAGAAGTGAATGAGCTGTCACAGCCTGCTAGAATGGCCGGCGGCGGGTCACAGCCTGCTAGAATGGCCGGCGGCGGTCTCAGGACCACCTCTGATGAAGCTCGGTACCCCAAGAAATGACAGGTGAGAAGACTTAGCATCATGACGAACCTGTGGAGAGCATTTTATAAACACTGGCACTGTTTACTGATTTTTGTTTCTTCCTAGAGAATTTTTAGAGCCTTCTTCCAAGTCCATTTGAAGCGTGGAGAACTGCTTAGTCTTGGGGAAACTCGGTTGTTGGACTGGGTCAGAGAAATTATAGATAACATGGAAAACGTGTCACTGAAGATTCATTATGTGTTTCAGGGACACTGAGGCAGATGGTACTGGAGTGGAATCAGAAGAGGAAAATGGTAGAAGAAATATCTAAGGGGACTGATTTGTCTGCATGTTAGATATTTGTGCTATATTGTGATACTTATATTCCATGAAAGGTGACCAAATAGGTACTGTGGGTACGTATTTCAGGCCCTGCGGGTGAGTGAGAAGGGTACTGGCTCTGGAACACATTTGCAGGATTCAGATACTAATGTCAATTAAGTGACTGGGAAGACTGGGAGCCCTGGGTTCCCCCAGTCTGCAGTCTGTAAAACAATGTTGCCTAATACATATTCACCACCATTACAACAGCACAGATCTAAAATGAAGGCATATCTGGGCTCCCAGTCACACTGCTCCATCCTTCTCGTTCTTGTCCTTCCAGGAAAGCCTGCTGGTTTAGCTTTCAACCTGTTTCTATAAAACTGGAGCTCAACTTGTGTGAACAGTTGTGGTGAGCACAAGACAGTTGGCAGGGTGGGGGTGAGTGACAGCGGGCGGGCGAGCAGATTAAAGAAGAAATGACTAGAGAGAGAATGGAGTGTGTGAAGGAGAAAGCAGCCCTCCTTTGTCACTTACTATATCCGGCGCCTCATCATGCTGCTGAAAGTTACATACATGAACAAGAGCACCAAAGTGACTTGGACATGGGAGCTGAGCAGAAAACACAGTGTGAATGTGACCTCTGGATTCAAGATCCATAGCTGCAGATTTTCCATTCATTTTATATATGGTTTAAGCACTAGTGTGAAGTTTAAACAAGATGGCACTGTCTAGCTGACTGTAGGTGCTCAGTAAATAGTCTCTTACTACCCCCCCATTGCCTCAGACATTCTTCATCCTACCTACGGGACACTAGTTAAAGAAACAAACCTACACTGTATTAAAATTTGTGTTTGGAGGATGCGAAAAACACACGGTGGTGAGAGAGGCGTACAGAGGAGAGAAGAGTCATAACCCCAAACAAGCATGAATCCATCTCCCTGTTAATTAATCCACTTATATTTCTGTAGCCGTACAGTTCCCTGGTTCCTAAAAGCTATGGAAATGTTTATTAGGACAACATCCCTAACTGCTTTTTCAACACTTTATGAACAGGAAGACTCGGAGCAGGCAGAATGAGGGTATGATCCAGAGTCAGCAAGCCACATCCTAGAATGACCAGGCCCCCTTGTTTCTCTACCCAGACATACTGGGAACCTACAAAGAAAGTCTGGGAAAGCAGAGAACCCTCGCTCGTTTTCTTGGTAAACATGAGACAATGTCCTTTTTGGCGTTAGATCTCAACTGCAGGGAAAGCTGGCCAGTCAGCGCGGATCCCACCGGTCCCTAGGTATTTACCGCGCAGCAGACAACTTTCAGCACCCCGGACAGCGACACAGCATTTCCATCTCTAGCCCGCTCATCCACCTGAGCTTCCAGGCTCTCTCCGCGACCTGGGAAGGAGGCAGGTCATTCCCTCAGCCCTTGGCTACTCTGGCCAGTTACTGCCTCTGCCACCCAAGCAAACATCCTTTGAGCCTCTCGTTTCAAGCTCTCAACGAACCGAGTTTCGCACACGTAGCGGAATCGCTACCAAGAACAGGCGACAGCCGTGCTGCTTCTACCTTCCCTCATCTTTTCTCTGTCATTTGACAGCTTCTATCTTACTGTTCGATCGTGATGTAAAATGCACACTTGGCGGGGGAGGAGGGGTGACTCAATGGAGACAGGAGGCTCGGGGGGCCACGCCACTCTACTCTGGCCCTCAGAATTCGTGGAAAACTGAATGCGATTTGGGTTGGGAAAAGACTAGGCTAAAGAGGTGAAGCAGAGCGGCGAGAGTCCTCCCGAGAGCCCCGGGCTCACGGTAGGAATCTACCGGGATACCTCTCCTGTCACATCCTCCTCGCACGGTCTCCCGGTTGGCCGGGGACAGATGGTCCTCGTGGCGCACTAGCCTAGTAGGGGCGCTGGGCTTCCCTGGAGTCCCTTTGAAGAGTTTTGCTCTGGTAAAAGGACAGATTGTTGTCCCCGCCTTCCTCTGGGACTGCGGCCCGGAAGACACCTCTCATTTTTCCAAGCGCTCAGTTCCAGGTCGAGAGCCCAGTTGCCCCCGTGGATAGGCTTGGAGGACAGGATGGGCCCCGCGACTGCGGAGACCCGGGAGGCCCACACTGCTCCCAGCATCATAGCCTCGAGCTCCCGCCGCGGCGGAGGCTGCGCCAGTCCGCGCTTCGCCTGCCAGCTCCCGCGCGTCCCCACATCTTAGATGCTAGCGGGGGCCCCATTCCCAGCGGGAGCCCGCGCGACCCTGACCTCGCTCCTTCTTTCCCAGGGATCCCCTTCCCGTAGATCGCCCTCAACCTCTGCGCCATGTTCCCGCTTCCTCCCTGAGGGTGCCTGGGGCTCCGTGGTTCATCTTAGTCGCGGGAGTCCATCTGGGAAGCCAGGGTACGCGCGGGGGGCACAAACTGTGGTGAAGGAGGGCATTCACTCACCAGAGAGGCTGTAGGTGACGGCCTGGATTGGATGCTAATGTCCGGCGGTCTGCACTGCACTTACAGCTGAGATGGGGGCGGTGGTGGTGATAAAGGAAGGCAGGAGGCAGCGGCTGCTGCTGAATCGCTCCTCAATTATTCAGATCCAAACCCCTCCGCACCCCTCCCGCGCCTGCCAGTCTGCTCTCCAGCTTGCTTATCTCCGCCTCCTTGTAATCACGTGGCTAACCCAGCCCCTTCCATTACAGAGTCCTAGCATCACTCCCGCCCCTCACCCCCACCCCACCCCCGGGTCTGTCACTTGCTACACCTCACCCGCCCCTCCTGAACTTCCAGGTGCGTCCTCCAGCCTCCTGTACCTTCTGCTGCTCGTAGCAGAGAAGCCGGGGCAGTTCTATGCCCTGGGAAAGCAGGGTGGGGTAGGACTCTGCAGTGTCGCTGTGCTGTTTGGGATGGCTTCTGCCAACAGCTCCACCTCTCCTGGATTCAGCTAACCAGCCAGGCCTGCTTCCTGCTCCCTTGGAAGCTCCCGCTACCTCCTTACCTTTCTTTCCCCCACCTCAACATTACTGAAAACAAGGGATGGAGAGGTTAGTGTCTCTCTCAACTCTCAAAGAACACAAGACTAAAGGCTCAACTAGATGAAGCTTATTTCGAGTCCACAACATTTCATGGATTTGAGTTTTCTGAAGACCTACAAGGATTTTCACTCCATGACCTTGTAGTGTTCAACTTCTTGATTTTCTTCCCTTGTCTGTGAAATGAACACCTCCTAGGACTGTAGAGAGAGTTAACATGTTCTTGAAGTTGCCTACCTCAGTGCTGGACACACACAGAAATCAGTAAATGAGAGTATATCTCTTGCCTCTGTTAAAATAAATTTCAGAAAACAAGAAGCATATTATGTGTGTGTCAGTAAAATGGAGATATATTTTAGAACATGGAGGGAGTCTTCCATGAAGTCAGGTTAGATAGTTACTCAGGCTAAGTGGACAGAGGAGATACATACAGTTTATATTTACACTGATTCCTTAAAGTGAGGGTCCTGGAAACTTCTGAGACTAGCTAGGTGTGGTTGCGTGTACCTTTAATCGAAGCATTTGGGAGACAGAGGTCTCCCTAATTCAAAGCCAGCCCTATCTATATAGCAAGTTCCAGACCAGCTAGGGCTACACTGTAAGATCTGTCTCCAAACAAACAAACAAACAAACAAGATGGAGACTAGGTGGCCCTAGCACATCTGCCCTCATTAAGTGAATCAATTAATTAATGTACATTGAGTAGACTGATTTGAAGCAAGGTTCCTTCATAAATTCTTAGATCCTTAAATATGTGGGAGTTGATGAACGTTTTCTATTAGCAATGAAAGTTACTAAGCTTGTGTTCAGGGAGATTACTGGCTGCTGCTGTTTTTTCATGTAGGGCAAGTTCATATCTAACACTAAGTTGAGGATCAGCCGTGGACCTCGGGGGTTTGGGTTTCCCTTTCTATATCCAGTCATGGCCAGGACAGTCATGGCCTACTTCAAACTCATCACTGCCTTGAGCCTGCAGGAGCGTTCTTGAGCCGTCACTATGACTTAAGTCTTAACTAGTTCTTCATAGTATGCCTGACTTCTTCGGATCCCACAAAGTTGTGAGATGTTGCAGAAAAGGGGTAAAGTTCAAGGGTCAGATTTTGGGATGCTGAAGCAGGCTCTTCAGAGGACTCACGTAATCCTTGACTGATCGCCTGAGGCCTCGGTGTTTCATTCTAAAAATGGGCAGAGAATGTCTACTCTCTGAGATAGTTTTGTCATTCAGAGAGATTAATCATTAGCCCGTGAGAAGCTACAGAGGCAAAATAAACAAATACATAAGAATACTGTGGTCTGCAGGAAGTGTTGCCATGTGTTAGTCCCGGTGTACTACAGGTTTAAGAGAGGGAAGCTGGGGTTTGCTAGGGAACAGCTACTGAGAAGTCCCCATGTCTGTAAGTTTACAAGTGTGCCTGAAACTCAAGGGCTGTGCAGGTCTAAGAGATTAGTACCACTCTCCTCTGAGATGGATTAAAAAGAAAAAAAAAGTATCTACTCACAACCATGACTTTTATCTTTTGAATGCCAGGCAGAATCTCAGCAGTGAATATTTAATAATCAGTGTAATTTTGTGCCCATATTTCAGCATAACAGGGTTTAGGATGGTAATTCAAAAAAAGATGGGTTAGTTACAAATTCCAAACATTCTTATTCCAAGAGCAGTTTCTGGGATCGTAGCTGTCATTGGAATGATGGTAACTGTTTTCTAATCCACTGCTAATAAGCTCAGCACAACCCTGACCCAAGCCAGAGAATCTGCTACCCTTAAGCAAATTCCAACCTCAAGTCCTGACACACTTGCCTTCAATAACCTTTAGATGTCCATCTAGATAGAGCCAGGAGCCATCAATGTTCCTGCACATACTACTTTAAAATCTGTCTAGGTGAAGTGCTGCCTCTGACTCCCTACCTGTCTCCGCTGTGCTATCAGGAAACACATAGAAGAATAAACATGAAATCACTTAAGTTGACTTCACTTAAAAATTAATGTCTTTAGGAGCAATTACTTGGATAAGTATGCATCTTAGAAGATTTGGGATATTTTTATAGTCAGCATGCAGGATTCTGACTAGAGCCAAAATCAGTTCTGAATGCCCAAGATAGCTTTACTCAGTAAAAGACAGGAGAGGAAAACTAAGGGCCAGATCTTGCATAAATTGCAATGCAAGGTCACACTTTAACATGATTTCTTGATACAATTCCTTACTTAAAAGCTCCTGGTGAATACCAACCTTGTCAGAAGTGCCTGACATCATTGGAACAGGAATATTGCCAGATATTTAGACCCATGCATGACAGTAAGGATCAGCTCACATCACACGATCAAACTATTAAATGGTGACATTTCTAATTAAATCTGGACAGGCCACGTTTTAGTTTTCTTGTTCCAGCAAATGGACTATATAAAAATATTGATTAACTTGTTGAATACATATTTGAGATGTAGCCATCAATAATGCAGAACAGGTTACTGCTCTCTAGTACTGAAGCTGTGGAGGTCACTACCCTGATGAGAAGAGGGTCCTGGGGTTCCACTTGAGCTTACTGATGGAGACTAGAAACGCACAAATACAAGCACAGGACATCTTACCCTTTTGCTAATGCTGTTTATCAGCAGAGTCATCAATAACATTCCAAGCTACTGATTGAACTATTTGAATGAACGATAGCCGGGCTAGGGAGGTATTTGCCGGAGGCTTTAAGACGATGATTTGATTTTGTCTCCTGGTTCATAAAGGTGAATGTCTTAAGCTTTTTTATCCCCTAGAAGATTTCCAAGCTCATTGGTGCTCTTGTCTCTTGCCTCTGACAGATTCAAAGACTAAGAAGTCCAAGCTACTATAGCACCCTGGCCGGACAGGCCTTCGACTGGCAGCATTGTTTCTGGGTTAAAGAAGAAAAAAAGGAAGGCACAGTTGAAACTCAACATATGTCAGATCACCTTAAAGGTGTGCTAAAGAAATGACCTGGGGCTGGAGAGAGAGCTCAGCTCATCGTGTGCCCGCTACACCACTAAGAAGACCTGTGTATAGATCTCCAGCACCCGTGGGGATGGCACGTGTGTAATTGTAACTGCAGTACTGGAAGGGGCAGTGCAGACAGACCCAGCAACTAAGTGAGCAGTCAGCCAAAGAGCTTCAGATTCAGTGAGGAAAATTGTCAAAAAAACCAAACCAAACCAAACCAAACCAAACCAAACCAAACCAAACCAAACCAAACCAAACCAAACCAAACCAAACGCCACCTGGTGTTGATTTCTGGTGTTTCTACTTGTACACTTGCCTGCACACACACACTCATGCTACAATATACGTGAGTAATATAATTGTACAATGCAACTCTTTCCATACACACAGTTTTAAACAAAGAAAATCAATAATCCCGATATCAATTGGACTGGACATTTACTAATTTTCAAATTCTACACTAGATGTCTAAATTGCAAAAGTAAGTTCTGAACATGCCCATCTCACCCCCAAATATGTAATAAATAGAGTACTCGCCTCACCCTCTGCCCTTGCGGAGTATATAAAATTGTTCAATGAGTGATGCTGGGTAAAGAGGTCAGAGGTCAAGAGAGCCAAAGTAATGATTCTCTAACCTGGAAGAAAAGCTCAAAGCCACTACATCTATGTGTTTTCTGTAAGTACAATTTTTCCTATAGTTCCTGTTGGAAATATTTTCCTTCACTACCTTATCTAGAAAACTGGTATCAGTTGTCATGAACAAAGATAACCATTGAAGTTAAAACAAAGCAACAGTTATAACCAGCCTTACAACCACTGCCTCTCCTGGATCTGAGGCTAACTAAGTCCATTTTCTTACTAAAATGGGTACTAGCACTTGTGGTGAGATGGTCAAGATGTACTGGCCTCAAATTGATATTTTCTTCATAAGATAATTAGAAGGACGGGCAAATAAGCACAGAAGGAACAACTTGGAACTCTGCAGTCATAAGTTATTAATGTCAAGTCCAACTCCCATGGAGCCAGTGTCCTCCAGCTTTGATGTGCACAACGCTATCTGGAGATCTTGTTAAAAATCCAGAACAGGGCTTAGTAGGTCTGGGATGGGACCCAAGAATTTATATTTTTCTCTCTCTTTTTTTGTCACTGTGTGTGTACATGTTCATGTATGTATGTGCACATCTACATGTGAGTAAAGATATGTTTATGTTCACGTATGTGTGTGTGAGTCTTTGTGGCAGACACGTAGGAAACAACCTTGGGTGTCATAAGAAGAACACTGTCCACTTCTCTTGAGACAAGGTCTCTCATTGGCCTGGAACCCACCAATTAAGCTAGACAGTTGGCAAGCGATTCCTTGGGACCCTCTGTTTTCTACTTCCTTAGTGCTGGGATTACATGTATGTACCGCTACATACATCCTGGCTTTTGTCTGGGCTTTAGGCATTGAACTTTAGTCCTTATACATGTAAGGCTCAACAAGGCAAGGTTCAAGGTTCAAGGTTCAAGGTTCAAGGTTCAAGGTTCAAGGTTCACATTTCATATTCCACTGCTTTCCCCTCAAAACATCCATTAAATTGCAATTTAATGGGTTTTTTTTTTTGGGGGGGGGTACTTCAAACAAACTAACTAACTAACTAACTAACTAACTAACTAACTAACTAACTAAAGCTCATGAAAACTATCAACAAAAACTTTACAGGGGCCACAGTATGAAAGCCAAGGCTTAGAATACAGTGCTCTATAAGAGATTTTTGATGCTGGAACACTCAAAGTCCCTGTAGCTTACAACAAAAGAAGTATCTTCATGTTCTTGGGTCCCAGTGGCTTTGTTCTTCATGTTCACCCCTGTTTTCTGATGCCCTACTTTAACACCGTACTTCAGGTTTCTCTGTGGTGAGCAAGACAAGGTCTGGATCCTGCAGCAGAAACTCAAAGTTTAGTGCCACTCCATCTCTGTTGCTCACCACTCATTGGCCAGGCTGTTCACCCATCTCTACTCTACTGCAAACACAGGGAAGTGGAGAAGGATGATGTTTGCACTTTCTGGAGTGAGAGCAGAGTCAGTCACAGGGAACTGGGTCTACCATAGCCAGGGGGTTTCTGTAAATAACAAACTTTCATTATTATACCTCATTTTATCCCATTTCTTATAATCTCTAGCTAATAAAACCATCATTAGTCCACGCTCTTCCTGAGTCCCTTTTAGCAAAGGCCAGGTAAAGTCAGTATGATTGCACAGAGAATATAAGGTGATAGGAAAGTCTGAGGAGAGCAAGGAAAGTACAAGAGATAAGTTAGCTAGGACAAAGGAGTTGGGTGACTGAGAAAGAGAGAAAGATGGGAAGGAAGAAAAGGTGGGTAGAGAAAAAAAGGTTGTTTTTCCTCCATGTTTACTAAGCATTGGGCCTTAAATAAGAACATTTCCACGGGTTTGTTCTCATAATAATCTTGTCAGGTTGTCTTTATTGTGTAAATGCAAAATATGTAAAACAGAGGCTCAGAAGATGATAAAACTCACCCGTGGTCAAGATTGTAAGTCGAGTATCTCCCAGGAAGTCTAAGAAAGGCCCTAAAGAGGAAGCCTGATGGTCTTGAATGAACCAGTTGTCACACTTCCTATAATTCCTGAGAATTAGTTTCACTGCACTGAGTCTGTAGTGACAAATATGTTTGATAGAAATAGGCATCAAGATTCCATAGTGGCTCCTACATGGAATGATTACAGTCTCCACAGGAAACCACGGTTCTTCTCAAGTTCACTACCCACAGATCCCTCTCCACTGCCTCTCCCCTCCCACTCTCTTTTCCACATATTATGTAGGATTTTCCCAATTGAAACACTCCCTACTGGAGGGAGGAACACAAGACTTAGGAAGTGAGCGAAACTTTCAAGTCTCGGAAGATTGACATTTACAGAATTCAAAAGGTTCCTTCCCAAGTTTATCCACAGTAACAGTTATTTGCTTGTGCATGTGGGGGTGTTGCATTTTAAGGGGAAGATGTATCGAGTTGCCTATAAGTCATACATAGAGTGCCAAGGTGGAAGTTTTCAAAAATGGTCACTAATACTGTTACCTGTGTGATCCGGGTTCTTGTCACCCCTCACACACCCCCTGATAAATTTACTAAAGTAGATTTGTATGTACAGTTTTCTTTGGTCTGTTATCAGTGCCCTATCTGGGACAAAGAAACATTAGTTTGTGTCTCCACTGGAAAAGCCACATGACGAAATGAAAACACATTTGTCTACTGGACACTGTGCCCTGCTCAAAAATCTATGATTGAAATAAGTAGTCTAATGATATGGTGGATCATGATTTATAAGTTCATAATGAAATGCCTCTATCAACATTAGGAAGAACTTTGCAAAATATTGAGAAAACATCTCACAGTATGGAAGGCAGCAGGCGCTTGGGAGTTTCTCTCATGTCTAGTGGTAGAGGCTAGTCTAGTGGTGGAGGCTATGATAGGAAGGAAGGGCTTGTGTGGGGGAAAACATTTAATTGAGGCTGGCTTATAGTTTCAGAGGTTCCATCTATTATCATCATGGTGGGAAGCATGACCATACAGACAGAATTGGTGCTGGAGGAGCCAAGAGTTCTACATAATGATCTGCAGGGAGAAGGGGAGACTGGGCATAGCTTGAGCATACATAACCTCAAAGACGGGCTTCCCAGTAACACACGTTCTCCAAATAGGCCACACCTACTCTAAGAACGTCACATCTCCTAATAGTGCCACTCTCTATAGGCCAAGCATCCAAGCACACAAGTCTATGAGGTCTATACCTATTCAAATTCGAAACTCATTGTTTCAGAGAATTAGAGCTTATGACCGTTATGACAGAGAACATGGCAGCAGTAGCCAGGCATGGTGCTGAGAACTTCCATCTCATCCACAAGCAGGAGGCAGAGAGGAGAGAAAGAGAGAGAGAACTAAGGATGAAACGGGCTTTTAAAACCTGAAGTCCATCCCCAGTGGCACACCCCCTTCAATAAGGCCACACCTCTTAATCCTTCCCAAATAGTTCTACCAACTAGGGACCAAGTATTCAAATACATGAGCCTATGGGGGCATTCTTATTCAAACCCGCACAGGAGTGACAACGCTCAATTATGGAGTTGTTGTGAAGACTGGGAGCAATAGACACAAAGTACTGGAAGAATGCTGCTGTTCCACACTGGTGACTTTGTTTGATGTGATTTGTAAGAAGATAGACATGAAGAGGATTGAGGAGTTTTAGCCTCGGTCTGCTGTGTGAGTTCAGCCATGGTGCTTTCTGTTCTGAGCCTTCGTTTGTTTGTCATAAAAAGTAGGGAGTGGGAACAAGTCTCTTCGAAGGGCTCTTCTACAGACAAAAGCCTACGAGCCAGGTTGTGGGTTTCCTAGGGCAGGCTAGAGTGTACCTTGGTGAGAGGGCTAAGAGTTCATACTGGATGAGAGGCCCACCAGAAAAGCTGCTGAACTTCAGATAGTATTTGGGCTTCACTTTCCAGTCATTTGTAAGAGTTCATGGCCTTCCTCAATCCTAGGCAAGAAGGAATGACCATGGAGTAGACAGCAGTTCTTCAGTCATTTTTGCATGAAAGAAAGGTCACAGCCATGGTGTCACAGAAGCAGCCATGACCTTCCCCCTCGCAATGGCAATAAGTACAGAAAGGGATTGGAGGGGGAAATGGCATTTGGATGGGATTTCATCAGCCCTTGCTACTGCCACTGTGTAGATAATGGATTATAGAGGCAATGGATCAATTATGTCCACAGCGGATTCCCTTCATGAGACAGGCAGGCAAATCACCCCCTCTGAGCAGACATCTATCACATGAAAGTGATTGTTTTATTGTCAGCCTTTTAGAAAGGTATTCACCTGCTGTGTAGAAGCTGTCTCCTGTTTAATTCAATGACTTTTAGAAAATGAGAATATTTTATTCCATTTACTCATTCCTTAAAGCTCTTAAGAAGGCTGAAGGCTGTGTAAAGCATCCCAGGACATTAGATGGAAGCGGCGAGACAATCTAGAAATAAAGATGAAATTTCTGTCTTTATCTCTTCCAGACTCCAGCTGGGAGGTGCTCAAGCCATCCCACAAGTTTGCTTGCCCTGTGGCCCTCTATCTGAAAACGTGTGGCATTGTTTAATTTTTGTTGTCATTTCAGGTGCTAAAAATTCCCCTAAGGTGACTGAAGGCAAGAGCTAACTTGCCAGGCTAGAGGATTTAATATCACTATGCCTCTAGGTTGGACTAATACTCTGTGCCTTTAGCTGTGTATTCATCATGATCTGGGACACCTTCCCTGTGTAGCTTGATACAAGTTTTAGAAAAATTCAAGACTTGAAGGGTTATTTGGCCTCTTGGATCAGCCTCCATGACAACTCATTGCTTTCTTTGTCTGGCCCCACAATCGCATTTGGAATCAGTCACACAGAAAAACACAGCCTGTTGACTGTTTTTTATGTGTCTTGATCTACATTTATGTACCAGTGATCAAAAGAAGCTTCATTATCTCTTCAAGAAGTGATCAAGTAGAGGGCATGTGTTTCCCTTCTCCTCTCCTGAGAAGACATTACATGGCTTACATCATCTATGGTGTGTCTTTGTACATGTTCTCTGGGATCTCAACCTCTTGATGTGACCACATGATGACAAAGACGATGATGACAGTGTCTATGACTGCTTGCCCAGCCCCTTACTCTTCCAGCCCCCAAATCAGCTACTGTTCTTTTCTTTATGATCTGTGTCGCAAACATTGTGCCAATTAATATATTGTCAGAAGACACACTTTAAAGTATAGTGAGAAACAAGGCAAACTTTATCCCATGTCACAATAGCTTAAAGACACAATAGCTTGTTTTACCCATAACAGATGCTGACACCGGCTGATTTAAGAAGCAGGTGCTTGTCTTCTTTCTAAGCTGGATGCAGCCTCAACATCCCCTATTCTTTACTAAATGAACACTGCATCAAACCCAGGCTAACTTACCTAGAATGATAGCTGGCTTAGGAAGACTCAAGACTTAAAAAACAAACCAAACCAATGGGGTCAATGTGAGTGAGAATAAGAAGAGAGTGTGGCGTTCTTAGAAAGTGATGTGACCTCTGGCTTGGAGGGCCATGTGTCCAGTCAAGGGACTAACCCTGAATATTTGGAGATTAGTTCTTTGCCCTCATAGCTGGTTAGTGAATTCAAGATAAAGAAATCCTGATTTGTACATATTGTGTATGTGAGGATTGACAACCAAATAGCTTGTGACGTGGGCTATGGAGTACTGTGTGGCCTGACAGACTCTGGTGTAGTCGGGGATGAGTTAGAACTTTTCCTCAGATAGTTACTCATTAAACAAACCAGAGAAAATAGAAATAAAAGAACCATTTACCATGAAATTTCAACCTGATCAAGAAATCCAGAAGACTTTTAAAATAGTTTGGAGTGAATACGCAGAACCAAGTTTACCATTTTAAACGTCTTCACCCTTATAGCTTCAGTACATTCACACTACTGATTTTTTTTTTTTTTACGTATTACTGCTGGGTGTGCAGAGAGATAGTTACAATCTCCAGAACTCTACGCCAGGTGAAGCTTTGTACTCACTAAATGGCAGAGCTTGACTTTCTCACCTTGTCTCTATTTTTCCACCTCTCTAGGATACTTGAGTGGATCACACTTGCTTTTCATGCCTGGCTTCTTTAACTTAGCCAGTGACAGCTTAGCCCTGGGATGATGTGAGCAGAGGCTATGAGAAAAGCAATGGGTGTGTAACTGGTTTCCTGTCCACTGTAGTCTGTAATTGAGTGGGGAGTAAGGCAGCATACCTGTGATGTTTCTTAAGTCTTCCCTGTGATTATACTTTTAAAAATGAAATGTATATACAATTGAAAATCCATGGACCTCAGGCATAGCTGGGTCTAGGACTCCGAAAGCATTATGAAATGCTTTTCTTCATCCCTCAGCACTGATTAATTTTTCTTGGATAGTTTCACCTTAACCAAGATGTCCTTGAGGGTGGTAAAGAGTAATCAATGACTGTAAAATCACAACATACATGCATGCATGCACACACACAGAGATACTGACTGATCGATAGAGTCGTAAGCTAGCAAATCCGAAGAAGAAAACATTTTTTCAGCAGTTACCATGTGAATGCCCATGACGACACATGAATGCCCATGATGACATGTGAATGCCCACGATAACTCGTAAATGCCTACAATGACACGTGAATGCTTATGATGACATGTGAATGCCCGTGATGATATGTGAATGCCCACAATGATACATGAATACCCATGATGACCCATGAATGTCCATGATGACCCGTGAATGCCCACGATGACACACACTGACTGATGCCATTGTCTCATTTCTCTATCACTAAATTCAGAGAGACGAAATGTGATGACGTCTGTGTGTCCTAGGCTCACCACAGTTCCAATGGATGAGGTTAGTACCATGTACTTCACACAGACTCAGAGTGGGGCTTAGAATACTGTCTCCACAGAAAGGAGAAATAGATTCTAGGGAGGTGAGGCACAGAGTACTTACAAAATGTTGCCAAACATAGAACCCTTTTTCTTGAGATCACAAGACAAGGGGATAGTCTTAATTGATCCAATCCCTGAGTCATTTCAAGTAATAACCATAGGCTTACGCGGATATTCTTAATGGACTCTATTGAAGTTATTTGCAAAAAGGACAACAGACATATTATGTCATTGACCTGCCCTTAGAACTTTCATGTTGACACCAATATCAAATAAATGTCTCCTTAATGGTAGCATTCTGGGCAGAGCTTGGTAAGGCACACCTGTAATCTCAGCACCCTGGAGGCAGAGGCAGGAGGATCAACTGTTTAAGTATTTAGTGTCTTCCTAGACAATATACCAAGTTTAATGCCAGCTTGCTTGGGCTGTTTCAAAAACAAACAAAATAATGATTAGAGAAGTAACTTGGCTTGGCTTTGTGGTTAAGAGCACTTCCCAGTACCCAAGATAGGCAGCTCATACTTCATGTAACTCCAGATGCAGGGGATTCGGTAGCTTCCTTTCACCTCTATGAGCATCTGTATGTGTGTGTGTGCACACACACACACATGCACACACACATACACACAGAGAGAAAAACACACCGCCTTGCACCTTTTTAGTGCTTTGTGCTATAACAGACTTCGCTAACACACATGTTGTTAGCTCTTACATACCATTACTAGGGCAACTCTCACAATGACCTCAGCTACCATATGTCACTCTTCTTGTCATTAGTTGTCAAAATATCATACTTGATTCCCAGTCCCCCTTGGCTCTACCTGTCAGTCACCTTGCTGAGCTGCAACTCACAGTGAAAATGCTAAGTGTGCTAATCGAATGTGCCCGTGTGACATGTTTTGCTTTAGTGTCACAGACGTTTGTAGAGAAAAGGGCTGCTCAGAGGAAGAACACTATCAAGTTATTCCAAGCAGTCAGCATGAAAAGTGGCAGAAGGGAATGGCTCAGCCCCCAGTATCTACTCAAGAGCAGTGACATTGTGATGGTCTAGTCAGAGCCTCCACTAAACACTGGGTAATCAAGTCTGATCCCCATTGTATAAACAAAGGCTTGCCTATAGTGGGGAATTTGCATTTGCTTTCAAGTAAAGGAAAAATTTATCAAACTGGTTTAAAAATAGAAGATATTGAATGGCTTTTTATAACACGTCTGCTTTAGGTTCTGTTAAAAGCCAGGAAGACGGGGTTAGGAAGAATGGTTCAGTGGGTAGAACATTTGCTGTGCATGTGTGAGGACCTAAGGTAGACTACCCAGAGTCCAAGCAAGAGGTGTGTGTGGTGCTGTGTACACCCCTGTAGTCTGTTGTTTCTCTAGGGAGATGGGAGGTAGAGACAGGAGAACTTAAAGCTAACCAGTCAGCTATCCTGGGGGAGGTAGCAGAGAACAACAAGGAGACTTTGGCTTAAGCAAGGTAGAAGGTGACAGCAGACACCTGAAGTTGTCCCTTGGTCACCAGATATGCATGTCTGTACATTCATACAGTGTATACATGTAGTGTGAGGTTCTGGATTTGATTTAGTAGCTTGATGCACAATCAAAAAGTCACTTTTCATGGTGTCAGAATGGCTGCAGTTGGACCCAGGACCCAGCAGGATAATCTGACATCTGAGAGACAGCATCCTTTCCTTTCCTTTCCTTTCCTTTCCTTTCCTTTCCTTTCCTTTCCTTTCCTTTCCTTTCCTTTCCTTTCCTTTCCTTTCCTCTCCTTTCCTTTCCTGTGAGCCCCAACAGTATTTCCTACTGTCTCATTAGCCTAATTTGCTCATATCCATTGTCCTGAGCAAAAGCTATCAGCAGATGTTTGCCTTATGTTAATTTATAATCTACTCTTGTGACTGTATTTAAAATTAGCTTTCCTCCATCGAGATTAAAAGGGCATGGGTGATAGGGTGGCTACCAAGAAATGGGAGTGGACTATGAGGAAGGCAGCCTGGAGCAAAACCACCAGGGTAGGCTTGTGCTGTGTATTCTCTCTTCTCTGTCTCTGTTTCTTTCCCTCCTCCTCCAGGAAACGCTGTCCATCATTGTTCTACAAAGAATTGCAGGTAGGTGTGGCTGTCTCGTGAGGAGGAGAAGGAGGAAGAGAAGGAGGAGGAACAGGAGGGAGAGGAGAAGGAGGAGGAGGTGGCTGGGAATGACAGAAAGAAAGCTGAATTTGGAGTGCATCTTCTTCTATTATTGTTGTGATGTGTTTGGGGTGTGCATGTGCAGTGACATATGTATAGAGACCAGGCCACAATCTCGTGGAGTCAGTTCTCTCCTTCCACCTTTACATGGCTCATGGGATTGAACTCAGGTTGTCAAGCTTTGTGGCAAACGTGTTTACCACTGAGCCATCTTGCCACCTCTGGTATTTGGTGTTTGCATCATGGCTCTGTTGTATCCCATCTCTACATGACCATGAGTTATTCACCAATACATATGAAACTCAGTCTCTGCCTCTGGGTGGGAAAGAGAAGTAGGTTCTTTCTGTCACTGAAAGGGAAGGAGTTTCTTCTCTACCTGTTTCACGAAGTTATTATGGTCAAGGAAAGAATCACAAATAAATAGGACTCTTGTGTTGACCAATGCACATTTAAGAGATTACTGTGTTTTCATCCTTTGTATCATTTAGTAAAAAAAATAAAATAAAAATTTCAGAATAATTATCTAGAGCAGCAGCTTTGCCTTAGAGAGTTTTATTCTCAAAATCTAGTTGCAGCAAAAAAAAAGTAGCACAGGGGCTTTTAGATCCATGGTGCTGAGCACAGAGAACAATGACTTTGTAATAGCTGGAGAATGTCCAGATGGATGCCTCTGCCATCGGAGGAGTTATTTTTAGAAAAAAATTCTGTATCCCTGGACACCATTCTATGAGAAGAAACTGTGTTCTGCAGCATAAAGCACGGCACTGGCTATCCTTATATGTCCAGAGGCGAGAAGCAGGGCTATGTGTCTGGAGCATCATGGATTTGCCACGTAACCTTGAGGCAATCATTAACCTCTTTGATCTTCAGTGTTCTCATATGACACACGAGATGGTAATGCTGAGCTCACAAGGCTGGGCAATGGTTATATAAGTTGGGCTTCTTACACAGCAGAGTCCAGTCGTTCCAGACACGTTCTAACTCCCCAGCTGCCTGCAGTAACTACTCTGTCTATAATTCAAGCCAACAGCAACAGGAGAGGATCATTGATCAAACTTCCTGTCTAAGTCTCATAAAGCTATAAACAGTTTTTTTGGGGTATGTGTAAGCATGCTTATGTGTGTATGTTTGTGTGTGTGCATGTGCAAGAGTCATGTGGGTACATGTGTATGTGTGAGTGTATGCATGGAGTGTGTGTCAGTGTGTGTGCAATGTATGTGTGAGTATAAGAATGTGCAAGTATGTGTATGTATGTATGCTTGTGTGTGTGTACGTACCCTAAAAGTCAACTTTGGGTATCTCTGCTCAGGTGTCACCCATATTGTTTTTTGAGCCAGGGCTTCTCCCTAGCCTGGAATTCACCTGTTCATCTAGGCTGGCTGATTAAGGAGCTCCAGGGATCCTTCCATCCATCCTCCTCGGCACTGCCATAACCATGAGCCACCAGGCCTGGGGTTTGTGTGTGTCAATTTTAGGGATTGAACTGGAGTCCTCGTGTTTGTAAGGCAAACATTTTACCAACTGAGCTATCCACCTGGCCTATGTAATGATTACCCTATAATCCCAGGGAAGATGATGTCCAGATAGTATTGCCCATGCAGTAATTTCTCAACCTCTTAAAGTATCTTTGCATGCTTGGTTCTATGTTGTCAAACTGATTTCTCCATTACAATGATGATTTAGTTATAAAATACAATCAAGTAGTCATTTATTTAGTTATCCATCTATCATTTATAGAAATAATTATTGGGTTTTAAAAATGTTTAAGTAACTAGGCTTCATTTTGAAAAGTGAATAGAATTTAATGATTTTCAGAAATGTAGAGAATCAATCTTGGTGTTTAAATATTGTGTTTTACTATCTCGTATATTCATGAACAAATAGTTTATTGTTGCTCTCTGTAACAATGACCCTGACTGTATAGCCAGCACCTCTGAGTCATCAGACATACACTGAATAGCTGCTCAATCGTAAGTGGTCCTGTTCAATCCGAGTTTTATGACAAAACTATTTTATCATGAGGCATTTAAACATTTTCTCTTCTCCTTCTCCTCCTCCTCTTCTTCCTCCTCCTCCTCCTCCTCCTCCTCCTTCTTCTTCCTCCTCCTCCTCTTCTTCCTCCTCCTCCTCCTCCTCCTCTTCCTCCTTCTTCTTCCTCCTCCTCCTCTTCTTCCGTATGCTTGTGAGTTATATGTGTGTGTGTATGTGTTGGTTAGTTTTATGTTAATTTGAAATATGCTATTTGGGACAATAGACTCTCAGTTGAGAAAATGTCTCCATTAGATTACCTCTGGGCAAGTCTGTATGTAGAGCATTTTCTCAGTTGATGATTGGTGAGAGAAATTGTTGGTGCCATTCCTGGGCCCTTGGTCCTAGATGGTACAAGCAAGCAAACAGCAAGCCATGGCAGACAAGCCAGTAAGCAGCATTCCTCCACAGCTTCTGTTTCAGCTTCTGCCTACTGCTTGGGTTTCTGTCCTGACATCTCTCAGTGATGGAATGTAAGTGAAATAAACCCTTTCCTCCCTAAGTTGCTTTTATTCATGGTGTTTATTACAGCAATAAAAACTTAGCTAAAATGGTGTGTGTGTGTGTGTGTGTGTGTGTGTGTGTGTGTGTGTCTGTGTGTGTGTGTGTGTGTGTGTGTGTGTGGTGTGTATGGATGTGTGTGGTGTGTATGTGTGCATGTGTGTGTGGTGTGTGTGTGTGTGTGGTGTGTATGGGTATGTGTATATGTGGTGTGTGTCTGTGTGTGGTGTGGTATGTGTCTGTATGTGGTATGTGTGTGTGACCATGTGTATGTGGAGGTCAGGAGGCAGCTTTTAAGGTCTTGTTTTCTTCTTTCTTTGTGGGTTTGGAGATTGGACTCTGCTCCCCAGGCTTGGGTGGCAAGTGTTTTCATCTTGCCAGCCTCATTAGTAGGTATTTTATAGGTTGAACTTGAGAACTTGATTTTGCTACATGGAAATTATGTAAAAATCTCAACCCAATTAAGGGCTCCAAGTAAACTTTGTACCCAATAGATATCATAGGTATTATGCAATAAAATAAAATAAAATCTACTGATGTCTACAAACATTTATAAACAGCATGAATTATCCCTCTGTGGTGTCATTAGTTCAGATACCTTATACTATGTAGGTGATTATGAATGTTGATAACTGGAATGCAAACAGGTCTGCTTTAAGTAAACTTGTTGGCATTCCTCTCCTATAATTAACTATTAATCAGATAATGTCTTCAGTTTTGGTATAAATGAATGATGATAACTACAGGCACCATTATATATTTACACATACATGTAACAATGCTTATGAACTGACTTAAAACTTCTTTTTTTTTAACTTAAAACTTCTAATTAATTCTTCAGTTAATGTCTGTACATTTGCTGACATATGCTTACATTTTCTAATGGACACTTTTAAAAAAATTTAACGATTAATTGTAAAAAAATTTTTTGGCATATCCACAAAAGCTTTAAAATATTCTTTCAGTAATTACCAAGATGAGTAACCATTGCTGGGTATGTAAACAGCCATCAGCAAAGATGGCAGGTGGATGGGCCTGTAAAGTCAGTCTTGAGTAGATGTTAACAAGCTGTGGACTTTGGTCAAGACGTGTTTGGTTAGGCTGCAAAAGTACAATGAACACTGCCTGAGGAGGAAGTGAAGCAGAATTTAGTTCAGCTGATTAGATTGCTGCCTTAGACATGCTCCAGAAACTGCCATTTAAGGAGATGGCTTATGAGCTGTAGGCAGCAAAGGCCCAACAGGTTGAGGAATACATTCAGACTTAAGCAATGGATGAAGTCAAAAGATGCCTGATTCATGTCAAGCAGGTAAGAAAGACATACTGACACCTTTCTGTGACATGGCATCTCATTAAACAGAAATATGATTTTCTATGAAAACTGAAAGAAAGACAGGTTTAATTGTAGTCAGGGTGGCAAAATTCTGTATATGGAAATAGTTTTAGTGTTGCTGTAGATTTGAGAAAGCACTTCGTATTTACTGCATTCTGTGTGTTTCTTTCAAAGTGTTATCAGGTCCTGGGATCTTAATAGGGAGGGCTCCTGTTATAGAAAGGAGTCTTTTCAGGATGATAGAGATAAAAGGTTATGGTTGACAAAATGACAACTTAAAAAGCCACCAAACTCAAGTCATCCTAAATCATGAGAGGTTTGTTTGCCAGGAATTTAGAGGTGAGGCTCTTTGATGGAGCCTTGTTTTCCTGATACACACTGAGTCTCTGCATGGTGATTGCATGCTGGTATTGAGGGGCTGTCTCAGAGTGACAGCTTGTACATAATAATGAGAAGACATTATTCAGGTATTCGCCCCTTCACACACACAGAAGCCTTGTCTTGACAGAAGCTGTCTGAACATCCAGCCCCACAGACAGGCAATGAGCATTGCTTTCTGGAACCTTCTCACAGAAGATTCAAGAATAGCTTTTTAAGAAGTCACTTAAATATCTTCTTGCATCCGCTGACATGCTGTGGCCAATCCAATGGAGATTATTCAAGCAAAGGGGATGGGGGAAGGGGGCAGGCTTTAAACAAAGCAAGCTTGCCTGTGAGCTAGATATACAGAAGCCTTCTGTCAAGACAAGGACTCTGTGTGGAGAGTGAATGAACACCCAAAGAAGTTGAAACTCTGCTAGGACAGAAGAGAAAACCAAATGGCTGCCTAAGACAAGTCTGAGACCTGTTCTTGCTGGCTGTGTATGGCAGGCACACTAGCAAAGCATGCTAACCTTTAATTTTTTTTTTTATAAAACAGAGAATTTCTTTATTAGTAATAGACTTTGGTATCCAT
>JANHMN010000001.1:115215776-115250776 GCA_030674055.1 Rhabdomys pumilio
TGTGTGTGTGTGTGTGTGTGTGTGTGTGTGTGTGTGTGTGTGTGTGTTTGTGAGTGTGTATGTGTGTTATGTGTGTTGTGTGTGTATGTATATGTGTGTATGTGTGTGAATATGTGTGTATGTTTCTATGTATGAGTATGTGTGTATTGTGTGTGTATATTGTGTATGTGTATGTATATGGGTGTGTGTATGTGTGTATATGTGTATGAATGTATGTGTGTATATATGTGTATGTGTGTGTTGTGTGTTTGTGTACATATATGTGTGTATGTGTGTGTGTATGTGTGTATATATGTGTATGTGTGTTGTGTGTTTGTGTATGTATATGTGTGTGCATGTGTGTGTATATATGTGTGTTTGTGTGTATGTATGTGTGCATGAGAATACATCAGCCTAATTTTTAATGTTTATTTATTGCTTATTCTATATTAATTTGTTCATTTTGTGTCTATAGCAGAAGAGGGGCATGTGTAGAGGTTAGAGGTCAACTTGCAGAAGTCAGTTCTCTTCTTCCACTGATGTGGGTTTTAGGGATCAATCTTAGCTGTCAGGTTTGGTGGGTGGCAGGTGCTTTCATCCACTTGTCCAGTTCTCTCCAATCCTGAGTACTTACGTCATTCTTGTCACTGGTTGTCTTGATAATGAAAGATGGCAGTTCACGATAAGTTTTTTTGATGCCAAGACTAAGACAGTGACCCCTGGACATTGTTATATGAAACTGCTCACATAACATCTGTCCCTGTGAGAAAGAAGAGAAGAACATGCATTTGAGCTGCTCCAGAAGGAAGTGAAGTTCTCTTCTTTTCCTGAAAGCTCATTAAAAAACAATCATAGCAAGCAAAGCACCCGTATTCATAAAAAATTGCATTTAAAATCATAAATCATTAGACTTTATTGAACATGCTATTTCTGCATCGATTGTAGTAGATGTGTGGATTTCTACCTATAGAGCTAGGATGTGACGTGTCACATAGATAACATTTTAAATGTCTGTGTAGGACTGGGTTAAACCTTACTTGTGTATGATGCTATTACATACAATATGCTGCTACTCAAGCTGTGTGTGTTGTTCATCTACATGAACTTGGTGTGTAAATGTATGTACTTGCCAAGCCAACTGCAAGTGTCTGTGGGTATTGGCTTCAGAGTTCTCTCCTGCCTGTGTACACATCAAACTGCAAGTTCCAGATACTTAACACTGTTATTCCCCAGGATCAGCACTGCCTCGACCAATGCTGATACAATTGAGAGGACTAATAAGGTGATTTCATGCTTCTCAGGAGACATAACACCAAGGCATGGGTTGTATGCTGGTTTCTGACCTAAGCCGATAGATTAAAACTCACTGGCATTTGTTTGCAAATGCACACTTCTTTGCTCTCGTATTTTCTTCTAAATAAATCATCGTCCGTGAACTCTAAATTGCATCACCAGCCAAAGCCTTTCTCCTAAACACTAGACTTGCATGTCAGCTGACAGCCTCTTCCTGGAACCCTGAGTTGATCTCATGTGACCCTACTGATATACTCTTCCACCCGCTTCTCTCTAGGCTCCCTTGTTTTCACGGATGACAGCTCTGTTTCCAGTTGCTTGGGCTGAAAATCTTAGAGATATTTATGATTTTTGTCTCTTAGTCGACTAGAGTGTCATGGTGGCTGTACATTTAATGATTTGCAATGACTGGGCCGGCAAGATGGCTCAGTTGGTGAAGTACTTGTTGCTTAAATGTGGGGACCTGAATTCCATACCTGACACCCTCATTTTTTTTTAAACAAAGGTCACCCATTTTACTGCAGCCTATAATCCTAATGCTGGGTGAACAGGGACAAGCAGATTGTCTGGTTTGTTGACTGGTTGTTCTAAGCAAATCAATGGGCTCCCAGCTCTGTGGAGACACTGTATCAAAAAATATGATGGATAATGACTGAAGTAGACAACATCATACCCTGGCCTGCATACACAGGTACGCACACTTGTGTGTACCTCCTCCTCCAGCATGTGCGCACACACACACACACACACACACACACACACACACACACACACACCAATGCAAATTTCATGGGCACAATGGAACATCCCTGTAGTCCCAGTTTCCTAGAGGCTGAGATAGGAGTATTGCTTCAGTGCAGGAATTCAAAACCATTCTGGACAACATAATGAGAATAATCTCAGGGTTTGTTTTTCTTAAATTAGAGATTAACAACAACCCCGCTGTGGTTTCTCAATATTTCTACCGTTGTGCCCATAACCTTTTAACAGAATTATAAAAATTGTAAGAACATAGAATGCTAGTGATTTTTCATATCTACAGCTCAACCCTGCCTTAAAGGACCCCAAGGAAGCCTAAATGAAACTCAGGTCACTCATTCCTCTGCTCAAAGCCCCAGACAGCCCTCAGTTTCCCTCAGAATCCACATTAGAATTCTTAAGAGGACAAGAGGACCCCTCCTGAGCTCTCTGACCACATGGATCTCCTGTGTAACGTTCTTCCACATGAAGCCTACCTTACTGTGTCCCAGAAACAAACAACTCAGATCATCTCAGAGCCTCTGCCCCAATCTTTTCTCTGGAAACAACACAGCTTGCTCACACACTTCACTTAACACAGAGAGATTTCACTCTCCGTTGTTTATTGTCCCTCTCTACGACAACACAAGCTGGCGCGTTTCTGTTTGTTCACTAATGCATCATAACTGTGAAGCAGATGCCTGGTGCACTGCACTGCTAGGTATCTGCAATGTGTGGGGGCCAATTAGTGAAGAAGTGGCTTCACTCCTCCTGCTGAGACTTGGGTTTGTCCCTAGCCACCCCCCCAAGCAGCCTATGGTCCATGCTGTGGGGAATGTGTGTTGTTAGAGCCCCTCCTGTGGTACCCTCTGAAAGGGACCTGGCACCCGTGTTAGGAAATCAGGGCCAGCTGGAACCACTGAGCACCCTTTTTCCATCTGTGAGTGTGAAAGCCTGCTCATCACCTTATGGGACTTTTTGGGCACAAGGGACATTGCATGGTGGAATTAAAGCTTGGTAGGTTTTACCTATGTTCACTAGCCTGATATTTAAAGGCAAAAAGAGTCTGCTTATAACTCCACCCCTGAAATTAGAAAGTTAGTCTCAATCAGGAAAATACCAAAAAGGCAATGATTCAGAAATAGGCTTCACAATGTACCGAGGAGATTCAAGTTAGCGGAGTACAACCATCTTATTCTTTCCAATTACTGATGTGAGCTATGCTCTGATAAGTTCCCCATTTCCTGTCTCCTAACAACGCATTCAACTGGCTCTATAACTTTCATGTCACTTCTGCTAATTAAGGCTGCATTAAATTTCAAAGGCTATTAAAAACTCATTTCCTCGCCTTCCTGCAGCACAGGTTGGCGCTTCGATGCTGGAGTGGAGGAAGGGAGGAGCACGCAGCTTAAATGTTCCTCTTCTGCATGGTCCCCGCTCTGTGGCTTGGTGAGTAGCAAGAAGGAAAGATGGAGGCAATATTCTTCACAGAACCGGCTGCATCTCTATGCTGGGGAGATGTCCCTGGCCACACTCTTTTGAGCTGATTTTAGTGGATATTAACAGCCTTAATTGTTGAGTAATTTTCTATGTATTACTTTCAAAGTTTTGTTGCAGGTAGTGTTTCTTGTTTCTAACTCCAACCTCCCCTACCTGAGTATTCAGGATCTCTCAGAAAGAGATTATTTGGCTTCTATTTCAGCCTGGCCAGTAGTTGCCCTCCCTACCCTCCTCACACCTCACCTGGCTCCTAACTCCCTTAGAGAGCTTACAAGAAGCTCTCTTGCTCTTTGACATGATGCCAATGAGAGCACTGAGGTGTCATCCACCCCCTCTGAGAGGCAGAGGACTACAGCTTCCCCATCCATTGTTTTCTTCCACCACATATCATGGTTTTAGCTCCTTCTCACTCTGTTAACCCTTCTTCAGAAACATCTAGACAAGGAGCACATGCAGGTCTCCAGAGCATCTTTTTACCTATCCATGGACCCGGGTCAATTTCCTCCAAAAAGTTTGCTTCTCTGTGGAAGGCACTACCAAAGCAAAGCAGATAATGCAGTTCAGGACGGGGGGCATCCATGGGTGACAATGTCCACTTGTAAGTACCTCTAATCTCTTACAGCCTTCTCCCTATCCGTTGGCACTAAGTGATGTACCAATTTCAGGTGAACATTGACCAACAAACCAGTCCTTTTGAGTGAGAACCAGCCTCAAGGTACTTTGAGACCAAAGAAAGGTAGGCCGACATATCCAAGAGTCCATAGAATGCGGTTTACTGGAGGATTTGCTGATAGAATTGTAGCCCTGGGCAGCAATAAGTCTAAGTGGATCCTGGCAATGTGTGTCAGAAGGAGGGACATATATATTGGTCCAGACAAAATTGATTCCATCCAAGTTTTAATGTATCTGGTTTACTTTAAGCTAATATCACAGTTGGGCACACACTCTGATGGGCTAGTCTATTCATAGTTTTCTGGGAAAGTACTCGGTAAAGCCTGACTAGAGTTACTCAGTTATGACTCAGGATGGTCTGACCCATAAAGTAGATAGTGACTAAACTTGTGTTCCTTCTCGCCATCAACAAAGAAAGAAACATCTGGGAAAGTGCTCCCTAATCAAAGACTGTAAATCCTAGCCCCCTTTGTGTCATACTTTGTCTATGCTCCAGTTGATTGTGAGCAGAAGTGACCTGGGACACTTGAAGGCTGAAGCACTTAAGTAGGGGCAAGCATCTGTGTCTTATGTAGACACTTCTTCCACCTGTGTATAGATGACGACAGCCAGGGAAATGATAGCAACACCACAGGATGCAAAACAAAACAAAACAAGACAAGACAAAAAAGTCAGGATCCCCTGGTCACTTAAAGGGGAAGTTCTGGGCTGAACAAAGGCACATATTTTGAACTGTTATATGAGAAATATGCTGTTGTGTTTGGGTCATAGGCTTTGGGGTTCGTTGTTACAGAGGTTCATTGTTACAGTGAGTATTGTTTGCATGTGAGAACAAAGTACTTAACCTCTTAAGGAGAGCTGTTTGCTTCATAGGATAGCATACTCTCCAAACTTTAGATTTTTAGGGCAATTTAATAATGAACCAATTTCTTGTCTTTGTGTATGAGTGAGTGTGTGTGTGTGTGTGTGTGTGTGTGTGTGTGTGTTGGTTAGAGGATAACTACAGGACTTAGTCACTTTCTACCTTGCTAAGGCAGGGTCTTTTGTTTCTTCTGCATAGCCTAGTTCAGGCTGACTGGCTCAGGAACTTTAATTTTCCCATCTCTATATCCATCCATGCCTGAGGTTTTATGTGGGATCAAGCTCAGGTTGTCTGGCTCACATCATAAGTGATTTACCTGCTGAACCTTCTCCCTGGCCCTCAACTCCTAGATCCATTTGAACTAGAGATAAGACCTGACTGAGCACAGGTCGGGAGTAGTGAGGGATGGCTTTTTGGGCTCCTACTTTGTTATGGGGTTAATGCACAGTCCAACTATAGGTGTAACAAAAAGCAAAAATATCAGTTATCAATTCCAGGAAAATGTAAATTTCCACTTAGCATTTTCTGATAGAAATATTTGAGACCAATTGTGTTCACAGGACCTTCATTATTATCACCACAGGCCCTTGACTTACAGCCATAGCCATGGACACTTTGTCCCTGCTTATTGGTGCCTCTTTCTTGTCACTTCCCAGAGAACATTAAGACTTCCCAAGGACATCTCTGCCAACCTTAATGACTAAAGACACTGTCTTATGGCTGAAAGACAAGAAAAACTACTCATATCCTGTTGGCCAGATCTGGCTTTGGTTCCTATGACATAGCTACAAAATGCCTTCTCTTCCTCTGCTAGTAGCTGAACTGGAGTGTGATTGATGCCTAGACCATTGGAATTGGTTATCTGGGGCCATGACATCATTAGAGCCAAAGGTGCAATTAGTGGACCACGGGTGGTACACAAGGGCCATTAGTCAGGTTTCTGGTAGGTGGAAGGTGAATACTTGACAGTAGGAGAGCTGTGGCCTTTTAAATTTGCACTAAAGACTGAATAAAAAGATAGTCTTGGGAGGGACAGAAAGATTCTGGTTTCTAGAAAGCTAGGATCAGCATAGCAACAAAACTGTCTTTAGAGATCAAGCATGGTGAAAACCAAGCCTGCGGTTACAGGAAGCACAGGAAAAGGTCAAACAGCTGTTCTCAGAGTTCCATTGGTCCTGAGTCACAAAGTGTCTGGTTTAGGCTCATCAGTGCTCTCCTTGCTCAGGTCTGAAGCCACAGGCAAAGGTTACAAGATCCAAAGTAGAAAGCTTCAGGGGTCATTAGTGCTGGCAAGTCATTATTTATATAATCAGCAGCCTCTGGCATATGAAATTCCCACTGTTAGAATTAAAACTTTTGGTTAAAACAACATATAAGCGCACTATTAAAATATGAGTACTTCCCAAGAGAAGTTATTAACGTCTGTGTTTCTGCATATTGGAGTACCAAAATACTTACTTTTGAAGGGTGGATGAGACTTTCTTTGACTGACAAGTCTGTCTATAAAGTATGGGAGAAAACGGACCTGACCTATTTAGTAAATTTTACTTAAAAACCCTCAATTTTCATGTTTTTATTTAGTCACTCTGTTGTCATCTTCACCTCCACACCATAATCCTCACAGCATAACTCGCCGAAGAACATGGAATAAGAAAGTGACCATGGAAAGTTGTCCCTTCTCAGGGTAGATTAAATATCCATGCTCTGAAGTTTGCCTTGTGACTTGAATGCTTCAGTGCTGTGGGACACAGGCCTCTCAGCATAGAAGCTATCTCCATCTGTTTTATGGTAGCTGAGATGACTTCCAAGAGACCCTCAGGATCAGAGACCTGTTGGCATTCCCTCATAGACCCCCACAGGAAATGTCAGTCACTTCTTTTTATATCTTCCTCTAAGCTCTATGCAACCCTCCCTCAGACGTGCGTGGTCTTGGAAGGGGGAGCAAGATTAACTGAAGGGAGGATTTTATCACACAGCTATGGGAAGCTGTTATCTATGCTAGGAGCAGTTGTTTTGGGGCTAACTATGCTTCTGTAACTCCTCACCCAGTGAACCCATTGGCTTACTGTGCTAGACCTTGGGGTAATCCCTACTTTAGTCTGTCATTGGCACCCCACGTGGGGCCAGTAGAATACATTTGTTCATGTTACTCAAGGGAAAGTTCATGCAGCAGTCTATAAAATATGGATGGGATGCTGTGAACAGAAACTTTAAAAGCTGACAAATCATCCTGTGGGACCATGAAAGGATGGCTTGGTTTCTGATAGAGCACTGGCTGGAGATAGCCGGAGACACAACAGGTGTCCATGCCTGCCAGGGATAGCATATATTTTGCTATGCTCCCAGACTCCAGGCTCCTGACATGTGGTCTAAGACCTCCATTTGATCAACGCCCCTACCAGCCCCTCCTTACAAACAATATTTAACCAAAGGCCCGCACTGCGGGTGCGGGGGTGGGGTGGGGGTACAGCCAGATTCATTCACTTTCCACCATGACAATAAACCCTCCTAACACCATGGATTTCCTCATGTCTTTGGGGCCTGCCCTGGAGAACCATGAAGAGGGCCTCTGAGTATTGATCTGCTGCCTAATCTCCCACGGAGGGCTTCTCTGTGTTCCAGCCACGGAGGTTGATTCAAGCAAGCTAGCTGAGCTGCCGAGTCAGCCAAGAGAGTACAGTAACCAAGAGTCTCCTTCCCAATAGGCCTGAGCCCAGAGACACCCACCCACTCAGGAGCCCTGCCCCCACGGAACTTTAGACTGAGGTCTCCCTATGCCTGGGTGGAGTCCCAAGTGGCTTCTCTCAGCCCAGCCATCTGCCCAGTGCTTCGTGGAGGGAACTCAGTCAAATTTCCACTCTTCTGCTCCCCAGAGCGGCAGTTCCAACCACCTGGGGTGGCAGACAGGTGGGAACAACAACTCCGCCCAAAAGGACCCATGCCCATGCCCATGCCCATGCATGAGCTATCAGTCCCACACCATCCCTCTTCCACAAGATCAGTTGCTTAGATAGTGGTTGCTGATCACCGTGGGTCTTGAAATGGAAGCCATGTGGGGTTCTTTGTTACTGTAGCATACCTTAGCCTAGGCTGACTACATAGTGCAGAGACAGAATTCCAATCTTGAAGACATGTTTCCTGTTAACACACTACCTTTGAATAAAACCCTGAGAAATTTTTAGGAGAGCATGGCTAGCCCCAGAAGTCCTGCCCAGGGATGGATGTAAAAACTGCAGAGAAGAGCTGGCTTCCCTGGGCAGTGCTGAGTCAGGGCAAGAAGAAACAAGTGATGACAGAGTCACTTCATTTCCAGATGTTCTCTCTGTCTTGGCTTAACAGCAGCCAGTACAATCAGAATCCAACCAGGCTGTGGGCATTGTGGCAGACTTACTTCTCAGCTTCCTACCCACCAGGAAGTAATTGGAGAATGCTCCCCTTTATGCAGGGGAACATCCCAGATTCTCTTATGAAGACACACAGACAGCAATAATAACAAAACCTGATGTTTTGATGAAAACTAGGCCAGGCCTTCAGGTCAAACATAACTTTGCTATTTACGTTGATTTATTAGACTGGGAAAACAAGCAAGCAAGCAAACAAGCCGAAGAATGCCTCTGGCAGTTTTCCCTTTTGGACTTAAGAAAATAGAGTCAGCAAACCTCTTATTTGTTTGGACTTACCCCAGGATTCCATGCCACTCGGGAGCACTCAGCTTGGGCCAACAGTCTAAAGAATTGTCCCTGAAGGGTTTCAGCTGGCTTCTTTTCTGAAGTCCACTCAGTCAGGTGGCAGCTGAGGTGGGCAGTGCATTCTGCTGTGGTAGATAACAGCATGGACTGTAGCTTCTGTATTCAGGGCAAGAGAACATCCTAGAACCTGTAGAAAACCAAGTTCATAATTCATTTTATTTGAAGCATCTTTGAGCCTCTGTTTCATCTGGCCCAAGTAATAGATCATTTGGGGGACCTGATTGATCGGCACTTGAGTTCTCGCCTCTCTTTTTTATATTCTTGGAATTCAGAACACTCTCTTGTTTTATTTTGCAATCTGTCTTTTCTTGAGAAACTTACAAAATGGACATTTCACGGAAGAAAGCCCAAGGGTTGACACAAATAACAGTTTACATATAAAAAAAGCAAATGGCTGCTAAGATATTCTTTGTTCCACGGAACATCATGGACCAACATTCATTGGCTCCTGATAAAAGTTCTCCGATGATCTCTCTCATGCCAAGGGTCTTCCTCTGTTATTTAGGGAACAATCTCATTTTCTTCATTCTAACAATGCTGTTGATGACAGTGGCACATTTGGTCAGCTGAGAGTTGGAATCAGCAGTGCCCGGCAGCTAGGACTAGGGTCAGGTTTTAGAAGTTGTGGCAGCTTCAAGGCACATTTGTTGTTGTTGTTGTTTTCCATTTTATTTCTAGGGGGGAGTTTACTACTCCCGAAATGCTTTTCCATGTAGCACTGAGCAACCCCTCTGACTTCTGTAGAGTTGGCTGAAGTTAGTATTACAAGGACCCTCAGATAGCAGGTGCAAGAATGGTTTCACTGCCGTGTTTTGTAGACCTGGAGGGCTACAGCCTAAGTCGCTTTGTGTGGTACTTTGTGGTAGGTCCCATGCTATTTTACCTCTAAGAATGACATAATGGGAAAAGAAAGAAGAGGAAAAACTGAAAAAAAGCAAGCAAACAAAGAAAACACAGGCCAGTGTGTTAAAATAGCAGGCAAAGACTGAGCACCAAGGTGTGGATGTGGTGATTCCCTTGGTTAATCTATCTTAAGTCCCCAAATGACTCCAGCACACAAGGAAGCTCTCAGCTCAGCATTTACTGCATGAACTGGGTAAAAGAGATGAAAACCATCTAATGTCTAACCCATGACAGGAATTTTGGCATTTCATGAAATCTCCTTTATTCTTGTCATCAAACAATTGGTATCAGATAAAGCATTCTGAGCCACCCAGCTGTCTTTCATCTAGACAGTTTTGAGTAGGACAGGGGGAACATGTTCCCACCAAGTTGCTTACTCTAGTGGATTGACTTGGAGTCATATCTGCAATGCTATACTTTGGTGAAATAATTGTATCCCAGTGAGGACGACAGCATCCATATCAGTTTCTATGGCTGTTGCTCTGATAAAACAACAAGACCAAAAGCAACTTATGGAAGTGAAGGAATTTCAGGTCTCAGTTTAAACTTCAAAGTTAACTTCCCCAGAGATATGTCCCTGGAGGAGCACATTCCAAAGACTTACACACACACACATTCCAGGAGAAGGACCCAAGATAAGAGGTAATCAGGAAGCTGGGCTTTTAGCATAATAAACCTGGATAAACAGGAGCCACTTAGTGTTATAAGATAATGTGCAAATCTGAGTTGCCTAGAAACCGGGCGTGGGAGCAGCGGTTTGAGGTCAGCCTTTGTGGTTATTGTCTAAGAGGTGATTGTATAACTGCCTTTGTAAACTCTGTGAAAAAACGTATATAAACTGCCCTTAGCTTTAGCTCAGGGTTCTTCTAGCCTGTGTGTGTGGGAACCCCAGTGCACTGGTACCGATAAACCTCTTGCCTATTACATCGAACCCCCTGTCCATGAGTGTTTCTACGGGAGCGTATCCCCTGGTTTGGATCTTAGGGTCCAACAGAAGAAAGAATAATTCATCTTACAGTTCCAGAGGGATGGGGTCTGTCCTGGTGGAGGAGGCACGGCAGCAACGGTCAAGAGCAGGGAACTGAGAGATCACACCTTCAACTGAAAATGGGAAGCAGGGAATGAACTACAAGTGGGGCAGGGCTATTAATTCTCAAGGCGATCTCTAGTGCTACACTTCCTCTATCAAGGTCTTGTACCATACCCCAAGCAGTGCCATCACCTGAGATCCAGGAATTCAAATATCTCAGCCCACGAGAAACATTTCTCGTTCAAATAACCTCAGGGCCTAATGTGTAGCTTTGTTCAAATGCACTGCTGATTTTCACTTAGACAAAAGGAGGGTTTATTTATTTAATATGTATGACCACATGCGTGTGCATGCTTCATATCCCAGGAGGCCAGAGGAGGGGATGGATCATCTATTGGGAACTGGAATTATAGATGAGTATTGAACTACCATGTGGGTGCTGGGAACTTAACCCGGGTCCTGGGTCCTCTGCAAGAGCAGCAAATGCTCTTGAATGCTGAGCCATCTCTCCAGCCCCTCATTTTTACTTGAAAAAAACTAGATTGTTCCTGGAAGATGCCACTGCTCTAATAAGCCTTAGCTGATTCAATATTATTATTCTTTGGTACTATTTTATTTTATCATTTTCTTTAAAAACCTCAGGAACTTATGGTTACCTTCACTAAGTTGAATATTCCTCAAGAATGACGCCATGGAATGAACTGTGTTCCTGTGTAGTTTGTGTGTGGAAACCTTAATGTCTAGCACTAGAATGCACTGAATTTGGATATAGAACTTTCAAAGGTAATTAAGTTAAACCAGGGAATTAAGGTGGGCTGTCATTCATTCTTATGGTGTCTTTACTAACAGGCAAATTTGAACACTAGGGGAGGCCCAGGGTATGAATATACAGAGCCAAGACCATGGGAAGACACAGGGAGGTGACCAACTGGAAGAAATCCTTGCTAGAGTTTAGTCTGTAGCACATGGATCTGGTCATCTAGTCTTCAGTGTGATAAAGTAAATTTCCACTGTGTAACCTGCTCAGTCTGAGGCAAACAGCCACAGCTAACTGATACAGTAATAGCCTCTTATACTTGTTTAAATGCATCTTTGCCCTCTTGTGCCTCATGAAATGTTCAGTGTGCAATTTCAACAGCATTTAACACCTATTATAGCTATCCTATCTGTAGTTGTATTATATTTCAATTTGCTCTTTAAACATGTTTAATATAATATAATATACTTCATTATACACTTATGTTGGGTTCTCAGGACTTACTGTCCTTCTTTAGTGACCATAGCTTAACCATTTGTTTGAATAGGTAATGTATACTTGTGGCAAATATTTCAGGCAGTATGAAAGATGATATGACAAGACATGTGGCTCACTCACCCCTCAGTTCCCTGTTCCCTAAGTTTTCTTCCCTAGAGGCAACTCTTACTATCAGTGTGTTCTTTAACTTTGTTGGCACATCTTTGTTGAAAACACATGTATGTACAGTATGTACAAATAAGATAGACATGTAATATACAGTTATGCAAATCTATGTTTTATGAACATTTTTATGTAGACATAACCATGAAAAGGGTGTGTATCACACTCTCTGACTTCCGTGTTTAGCATTGTTTCTGAAACATTGTGGTGTGCTCACTTACAGAGATGGCTTTGTAGTTTTAGGAGTGCTTCCCGCTCTGGCTAAGGACACAGGTTCAGTTCCCAGCACACACATCAGGTGCTCACATTTGTCTGTAACTGAGCTCCAGGGGATCCAGTGCCCTGTACATATGTGGAGCACATAAACTCAAGCACACACAGACACACGCACACATTCACACACACAAACATAGATGCACTCAAACACACACACACACAAACACGTATACATAACATACAAACACGCTGTTTTTGATTACAAAAGTAGTAGTGTGGGTGTGGCTGCTATTTGATTACCTATGATCATACAAACATGAACTAATGACATTCTGTGAGTTATCTACAGCAGGAGAAGAGGGACAGGTGATGGTGGGAGAAGTACATTTTGAGGTAGGTTGGAGGAATAAAAAGGGGGAGTTTGAGGCAGATGTGATCAAGACACTATATACATATATACATACACACACATACATACATATATGTATATGAGATTGTGTTTGTGTGTAAAATTGTTAAAGATTCAGTTTTAAAACACCAGAAATGGTAGTATAACACACACACATTTTCTTTTTACAGAGATTAACTGAACAAAACATTGTTGGAAATGTTCCGTACAAAACATGTAAAACCATCCTAATCCCTGCAGTTCATTTTGCTGTGCTTACATTTCTGTAAGTGTGCTGCCTGCACCATTTCCCTGTTCTAACGCACACTCACCAGACACTCACACAGTGGCCAGACAGGAAACATAAATTTTAAAGAGGTTCCTCCTGGCAGCCTTTTCCTGATTGAAATTTTGAGTGACGGACTTAATCAGCTGATAAAGTGAGAGGCATTACTCAAAGGGCAGAATTTCTGGACAGCAAACAGTGACTTCACAGTGTGCCTGTCCCAGACCACAGGTGTCTGGTTCCTCTCTCCATGGAGGTTCACACAGGCACCACTTTTACATTTCATCTCCCCTCTGAGCTTACCCTTCGTCAACATTGTTCCAAGGGAATTAAAAGAATTTTAAAATAATTTGACATAAATTTAAAATTCTAGAAAGTCAATCTGTGTCTGTCTTGTAATTGTTCCATATTTGTATATATACTTTAATAGTTTTAATTACACACCAGGGTAATTTTGTATTCTGGCCTTGTCTGAAATGTTCCTATATTTATATGACAGTAGCCCCCTGTGACGGCATAACAGTCTGTGTGGTTGATACATTGTTTTCTGAAGTGCTAATACATGTACAACAGTAATCTTTGAGCTGTAGTTTGGAGCAATGACACATGTTTAATGACATTCATAAATGTTACTGAGCTCCAAGGTAATTGGCTATAAAACGGAGAACAGCGACCATAAATGAATATAATCACTAATTTTCTGTGCTCAGCAACCAGCCCTTCTAGAGGAAATATTATAGACCAATCACTTCAGATGCTCACCTAAAATTGGGACAGGCCTTTTGACTTCTTTAGCAGTGGCAAACTCTATTTACAACAAAATGGAGGGAGCAAAATAATATGGCTGGATTCGATCAGGTTAATTAGATTGGTTCCCTAACAGTTTAATAGGAATAACTCACAGTCTCTGTGACTGGTTAATTTAATCAGCAGACATTTATTAAGCACCTGCTATGTGCTATGCCAGATGAGCGATCCGAGGAAATGATCAGGACCCCGCTTCATTAGAGTTCATAATCTGGATGAGACAGTGATCAGTCATCAAATAAGCAACGCAGAAAACAGTTGCAAGACTAAAGTGATCACAGATAGAAACCACGGTGACGGTGACTACTTCACACAAGTGACCAGAGACAGCTCATGTTGACATTGTAGCTTGAAGTGGGGGTGGGAGTGGGGTGGGAAGAGTCACACAAAGAGCATGGGGATTAACCAGTAGATAAGAGTCATTCACACAAGCATTGTGGAGATGAGGGGACGGCAGGAGTGAAGGCCATGAGGCAACGTAGAAACTATCCTGTGAGATGGTTAGGACCATGAGGACAGAAATGAGTGTGGCCCTCTGTGAAAGGGTGGAAGGGTCCCACTGTACACAGCTAAACACCAGAACAGGGGGCTGGATTCCATTTGCAGGGTGATATAGAGTCAGAAAAAATCTCCAAGAAGATGGCCAACAAAATTCCAACTGTATTCAGAAAAAGCTTTTGACAGACGTGAAAAACAGATCAGAGGAGGGTAGAAGTAAATCTCAGGGAAGCAGTTGGTACAGGCTGGTGACAGGGTACGATGGTTGGCCCCTGAGTGATGGTCGTGGAGGTGACACTGTTGGACAGCAAGGAAGCCAGAGCAAGCTGTCAATTGAAATGACTGTGACAGATGAGGGAAATGAAAATGTCAACTGAAACTACCATTTCAGGAAACACCAAATTTAGAATCAGGAAGCAAAAAATCCAGAGGTGTCTTTTGGTACCCGACCTGGGGTGGGGAATGACCACCGAGGCCTCCGATGGGGAGTAGAAGTGTGGCTGTGAGCCCCATCAGTGTGGTGATGAGACTCCCAAAGGCAGTGTGTGGCTGGGGGAAGTGGGCTCCACCTGTGAACTCATAGCATCCCAGAGATTGATGCTCAGTCATGAGCAGAAGGAAGGTCCCAGCTGGTGGAACATGGCTCTGGGAATTGGCAGTGAGGTTTTCTCCATCACTGGCTCTTCAGTGTTCACAGATTCCACAGGGAATACCTTCTTTCAGATTTCTTAGCTTTGTCTTTGACTTCTTGTGGAGAGTATCTGTTTCCCTGGACCTTCTAAGGTAGGAGAGTCATGACAGGTAACAGAGCCGGTGTTTACCGTAAACATCCCTACACTGGAGTGCCATTGTGCCATGGGTACCCGCTCCCATGGGTGGAAGTGGCTTCAGTGAGTCTCCCTGAGAGCTGCACCACTGTAAACCATTCTTCGTACCTTCCAACAGCTCAGGAGGCAGAGCTGAGCCATCAATTGTAAATCTTCTCCAGGGAATGACCGAAGAGCTGGTAGGATCTGAAAGGCTAAACAGTTTTATAACTGAAAGAATATATTTATGAATGAAGGCCACTAATGGTAGGAAAGGTACTTCAGTCATACGTTGTTGACCTCTGGTTAACTTCTGCCATCCAGGGAAGCCCATCAGACCTCATCCAATCCAAAACTTGACCCACTGATTGTGAGTTCTCGTCTCCCTTTTGGTTCCTCTGACCACACACAACCTTCTTCACCTAAGCGTCTTGTTTCCTTAATTAATTCCTGCATCCCCAAACTGGTTTAACTGGGAGACTATACTGAGGCTGTTCTAGGGCTTATAATGTGCATTTGTCAAGAAGTGTTATAGAGATGCTATGCTTTGTTCCAGTTCTGAGTAGGTGACTTTGTCCAGAGTTACCGTTAGTTTGAAACACTGCATCTGTGGATGCTGTGTTGTGAATTACTGTGTGCAAGGCAGGAGGGGCTGAGGTTGGTTGATGGTGGTGGTTACAATGTGTGTGTAGGAGAGACCAGTGAGTGTGGGCATGGGGGTTCTGTGGTTTATAGGGGCCAGAGGATGACTCTCAAGAGTTGGTTCTCTCCATGGGATTCAGGGACTAGACTCATGTTGTCAGGTTTCTACAGCCTCCACTTTTACCTACTAAGCCATCACTCCAGCCCAAGTCACAGGTCTTGTGTTGGTGCAGGAAATCAAAGCCCCACGTTTAAGGCATTGCTTCCTGTGACTAGCTGACACAGGTGATAAATAGTCTAGGAAACTTGCACCTTTACAAAGACTAATGAAAACCAGGAGTTTGAGGATGCAATGAATTTAGTGGTGAAACCACCCTCCTCTTTCCTGATGTGCCAGCTCGTATTCCCTGCCACAGACCAGCTGAGGCAAATGCATTATTTTCCAAGTGCATCTTTTCCTGTCTGTCATTTTGTACTTGATTCATGTAAAGTACCCCTCTGGCTGCATCTGAAATCAGTGACTGAGGCACACATTCCTCGTCAAGATTCATAGATTTAGGGACCAGAAAGAACGTGAAGATGAATCCAAAGCCTCTGTTTTACTTTTCATAAATGCAAGTAGACAGTCAAAGGTTTTGGCCAAAATTACCCTGGGGCTGGAGAGGTATGCCAGCCTGCCAGGCCTCTAGGTTGATAAGACTTCTTTTGCAAATGTTTGGGTTCGAGCCAGTGGAAAACTACCACCACCACCAAGGGGGTCTGGGTAGGATTTTATTTTGTTCAACTTTTCATTTTATGTAATTTTAACTCTTCTTTCTAAAAAAGGGTAATAATATAAAACATGTTTTATGTGAGATGCAGAGAGAGTATTATGTGTGTGATCACGGCTAGAATATTAAGACATTTCTGCCGAGGTCATTTCTATGCATATTTAAAATAATTAATGCTTAGCATATGCACATTTTCAGGGAGATTTTATTTTATTTTATTTTATTTTATTTTATTTTATTTTATTTATTTTTTGGTTTTTCGAGACAGGGTTTCTCTGTGTAGCCCTGGCTGTCCTGGAACTCACTCTGTAGACCAGGCTGGCCTCGAACTCAGAAATCTGCCTGCCTCTGCCTCCCAAGTGCTGGGATTAAAGGCGTGCGCCACCGCCGCCAGGCGAGATTTTATTTAGTACATCAAATACTATTTTTTTCCCTTGAAGCAGGGTCTCAAGTAGCCCAGGCTAGCTTTATACTAGGTCTGTAACTAAGGATGACTTTGAGTTTCTAATCTTCCTGCCTCAGCCTCCTGAGTGTTAGATTTCCGAATGCAGCGCCACCCTGATTATATGATCCTGGAGGTTAAATCCAGGGCTTCCTGTGTGCTAGGTACACTTTCTACTAACAGAGCACAAGCCCAGATGATGACGTGGGCCTTTCTGATGACTATAGAAGACTCAGGCAAATAGATACACTGTAAGTCACTGAGTTTTTCAGTGAGTACTGGGCACTAAGGAGTATGTTTTGCTATTATATATTACATATAAACATATATAAAAATGTCAAAACATCTGATGATATGCAACATTTCTAATGAATAATACGTTTAATATTGAGTTGTGTTGAATTAAACAGCCTTGGTCATTACTATTAAACAAAACAATAAGAGAAATAATGATCACCTGAGTCATTTTGAATAAAAGAACACTGACAGATATTCCCCTTCAGAAAGTGAGGCTTCCGGGTGGAAAGAGCTTTGATGCCATGTGTGGGGTCTCAATGTGAGAGGAAAAACATTCGGCAGAACTCTCGTACTACAGAAGATTGAAGTCCAGGGGCCTTAAGGGAAGCTGACACTTCTCTTTAAAACCTGGAGAGGACCTTCATTCAGAGTGAGACTTACAGGGAGTGGGGAGGGGGAGGCAGAGATCACCACCATGAGAGGGATGGGAAGGGGGAGGTCAAAGGCGCCTTTCCAGAGAAAGGTCAGCAATCTCCCAAGAACAAAGGAAATACCAGCTTCACAACTGGCGGAAGAGCCAGGCAACATAAATGAAGAACTGTGAGACCACAACACAACTGCTTCTTAACTTTTCCAGAGACAGCTGCCAGGGGTGGGGCAGGGGTGGGGCGGAGGTGGGCGTGGCCCGTCTTTTCAGGTGGCAGAATCTAACCTTTTAGGAGTGATGACTGCCTTGAGACCCATCCCACGTACTATCTCCAGTTTGTAACACTATTACTGATACTCTGTTATGCTTGCAGACAAGAGCCTAGCGGAATGTCTTCCGAGAGGCTCCACCCAGCAGCTACTGAAACAGATGCAAAGACTCACAGCCAAACATTAGAGAGACTTGTAGGAGACTTGTGGAAGAGTTGGGGGAAGGATTGACGGACAGGGAGGGAATAGAAACTCCATAGAAAGACCAACAGAGTCAACTAACAGGACCCTGAGAGGCTCCCAGAGACTGAACCATCAACCAAAAAGCACACAGGGGCTGGACCTACCCCCACTCCCACGCACCTATGTGAAGCTTGGTCTTCATGTAGGTCCCACAACTGTCCCTAAATCTGTTGCCTGCCAGTGGTTCCTGTTCTTGTCTGACCTCAGTGGGAGAAGATGCACCTAGTCCTGCAGTGATGTGCCAGGGTCAAGTAATACCCAGGGTGGGGGTCTCGCCCTTCGCAGAGGAGGAGAGGGGAAGTGGGGGAAGGGTTGTGTGAGGGGGGACTGGGGGCTCTGATCAGGATGTAAAGTAAATAAATAAGTTAATGAAAAGAGTGACAACTGCTTTACGGGGTAGGCTGGTGTTCTAAAGCAGTAACTATTGAATTGGCACAGGGTCAGTCCAGCTGACGATTGCTTTACAGCATTGAATATTATCTTTAAAATATCGACGACTTTCCTCATTGAAAATAACACTTGCCCGAACCCTTATTTTTCTTTTGGATGATCCATTTCTGGGACACCTTTAGCATTTAAGTATTTTTATTTTTTTCATTGAGTTTTGTTTCCTGAACATGGCATTCATAAATTTTGTTTGCAAGTATCTCTTGGTAAAGTGGGAACTCCCTGGATGAGGTCTGTGTTTTGATCAACCGGATATTCCCAGGATCTTGTTTGGTGCCTGCCGTATAATGGATGGGGACTAACCACTCAGCAAATGAAAGAGTGAGAAAATAAAGCCAAATATTCCCTTCATGTTAGTTCAGCAAATGTGAGTTTTGAATGCATTGTCTGGGTTTTGTCCTTTGTTCATTTACAAACTGATGTCAGGGTTTTGTTGATTTTTTTTTTTTTTTTGCACTTTACCTGTTATGTTTGGGCTAACAAATTCTTCCAGCCTGTGCATTTGATATTAAAGGAGGAAATATTAGACCAATAAATATAACATTGGCTGCCTTTTTCTTTATCTAAAAGATGCCCCAAAGGTTGTATACATATGTGTATATGCATGTAAGTCCATGTATGTACATGTGTGTGCATGTGTAAGTGTGAATATGTTTGTGTGTATGCATGTAAATGCATATGCGTGCATATGTAAGTATATATGTATGTATGCATGTATGCACATGTGTATATGTCTGTATGCATGTATGTGCATGTGTATGCATGTAAGTATATATGTGTTTGTGTGTATGCATGTAAGTGTATGTGTGTGTATATGTGTGAATATGTTTGTGTGTATGCATGCAAGTGCATGTGTGTGCATGTGTATGTATGTATGTGTGTATGCATGTATATACATGTGTAAGTGTGTATGTGTGTGTGTAAGTTCTGTGACAGCTTGCTGACTCTATTTAAATAGGCTGTAGGGTTACTCATATAAAAGCAAAGCGTGTTGAGAACATTTCAAGCCCTCTGGAGCTGTCATGGTCAGCCAGCCTCTCCCAGCAGTGGAAAATATTCAGCCTATCCAGAGAGAGAGGTAAATTTCAATTAAAAACCACACCGAGCGAGCGACTGAGCAATTTCCTAATGTATTCCATTTGTAAATGAGAAGTGAGAAGATTCATTACTGATTTGTGAATCCTTGGTGAATCAGCATTGACCACAGAAACAAAATTCATGCCACCCAGATTTCATAGAAGAGAGAGAAGGCGTACCCCAGTTTTGTACTATGTTTTTCAGACTTGTAGTTTTTTCCCCTAAACATAACAAATAGTCTTATTATACACTGTCGTTATGAGTCTGTCACTGCATTTGAAACTTTTAATAATTTAGTATTTTTTAAGCAGACACTGGAGAGATGCAAGCTGCCAGGAACCTTCAGGATCATGTCAGCTCTCTCTGGTCTCCTAATGTGGAAGGAGAAGCTGCACAGATGGAAATAAAATGTTCGTTCCTCAGGACTGCCTGACTCTTTGTTCAGACAGCTTTCTGCATCACAAGCAAAGCAATGACAACAAACTCTCAAAACAACCATTCCAGTTCTCCAGCTGCCATCTCCATCCCCGAGGTTAGTGGCCCATATTGGCCATGTCACTGTGTCCCCACAATCCAGTGCAGCGTTAAGATGGTGACTTGACAACTTTGAAGGATGGATCCATGACAGCAGCTACCCTGCCCTGGACAGTGAACTGGGTATTTCTCATGTGTCTCAAGAGCCAGGCTGTACCTTCAACCTGCCACTCCCCACCTTGAGTCAGCTGACTTGATAAGCTACTTCAGTGGGGTCTCTTGACTCTTGGACTTCTGGGTGACTCCCCTCAGTGACCAGTCATCTCCAGAAGGAACAGTGTGTGTGTGTGTGTGTGTGTGTGTGTGTGTGTGTGGTGGAGCAGAGTAAGATTCAAATCTCTTTCTTTCCTTCCTGTGGGATTGCACTTGACTGGTTCTTTCTGAGACATCACAGCCAGTGTCAAGGTGACCCTTTCTGTGTGACTTTTTCTTTGCAAAGGCCTGTGGTGGTCTGATGATCAGATATTCAGGTTATGGGTCCTGTGCTAAACACAGTCTGCCCACACTAACCTGTCTGAATATCCTAAGTAGAGTATGTTTTTGATTTCTTTCTGGAACATACTGGTAGAGAAGAGAGTGTTGGTGTAGCGCCCTAAGGTTCTTTGCCTGCCTTCTGTTACTAATCTGGTGTACTGGAGTATGGGTGCTTTGTCCTAAGGGTCTGTCTCAAGGAGGGTAAAGAAAGCATTGCCTCGGGCTGAGTGTACACACGGACAGCAACTCATTGCTCTTTCTTTTTAATATTCACATACATCCATTTCCCTTTCCTCTCTTCTTCTGTGTTGCTGTCCAACCCGTGGCCGGAGGGACCCATCTCTACACGCAGGTGCAGCCATAGAAGCAGTGATGAAGGGCTTCGGCGTTGTCTAACGGTGTTCACCTTGGCTATTCCCATAGACGCAGAGAAACTAGAAACAGAAGACCATGGTCCTTTTGATCATTTGGGAGTTTTGTGTGTCAGATGGTCTTCGGTATATGTGGACTTTTCACGGAAGAGTTTGCATGATGCAGGACCAGTGGCTCTCGGGAAATTCTGTCTTTATTTCTAAGCTGAGATGACAGATGTGGCTCTGAAGGACAGAAGTCACACTGGAACAGTAAAATCATCGGCCCTGCCCCACACTCCCACCCTTGACGACTGTGAGATCTAGTCCTGTGCATGCGTTTACCTCCAGTGATGGCTGATGGTTTTAACTGATGTCACGACTCCAGTCTTATCAATTAAGGGGCTCTCAAGGAAGGCACTGTGAATTCTGGGTAAATGCAGTTTGTTGCTCTCTTCCATTTCAGTGCCTATGGTGACTGAAAGTGTGCTGGGTCTTGTGAATGAAGGAGACATTCATCTTCTTGTCTGCACCAAAGGAATCGACTGTTACCTGGGTTACTAGACCAAGCAGAGGCCTCTTAAATTGGATTGGCTCACTCAGTTCAGTTCTTGCCTTCCATTTTTCTCTTCTCTGTGCACTGGGAAGCTCAGCTGACCCTCCAATCGCTAGGCTCCTTATGCAGACCCTCGAACGTTAAACTCAAACAGATGTGAAACTGGAATCCAACAGATCCTGCAGCAACCCTACAGGGATGAAGATGAGGTTTCTGGCTGTAGCCTGTCCTTGCTGCTCAGACAGGCTAGATATGAGCAGCAATAATTTATTCTAAAGGAATTTTTCATCTCCAGGCCTCTGCCTCTCACTAATTATTTTCGAGATAAATTAAATTTGCTCTGCAGTATCTTCCAGCCCCAACCTGCAATAAGCAATTAAACATGAGATTCCAGACTTGTGATTGCTCCATCCAGCCACGGGTTCTGAATCCTTCCAGAATCCCGAGCGAGTGATGGCGTTTTTAGCCTGAGCTTTCTTCCTGTGCAGCCTCCCTTTCTTTCTCGTTATCTGCAGCAAGCCACAGGGTCACTCAGTAGTGCAGCGGGAGCTTCCGCTCCTTACAGAAAATTACAGAATATCGTTTGCCGACATCCAAGGTGTGGGTGACGGTAACATTAAAAATGAGACTATAGGTCACTTGAGAAAAACATCTCTATGAAATCCATCATCTTGGGTGATGGGTGGAATATTAAACCAGAAAGCCAGCCAAACCAAACAAAAGCTCCAGTGTTTCACTTTGAATGACTAAATAAGTCACCTGAGCCCTTAAGGGTGCCCTGCATGGAGTATCATCAGAACTGTCAATCAAGTCACTTGGCAACCCCCACCCCACCCTATTCCCTATCCCGTTTCTTTCCTTTCCTAGCTCTCACCCATGTTCTGTGGTAATAGATAGGACTGTCAGTATTTTACTTCAGAAGCCTTCCCTGTAACGCCAGAGCTACACACCAGTCCTGTATCAGTCTAGTGCTTTAATAACCCTACAGCTTTAAGGCAGCCTGTGATGGTCAGAATCCTTAGACTGATGGCCGATTTCTTTTAGGCGGTAGGGGTGGGGCTAAGTTAGGGCATTCTCCTTTAAAGGGTGAAGAGTGTTGTAGAAACCGATGATGTTGTGGGTGATCCTTGTTCCCATATATGAGAGATCCTGGGGTAGCGTGGAAGGGTGCCACCTAAGGATCAGCATACAGTTGGATCAAGGGCTCACAGTCCAGCAGGAAAGCCAGGGACCATGCAAAGGGGACAGTTTTCACCCAGTACCTGACCAGAGCCTTTAGCCAGGCTCTCCCACAAGATTAAAGAGTTTCCTATGGCGGTTGAAGAACCCACTTAGGGAAATGCTGGTGGCACTTTTGTCCTCAGGAGAAATTTTTTATTGTTGTTGTTGGTACAACTAAGGATGGGTAGATGGACGGGCCATGAGAGTTAACTTAAAAAAGACCCTGTAGCAGGGAGCTAGCAAGGGAGAGGGGGAACATTGGCCACACATTTAAGTCCCTCCCTCAACAACCCCTGCCTGTCTCTATGTGTAAATGATACCATCATTTAGAGTCTACCTGAGTTCTCTCCTCGGCCTCCTACCCCACTCTTGTCACTCCCCACAGTTTCTAGTCTGGCTTTATTCAACCTGACACTATTGACATTTGGTGGGATAGAAGGGCATCCTGTGTATTATGGGATGTAGAGCAACGTCTCTGATCTCTATCAGTCGCTTCCTTGAGCTTCCGATTCCTCATCTGTTGGATGGGACAAGTTATCTCTATCAGTTTACTCTTGTTCTAGGTTCTATCCGAGGCACTGGAGATACTGCGTTGTGGATACAAGACTGTGTGGGGATACAGACAACAAACACACAAGCAAATGCAAACTCCATATATTATTAGGCAGAGAAAAGGGCTCTGACCAACTACAGAGCAAGTAAGGGATGGAGAGTAGCCCTGGGAGGACACTCTGCAAAGGTGACATCTTAGCATTTCACAGTGGAACAAGCAATGGGCTGGGTCATGAGCGGGTCTCCTTCTGTCACGGTCACCCTCTGCCCATGTTTACGGAATCGCTCATCCTCGGTCACCACATGGTGCACGTTCTGATTTACTCCTGTCTTCAGACTCTTGCTGGGGAGAGAGAAATTGTTTACTATTTTCTTCTTGACATCTAGTCCCTCAAATTCTCCCTCAGGGATTCCAGCCTTTATGGGGATCTCCTCGCCATCCGCAAGCCTTTAAAGAGTCCTCAGGTTCTATTTGCAAGAAGCAGGAAACAAGAGATCTTTTTTGAACATACTGGTTAATAGTTAATAGATTTCTGATGATAAAGAGGGCTTTGTGGACACACACACACACACACACACACACACACACACACACACAAATACTAGTAACATTTATTGTTATCCAGTTTTCATACATCTGCCAGACAAGCCTTCCATAATTGATGATTCTGACTCCCTCAGCAGCCAATGTTAATTTGCCATGTAAGAGGAAACCCTGGCTCAGAGATTCCATGTGTTCCCTTAAACAGAAGCTTGTAACAGGCACATGGTGGAAAAAAAAAACCACTCATTGGCATTCAAGGCCAGCCCTCAGCTCAATGCTATTTAAAAGATGCCACTTTGTCTCCTTCCAGTCACAGTTTCAACTACGTAAATTGCTATAAGGAATTGGGACATGGTTCAGTAGTGAAAACAGAAGTCCCCACTGGTGTTGGCAGGTAGTGTGTATCTGAAGACTTTTCTTAGTGAGGCCATCTTGGGAGTCTGAAGTAACTGTGGCTTCTCTGGTCACCACAGAGCTCACCAGTGTTTAAATGGAATCATTCTTGCTATCAGGAATTATTGGCTTTCTGAGCAACATAGCCTGTCACTTAGCTGTATGGGTGCAGCTCTTTACCTGAGAGCTGGCATTTCCTTCCCACTTGCTCTGGAAGAATATGAGTTCAAAGTCAGGAGGACTTTTATGTCCAAATTACTCAATTCAGCAGTGACAAAGAATGGCCAGGCTATTTCCCAGGTTTGTCTCCTAGCTCCCACTTTAGACTTTTACTCTGAGGAAATGTTCAGAATGTGACCAAGCATCTGGGTGCAAATTGTGTTTTTATATGGGAATAACAGCACACTTCAACTAAATACAAGTATTATCACGTATTTTGCTGCAAACTAGGAATATTGTTTTGCTGCAGATTAATTAAAGATTCTGAAATCCAATGGGAAGTACATTAATTAGAGTTGAACCAATTCACAAACAAGGCAAACCAAATGAATAGGCCTGCATCTGTGATGGCTTGAATAAGAAAGGCATTGGAGGATCATTTATTTAAATGCTTATTTACCAGGGAGTGGAATTGTTTGGGAAGGATTAGGAGGTATGGCCTTTTTGGAAGAAATGTGTCACTAAGAGTGGACTTTGAAATTTCAAAAGCCCACACTAGGTCCGAAGTCTCACTCTCTCATTTGCTGCCTGTGGATTGTGATGTAATGTTCTCAGCTACTTTTCCAGTACTGTTCTTATCTGCTTCTAGCCATGATAATCATGGACTAACTCTCTAAAGCTATAAGCAAGTCCACAATAATACTTTCTTTTGTAAGAGTTGCCTTGGTCATGGTGTCTCTTCTTAGCAATAGAACAGGGACTAAGACAGTATCCAGTGTCGTGAGAGTGATGTCCTTACTGTTACTGATGCACACCGTACTGTTGCCAAACCTAGCAGAAGTCTTCAGAGAGAAATAAGGGACTGATGCTATGTTGACAAGCTGGTATTATCTCTCTGCCCAATTAGACCTGAGATTTCTCTTTATTATGGTGCTGGTCTTGGTTTGACTTCAGAGAAGACCATCTTGGTTTGACAAGCTGGCTGAGGGCATAGAGATGGTCTGTCACCTGACCATAGTTTGATAAATACAGTTTCTTTCTGTTTGCATAGGAAAGTCTTCAGAAGACACGGAAAAACCCCAGAGTCAGTTATACACAGACAGAATGGAAATGGATGTCAACTGGAACAAGGATGACTTAAGCCTGATTCATTATGGGTATAAACTGAAAGAATTTTAGATTTTTCTAGGGAGTGGAATTTGAGCCTAGGTTATCAAGTCAAGCAGTTATCAAGGAGGCAGAGAAATGGATATTTACAGAATTTTCTCAGAGTCAGTCTGGCTTGCAATGTCGGGCCACAGAACAAAGAGCCCCAAAATGGAACTCCAGACCCATCACCAGATCAGATCTTGATATAAGACTCAGATGAGTAAGAATGAAGTTGGTTGTACCCAGAACGTAGGATGTTTTGGGTAACCGAGTTATGATAGCTCACCAAATAGGGTTCAGAGGGATGCTGTGTTTGTGCTTCACAAAGGGGGAAATGGAAGTGTGACATGGAGTCTCTGCTGTGTTGGGTCCTGTGTGCCTCAGATGGCAGAGAACTGTGGCCAAATTCCTCACGAGTCAGCAAAAGTTGTGTGGGACCTGAACCCCAACACCTTTGCTTTTTTGTCCTTTAAAGAGTTAGAGTTGGCTGGAGAAAGTATTTACAAGTGTGTTCTGGCCGAGGTGTTCCTGGAGACACTTTGGGAAATGAACATCAGTCTGCATCTGACTCATTCTCAACCCCTGCATGAGGCCATGCTGGCACCAGCTATGGTAGTCCCCAGTAATACTTCAGGGTGCCATCAAACCTCTCTGGTTAAGAAGCAAGGGTACCACTCTTGTGGTTGTACAGTGCTTTGGGGTGAGACTGTGCTGTTTTTGGAATTTCCATGACATTGAGGGTTACGGCCACTTTGAGAAGATATACTCTGTGGGATTGGAGCTGATATGGGCAGATGTAGTCTGAAGTTAGAGCTAACTGGCTCAGCCACAGTAGCTGGTCAGCAAGCCTCAGGGTTCTCTTTCCATTCTGAGAGCTGCTGTCTTATAAGTGCTTATGAAGCCCTAGAAGCCATGGACACCAGTCCTCTATTGATAGAGAGTAACTCTGTTTCCAATTGCTGCTATTCTGCTGAGCTGGATAGCCTTGATGACATCATCATGCTCATGTGACAGGGCCCCTGAGGTGAAGCTCATAGAATGGAATTTTTAGGTCAAACTGAATGGGGAGACAGTATAGACCTTGGAGAAAACACTTGCACACATACATAATGTCCCTGAGCTAGGCCATCACAGCCAGCTGGGAGCCAAAACTGGTTCTGTGGACAGCCGATAGAGCAAAACTTGACAAGACAAGGCCAAGAGCCAGGCGTGATCTCATTTGTCCTCAAGTGGCATCTTTGTTGTTTCGACCTCTTTAAAGGTAGCTGCCTCGCAGGCTCCGCAGGCTCCGTGGCAAGGGAATGTGACTGTGTAGGTAAAAGCTGATGGAGAACGCAGACTTCCTCACGCCATGCTGTGGATAGTTGGCTGGGAATGCCCTGGGTTCCTCCAGCTGAAAGTTAGGCCCAGCTGCTCACTAAAGGCCTCTCCATGGCTCCTCACAGAGTGGCCCCAACACATGAGAAAGTACATAGGTTTTTACAGGCTTTAATGTCATGGGGGATGGTGGATGGATCTGGATGCAACCCCCCAAAAACCCAGGGCAGACCTGAGTTAAATCAGGAGGGAAGGAGGGGGAGGGGCTGGGGAGGAATGCTTATTTGGCTCCACCCTCTGGCCTTCAGGTACCTCATTAGTATGTAAATCTCTCTAGGGCCTGAGGCCTGTTCACCCTCTACCTGTGCCCTACTGCGTGACTGAAGGGCCCAGGTTGAATGGAAATCAGACCTCGTGTCAGGAGCCTGGGATCTGGGGGCGTGGTCGAACCCACAACCCAAGAACCAGGATACCCTTCCATGGCCGACATGACTGTACTTTGCTTTTATTTACAGAACTGAGGAAAGTGGAAGAATGCATGCTCTTAAGGTAGACACAGGGAGGAATTAGAATGCTGGGGGATGAGGATACTAATGGGACATGCAGCAGATGGGCATACAGCCAGTGAATGTTTTATTGGTACAATGAATAAAACCAAGGTGAACAGATGATTTTTTGCCTTTTCCAAATGTAGAAGTTATGTGGCCATTAGGGCTAGTCTAAGAATAGCTCCAACCATGGGTCAAGGCTTGGCCATGTAAGACTTGATATTCTCTGCCATCATTGATCATATCAGGAATCAAAACATATTTGACCTGTGACAGACCATCAAGATGATTCAAATCTCACTTCTTTCAAGACGAGAAAATGAAAAGCAGAAATGGAGAGAAAAGGATCTGGGGGGAAAACTCAGCAGACTTTTTATCCAGCATGCACAACACCTGGGTTTGGTCCCCAGCAACATATAAAACCGGACATGGTAGAGCACATCTGTAATTCTAACACTTGAGAGGTGAAAGCTGGAGGTTTCAAAGTTCAAAGTTATTCTTGGCTACGTAGTGAATTTGAGGCTAGCCTGGGGTACATGAGACCATGTCTCGATTTTTTTAAGTTAATAATAAAAATGAAAGAATGATACAATCATCCAAACCCAGAAACTAGATGTGGCCTTCCAGTGGGTGGAGCAGTAGACTTGGTATTAGAGCAAGTGGAAGAAGGCATCTGGCTCTTCAGTTCCCAGTAGCACGCTCAGAGGTCTAGCAGTGCAAACATGGAGGGGTTAGCCAGGATCACTGCCAGGTAGATGTCCAGGCAGAAGGCTTCAGGAACCTTTGATGAAGTGAGAGAAGTTGGTGAGGGATCCAATCTTAGAAGACCTGAGTGACCCTGGGCAGGTTGTTGAGACACAGACTTAAGCACAAGCAAAGACAGAGGCACTCCATGGGGACAAGGCACATATGCAGCCGTCAGAACTGAGTCAGAGGAGAGATGATCTGATTTCAAGCAGCGCACCATTTATCATTAATTTTGGCTCAAGGGACTTGGACAGTAAGCTTGTTGATGAGAACCTTCCCCCAGAGCAGGGAGAAAGAAAGTGGAACTCCTACATGAATTAGAAGACTACCTCTTACATAAATTCCCCTCAGACCCTTTCCCTTCCCACTGCAGCCCCATCAGCATGCCCATTCAGGACCCCGTGTGTTGTAAGTCTCAGTGAATAGTTTTAAATGATATAGGTCAGACCGTTCTTCACTGGCAGCCTTATGGACCATATCCCAAGCCCATTGAATGTGCTGGCTGCAGTGGACTGTGTCTTCCTACATCAACTAGTGTAATCAAGACAGTCTCCTATAGATGGTCCCCCAACCACTCTGATTTAGACAATCTCTCATGGACACTCTCTTCCCAGGTGATTCTAGACTATATCAAGGTAGCAATAAAAAGTAACCGTCACAGCCCTTCAGAAGGGAGGATTTTTTAATGTAATCTTCTCTCTTGAGCTTCTGACCACACTCTGTGGTCATCCATGTCATCCTCTGATCTTTATGATTCCATGCTGTAAGAACAGATATTAACTTTCTTCATAAGCAGTAACACAGGACCCAGGCTAGTTTGGATAACTTGAGACCATCAAGCAGTTTGTGATCAGACTGCCTAGGGGTTGAGTCCTGGGTCTAACACTTTTCATCACTAAGCCTTCTTATTTGACTGTTTCATGGGAAGTTAATAGGTCCTATCTCTTAGCATCTGTGACAATTTTACATATGTCTAATGCTGAGAGCAATGCCTGCCCTATGAATGGTCATCACATATTTTTCTATTATCACCATTGTTGCTAAGGTTACACAGCAACCTTGTGGCTCAGGTGAAATGATCAGTTGTATCTGTAGAATCCTGGCTAAGTGTTTCTTCCATTGCTAAACCTGCCCATTATTTGAGAACAAGAAATCAGGAATGGCTCAAGTACTCACCCATCCCAGGAAAGGCAGAATTCTCAAGACACCATTTACTATATAAACCCTGCTAACCAACAGAAATACCATAAACCATACATTAAGGAAAAATAAACAGGTATAATAACTTTAATAATATATTTTATTTACTACAATCTATATAAAAATCTACATAAAATACAATCTATATAGCATTTTGATATGTAATCAAAAAAAGGAAAAAACAAACCCTGAGATTTTATTGTGCCAAACTTTTACAATTCAAGATAAATACTTAAAACAAAGCCCAACTTGTGACACATTTCAAGTGCCTTGAAAGCCACATAAGGCAAGCTGTTAGCACACTGGGCAGTGTAGATTCCCTGAACACTGTTGATAATTTAAGAATATGCAGAGGATGTAACTGGACACTCATATTACTTCACACTGCGCCAGAGGGTTGGAAATTCAGAACAATTAGTGCAATCTTTCTGAGTTCTGTTCAGGACACTAAATCCTCTCCAGACTAGGGGCTGGTGAGACAGATCAGTTGGTAATACACTTGCCATGAGAGTCTGGAGTCCTGAGTCTAGCCCTAGAATACCTACACGAATACTTCCTAGTCGATGCCTACTAGAATAACTCCACAATCTTGTCTTCTGACCTCTGATGTATGCTGTGGTATGCATCCCAAACACACACACATGCACACACATACATGTACACACATGCATCATAATCATAATTTTAAAAGCATGTATATGTAGATGTAGATGTAGATGTAGATGTAGATGTAGATGTAGATGTAGATGTAGATGATGTAGATGTAGATGTATATGATGTGGATGTAGATGTATATATAACATACATGAATTGCCCAGTTGACTGATTAACCTTTTCCCTAAATCTAGCTTGGGTCAATAACTGCATGTGTGCAATGTGTGGTGGTCCTTCTCACCATTGCTCTCTTTTATCTCTCCTTCAATCCTGCTCTTCCCCTCATCTTTCCTCCATATCTTTTTTACATGTTTTCTGACCATTACAGGTAACCACAGTTGCCATGTGCTTGTGATTGTGATGACCACACCATATCCAGAAGCATTTTTTTCTATCCATCCACCCATCCACCCATCCACCCATCCACTCATCCACCCATCCATCCATCCAGCCATCCTCCAGCTGTTAACAGTTCTTGCTAGTTCCTCTTCCAAAATGGCGCTTGACCTCTGAGGGACGATAATATAAGTACTTCATGTAGACCCAAGAGCTCAATACCAGTAACTGTTCTCAGCACTCATGCCAACTGTAAAACTGTATTAACTGTCTTCTGGAAGAAGAAGTGTCTGGCCAAGCTAAGAGCAGCACTAGTCTACAGGCATAGACATAAACATTGAGGAGGTAGTTTGGTTACCATGTTCACCATGTCCATTAGTAAAACATCTATAGTGATTTCTCCCCCTAGGGCCTGTTCTCCCAACACCCGCCATAGACATTTAACGAGGTATCAGGCCTGGGTTTCCTCTTGTGGAAGAGGCCTCAGATTGGATTGGGAAGTACTCGGTTAACCTGAAAACATTCTTGTTACTATTGCATCAGTGGTCACATTTTGCCTGGCAGGTCAGAAGGGGAGCATGCAAGGTCCACGGCTGAGAGCTTTCTCCCTTAGCGACTGCATAGCAACTGTCTGCACTATGAGAAACAAAACAGCCAACAGTGAGTCAGTGATTCCAGCTCGATTTCTCGGGGTCTCAGGTCCAAAGCCTATGCTGAACTCAGACATAGATTTTTACCATCTACTTCTAGGGAGTAACCAAGAGCAATGGTGACAACACATTGTTCCAGGAGCCTGTGAGGCTGCTATCTGGCCAACAGCTCATGGAGAGATGTCTCATCTGGCACTGGAATTTTTCTTTATATGTCTATGGCTTCTGGGAACAATTTTATCAACTCGTATTTAGAACCCCCACTCGAACTCCTTCTCAAATTATGATTTTTAGGTAGTTTATACAGTAGTAGGTTTTATAGGTTTTTTTCTATTCCTCTTTAGTTTTTCTTGGCCCTTCCCTCAACCTCTATCTTCTCTCTATTCCTCCATGCCTATCTGGATTGAAACTCTCTTTTCCTAGTACCCACTCCCCACAGATAAATCAAAACATTTTCTGGGTCTTGAATGGAGAGAGAGAGAGAGAGAGAGAGAGAGAGAGAGAGAGAAAGACAGAGACAGAGACAGAGACAGAGGAGAGAGAGACAGAGAGGAGAGAGACAGAGAAAGAGAGAGAGAGAGAGAGAGAGAGAGAGAGAGAGAGAGAGAGAGAGAGAACAGAAGAGCATGGCCACTCCTAAGTATGGTGGAGGAGAAGATGTATTGTAGATACGAGGGAGAGCAGAGCCAGAGGCAGGGAGAGGAGAGAGGGGAGAGGAGAGGGAGAGGGGGGAGGAGAAGACAAAAGAGAGACCCAGGAGAGTAAAAGGTAGACAACAAAAGGACCAGGGAACTAAATGGACAGATTACATAGGGAAGGGTAGCTGGGGAAATGGTAGCCCAGCTCCTAGACTGGAGATTGAGGGTAGGGGGCAGAGCATGTCAGTCATACCCTGTAACTGGTAGGGACAGAGAGAGGCTGGAGATCATGGTGGCCAGGTGTACTCTGATACGTTAAATAGGCACCTCAGCCATTTGTTGTCCTGGGTTTGTGACCTAACAAGTCTGAGTTACCTCACTGAGTTAATTAGTCTTTTCTTTCTCAATTTAACTTAAGTAGAGCTTCCAGGAAATACTGACACAGCAGCTCAACATATACAAGTGTGCTTGTTACTCTATACCCCCAACCTCATTCAGTGCCTGATTCACCTGCCCAGCCACAAATCTCCCTCTAATATCAGATTACTTCATCATCTTTTTCTATGGTGAACAGGGGAACTGTCATCTCTTAGTGTGCTGGTGGTGGCCTGGGTCATCTGCCAATACCTCCTATACAAGCAGGGACATCCTCTCCTGTTTTCCTGGGACTGGAGAGCAGGACAGAAGCTGAGGACAATTAGCGACCTGATTGAGATCTGACAGCAACCTGTCACTGCTGATGGAATACAAGCTGCCAGGCCCTGGGTGCCCTCTTTAACATGGCCCTCAAGTGGCCCTCACTGCATGCTCCCAGCAATCTTAAGAGGTTAGCATCCAGGATGAGGCTAATGAATTCACACCAGGCTTTCCATGAGTCAAGCACTGTCCCAAATACCTCAGTCAACTGCTGTCGTGTTTGAAGCAGCCATCTGAGGCTGTTAACCTTAGCGTTTCCATTTAGCAGATGAAGAAACTGAGGCAGAGAGAGTGGCATGGCTCCTGTGAGGTCACCTGTAAGTCACCACCACAGCAAGCTCTTCTGGCTTCACTTGTCTCACAGTGTTTTAATTTCAATCGGAGATGGTGGCTCTATTCTTCTGTTCTCGACTCTGATCTCATCCAGAAGCCTGTATGATGTCTACTAGAGCTGAAAAGGTTGCCTGCTCACTAGCTGACTCCCATTTCTCATTGCTACTGGAATTCAACCTTGCAGTAGGCCAGAGTGCAGACATCCTTGCCCCTGAACATGAGGTGATGTTGGCAGTGTGCCTCGCTCTCTACTTGACTATTAGGCAGACAGGGCTCAGAAGCTTGGGGCGAGACAGGCTCAAGGCAGATGAGCTCATGGCTGAGAATCCAATGAGCTTCATTTTCCTGTATTCTGCCTGACACAGATTGGATTAGTTAATCAAAGGGAATAAAGAGGCAGCAAGGTACCCAGCCCATGAGTCTGACAAGCTGAAATTGGTGGGTATAGAGGCTAAGAGATGGTGTACATAAAGGCCTACAGTGCCAGGATTTCTGTGTAAAAAATCTATAGTAGGTCACAGGGAAGAGAACCTGAGGCCATTGCCCATCATTTCTCTTTTTTCTCTTTTTCTACACTGTACCCTCCCCAGTCTATGCTATAACCTCCCTGATCTACACTGTAACCTCTCTGGTCTACACTGTAACCTCCCTGGCCTATACTGTAACCTTTCTGGTCTACACTGTAACCTCCCTGGTCTACACTGTAACCTTTCTGGTCTACACTGTATCCTCCTTGGTCTACACTATAACCTCCCTAGTCTACACTGTAATCTCCCTGGTCTACACTATAACCTCCCTAGTCTACACTGTAATCTCCCTGGTCTACACTATAACCTCCCTAGTCTACACTGTAATCTCCCTGGTCTACACTATAACCTCCCTGGTCTACAGTGTAACCTCCCTGGTCTACACTGTAACTTCCCTGGTCTCTGCTCCATGTTTGCTGTCCTAGTTTTAGTGAGAACCTCCTCTCTGTCCTCCAACATTGCATCTTCTATTACGATATCTAGGAACTCTTTGCTCTTGTGCATCTGAATACTGAGAACAGAAACACTGAGGCATCCTTGAATGGTGGAAAGTATCAAAAAGTACAGCCTCAAATGGTCTGTGGAAGCATAAGGGCCCTTGCTGTTAGGAACTCACAGCTCGGTTGTCTTGATTTTCTCATCTGCTCATTCAGAACCATGTCCCTAAAATGAAAATGTCCTTCACCAAGAGTCTAGCTAGGCTCTTGTATTCTGTATTCATTCCTGGTGAGGAGGAAAAAAGTCCAAGCAGAGGAGGCCTGAAATATCATGAAGAGGAATGGGAGATCTGTGTGTATTGTCATGGCTCCTGACCTGTAACCATAAACCCAGGTCATGTGTAGCTTTTCCCCAAGTCTAACACCTTTGAGGATGATTCCATGATACTGCAGGGAAATATGTAACAGAGTCTCTTATATACTCACGTGCTTTCATAGATAAGAATAAACACATATGTTTCTTTCTTACACACATATACTACACCATACACATACTATACACATACACTCACATACATTATACACACATATACACACACTTTCATACTACACACATACACTACATGCTATACACACAGCATACACATGCACACATACACACATTACACACTAGATTCACACTACATAATACACACAATAAACTACACATATACATAAACTAAATACTACACACATACACATCACACACACTAGACACCACACACCACATACACACTACACACACTAGACACCATACACTACATACACACTACACACACTAGACACCATGCACTGCACATCACACACACTACATATCACACATATACACTATACACCAGACACTAAACACACACAGCACACACACATACACACCATACACATATACCACACACTACACATCACACACACATTACACACCACACACCACACACACACACACACACACACACACACACACACTACCAAACCCCAGATCTGATGTCCTCAAAAATGGCATGAGATCAGACAGACCCCTGAGAGGATTTGATGTCATGCTCTGCTGTGAACAAACAACCACCTGGACACTATTTCTTCAGAGAGCATTATTTTTTAATTCTCTCCACAGCAAGTAGCCAGGCCTCTGAGTACAGAATGGCATTTAGCCGATGGAGTAACGTCATTCCTGAGGTACCGAGACCTTGATGGAAAAGCTCTGTCTTAAAACCCAAGCATAGTATGGCCTTTGGAACCTTCTAAGGCTTTAAGTCA
>JANHMN010000001.1:115253733-115275241 GCA_030674055.1 Rhabdomys pumilio
GGAGGCAGAGGAGGCAGAGGAGGCAGAGGAGGCAGAGGAGGCAGAGGCAGGTGGCTCTTTGAGATCAAGACCAGGGTCTACAGAGTGAGTTCCAGGGTTGCACAGAGAAACCCTGTTTAAAAAAAATAAAAAATAAAAACCTCAAAAGAAATAAAATGAACATATTTGACTTTTTAACTTTAATGTGTTTATACCTAAGATGGTAAAGAGATTTAACTCATGGGGTTGTTATAATAGGTGAAAGCTCATTTGTAAAACACTTAACACAGCTGAGAGATAGAGAAAGAACTGTAGTGAAGGTGTCACAATGTTTCCTAGAAAGCATGGAGTTCTATGGACTTCCTGTGAACTCTGTCTTTCTTTGATAAGAGCAGCAGAGAGGAAAATGAACAACCATTCCCACCCCACCATAGTTTATGAACAGTGCCCTGACCATCTGAACTTCTGTCTTCATGGCAAGTTTTTGATTTTACATTGTTCTTCAGTGATCATGGTTCTCCAGTAGCAAAAGCCATTTAAGGAGTCTCCCATGTCCTGTTGCAACAATAACTGTTGAGAAGGTCTTGGGAGGTCCTGGTTCAAGGCCAGGTGCTCCTGATCTAGATTTTCTTCTCCACTGACTCATCTCAGACCTCAGAGCAAATCACCTGATCCCTTTGTATCCCAGAGCCAGACCTCAGCTTTTCTGGGTTGAAGGCAGAAGCTCATTTTCAAATAAGAATGTTTCAGAAGTAACAAACCCAGCTTTAAACTAGGCTTTAAATCCCATTTTAACACATGGGATTCATTATAAAAAAATTTAGTCTCTCCCTGTCCTCTCCTGTGTGTGTGTGTGTGTGTGTGTGTGTGTGTGTGTGTGTGTGTGTGTAGGCTTATATTTTTCAAAACTGACTTTATTTAGGGTTCTTAAACACTTCAATTGCCCTTCTAGACCACAGACCATAGGTAGGGGAGAAAGAAAGTTAATAGGAAAAGAGAGTTGTTGACTTATTTAGTAGTTTCTCAAGGCAATTCTACTTTTCATTGTTAGGATACCAGCAGTAGGATTCAATAGCAAATACCAAACAGAATCAGTAGTGGAGGTATGATCCAGCAGAAACAGCAAAGCTCCACCAAATGTAAGTCAGAATTAGCTGGAATACCATGAGACATTCTTTGGAGTTTCTCTCTATGAAGCAAAGACCAGCAAAAACCAGCAAAGCATTGCAGGACATAGCTATGCAAGAGCATAGTATCACTGTTTGTGGGGTTCAATTTATATCTTTTCTAAACAACATGTGCCCTCTCAAGTGTGTGTTTTCAGCAAAACAGAAAAATATCATATGACACAATTGTGTTGTGTGTGTGTGTGAATTTTTTGCCTTTGTATCAAACCCAGGAACTCTGTGAACTGTCATTGAGCTACACCCCCAGACCTATTCTAATATATGATCTAGCAAAAACCTGGCATGCAGACTTCCAGGATCTGGTTCCAACTTACCTTCCAGATTTCAGAAGACAGAGAGATTTTCCTTGCTCATGGATTGGTAGGATTAATGTAGTAAAAATGGCCATCTTACCAAAAGCTATCTGAAGATTCAATGCAATCCCAAACAAAATTCCAACAAAATTCTTAACAGACCTTGAAAGAACAGCACACAACTTCATATGGAAACAAACAAACAAACAAAAAAAAAAAACCAAACTAACTAACTAACTAACTAACTAACTAACTAACTAACTAACAGCAGGGTAGCTAAACAATCCTGTACAATAAAAGAACTTATGGAGGTATCACCAATCCCTGATATCAAGCTGTACTACAGAACTAACATAATAAACTCCACATGGTATTTGCATAAACATAGACAGGTTGGTCATTAGAACTGAGTTGAAAATGCAGACATAAATCCAAACACCCCCAGGTACCTGATTTTTTTTGATTGATAATAAATGGGACATCATAAAATTGAAAATTTTCTGTAAGGCAAAAGACACCATCATTAAGACAAAATGGCTGCCTACAGAATGGAAAAAGATTTTCACCAACTTCAGATCTGACAGAGGACACATATTCAAAATGCACGAAGAACTCAAGAAACATCAACAAACCAAATAATCCAACTTGAAAATGTGGTACAGAGCTAAACAGAGAATTTTCAGCAGAAGAATCTCAAATAGCTGAGAAACACTTAAAGAAATGTTCAACATTCTTAGCCAGCAGGGAAATGCAAGCCAAAATGACTTTGAGACTCCATCTTATACCTGTCAGAATGGTGAAGATCAAAAACACAAGTGGCAGCTCATGCTGGCAAGGATGTAGAGCAAGGAGAACCACTCCTTCATTGGTGGGAGTATAAACTTGTACAGCCACTTTGGAAATTAATATGGCAGTTTTCCAGAAATGTGGGAATTGATCTACCTCAAGACCCAGATATTGCACTCCTGGGCATATACCCAAAGGACACTCCATCCTACCACAAGGACACTTACTCCACTGTGTACTGGCTGGTTTTCTGTGTCAACTTGAAAAAAAAAAGCTGGAGCTATCACAGAGAAAGGAGCCTCCCTTGAGAAAATGCCTCCATGAGATCCAGCTGTAAGGCATTTTCTCAGTTAGTGATCACTGGGGGAGGTCCCAGCCCAATGTTGGTGGTGCTATCCCTAACTAGTCGTCCTGGGTTCTATAAGAATGCAAGCTGAGCAGGCAATGAGAAACAAGACAGTAAGCAGCACCCTTCCATGGCATCTGCATTAGCCCCTGCCTCCAGGTTTCTTATTTGAGTTCCTGTTCTGACTTTCTTTGGTGATGAACAGCAACGTGGAAGTACAAGCTGAATAATCTCTTTCCTCCCCAACTTGCTTCTTAGTCATGATGTTTGTGCAGAAACACAAACCCTAAGACAAATTGTTACTTCTGCCTTAGTTAGGGTTTTATTACTGTGAACAGATACCATGACCAAGGAAATTCTTATAAGGACAACATTTAATTGGGGCTGGCCTACAGGTTCAGAAGTTTAGTCCATTATCATCGAAGTCAGAGCATGGAAGCATCTAGGCAGACATGGTGCAGGAGGAGCTGAGAGTTCTACATCTTTATTGGAAGGCATCTAGGAGAATACTGGCTTCCAGGAAACTAGAATGAAGATCTTAAAGCCCACATCCACAGTGACACAGATCTCCAACAGGACCACACCTTCTAATCATGCCACTCCCAAGCATATACAAACCATAAGTGTTCATAGCAGCTTTATTCATAAGAGCCAGAAACTGGAAATAACTAGATGCTTCTCTTATTAGGGTTTTATTGCTGTGCAAAGACAGCATGACCACAGCAACTCTTATAATGGAAAACATTTAATTGGGTCTGGATTACAGTTTTAGAAATTTAGTCCATTATCATCATGACAGGAAACATGGCAGCATGCAGGCAGACATGGTGCACGAGGATCTGAGATTTCTACATCTTGATTGGCAGGCATCAGAAGGAAACTGCTCCACTAGACCTATTTTGAGCATCTGAGATCTCAAAGCTTGTTCCCACAGTGACACACTTCTTCCAAGAAGGCCACACCTCCTAATAGTGCCACTTTGTATAGGCCAAACATTCTGAGTCTAAGGGGGCCATGTCTATTCAAACCACCACAACATCTTTCAACCAAAGAATGAATAAAGAAAATTGTGGGGAGCCGACAGTAGGCAGCTGTCATCCTTGCAGCCATCTTGAGCCATATACCCTGACAAGAGACTTGATTGCAATAGCCTACAACAGCTGAGCACACTCTGATAACATCTTATTTTAGATACCCAGGATTTTCCCTTGGGTGTGTGAGACTTAAAGGTGTGTGACTTAAGGGCATGCCTCAGAGATCAGGTTTAGAGACAAGACCTAAGGGCATGACTTAAGGGCGTGACTTAAAGATGTGACTTAGAAGTGAGACATATAAAAGGTGAGAGGCAGACAGAAGAAATCAGCAGATCATTAGGCACTAGATAGAAGACACTTGGACTAGAGAACTCGGAAGAAGAATTATTAAGCATTAGGTATTAGGCACTTGGAGGAAGAACTAGGATTAGACATTAGGCACTTAGCACTTGGAAGAAGTAACTTGGAACTTGGAGGCACTAGGGACTAGGAACTAGGGACTAGGAACTTAAGACTTGGGACTTGGACTAGGAAGAGAGGCTGAAGAATAAATGGGATTGAATCACACTCTGTTTGGTCTCCATTCTTCATGTCCGTTCTCACTCTCTGTCTTGCTGAACCCCGACCTGCAGACTGGAGCAGCTTGGAGCAGTGCAGGCTCTAACAACTTAGCCCCCAAGGCTTTTGGCAGTGCGGGTCCAACATTGACAGAGCGGTCCTCAACATTTTGGCCCCCAAACATGGGGCAGCTCAGGCCGCAACAGAAAATGTGATAAATTTGCACAACAGACTATTACTCAGTTGATTAAAAAAAAATAGATCATGAAATTTGCAAGCAAATTGATAAAATTAGAAAAATTCTTCCTGAATGAGATAACCCAGACCTAGAAAAACAAAGATAGTATGTACTCAGTTATAAGTGGATATTAACTCTAAAATAAAGAATAATCATGCTACAATTACAGACCCAGAGAGGCAAAATAACAAGGAGGACTCAAGGAGGGACACATGGATCTCCCTGGGAAGGGAGAACAGGATAAATTTCACAGGGAGGCAGAATTGAGGAGGGTGGGAATGGGAACAGAAAAGACCAGATGGGGGGATAGAGAGTGCTGGGAGAGATGACTGGAATCAGGGGCATTTGGGGTGAAGTAGAAACCTTGTGCAATGGAAACTCCCAAGAATCTATGAGGATGACCCTAACTAAGACTCCTGGTAATGCCAGAGATGGAGCCTGAAACATCTATCTCCTGTAACCAGGCAAGACTTCCTGTGGAGCTATTAGGAGACCAACCCAGGCACAAAATCTTCAACCTACAAGTTGTCCTGCCTGCAAGATGTGTTGGGGTAAAGGTGAAGAAGGACCTGTGGGAGCAGCCAACCAATGACTGGTATAACTAGAGACCCATGCTATGAGAAGGATACTGCCCGGAGGGCCAGGAACCAGAGGCTGCCTAGCTCAGAGACCTAGGATAGAACCAAACACAGACTGGTCAAAAAAAGGAGATGAAATGATTCCTAATGATATTCTGCAATGCTCGTAGACTGGAGCTTAGCCCGATTGTCATCAGAGATAGTTCATCCAGCAATTGATGGGAGAGATGCAGAGAGCCACAGGCAAATATTAGCCAGAGCTCGGGGAACCCCAAAGAAGAGGGAAGAAAGAATTGTAAGACCCAGAAAGATAAGAACACCACAAAAACATGGCTCACAGATTTAACTAAGCAGGGCTGGTAGGGACTCACAGGCTGAAGCAATCACCAGGGATCTGGTATAGCTCTGCACCAAGGTTCTCTGTATATATGTTATGGTTCTGTACCTTGGTGTTCTTGTGGGGCTCCTAACAGTGGGAGCAGGGGTTGTCTCTGGCTCTTTTGCCTGCTTTGGGTCCCTTTTTCTCCTACTAGGTTGCCTCATCCAGTCTGTTATGAGGGTATGTGCCTAGTCTTATTGTAGCTTGTTATTTCATGTTTGGTTGGTGTACTTGGCAGGCCTGTCCCAGACCTCAAGGGAAATGGAGGAGGAGTGAATCTAGGGCAGAGGGAATGTGGGAAGAGGATCTGAAAGGGCAGGAGGGAAGGGAAACTGCTGTGAGGATGTAATACACAAGAGAAGAATAAACAAGCAAACAAAGGAAAAAACCCTAATACTGGAAAGAGCACATTATTTTTGTGGGTCAGTGATTAAAGAACCACTCAGCTGGGGAGTTGTGGCTCAGGGAGTCTCTTGCAGCTAGGTCTGTCAGTCAGGACTAGGGCAGTGGAGACAAGGCAGCTAGAAGTGGCAAGCATCTCTTCCTCCTCAGTATCAGGACCTCTCTGTGTGGTCTCCCCATAAAGTCTATCCTGGGCTTCCTTGGCTCACTTCTTGCAGAGCAGCTCAGTTTTCTAAGTTTTTCAAGAACATTCGAACCTACAGCTCAGCCTTGGGCAGTCATATGATGTCATCTGAGAACCTGTGGCTCAGCCTTGGGGAGCCATATGATACATCCCATTTTCTATTAGCAAGGCATGGGAGGAAGCTGGACTCCCCCTCTTGTTGGAGAAATGGCAGGGCCCTGGAAGAGTATCTGGGGTTGGAAATGGTGTTGCAGCTGTTTTGGGAAGAAGCAATCTGTCAGTGTAAGGTTTTTGAAAAACTGTAATTTGCATATTTGTTTCCTCTTCAAGATGCACAGTGCAGTGGTTTGCTAGGGCACTTCAAGAGGTGAGAGAGAGAGAGAGAGAGAGAGAGAGAGAGAGAGAGAGAGAGAGAGAACAAAACAGTATCAGGTATAAATTTTGGTTATAAAGCCACAGACAGAACCCTAATTCGTTTAGTCATCCTTCTAATCAGTGTCTACCGTGTATCTGACACAGTCTAATGCCATTACCAGATATTATTAATAGTGTATCAGGGATAGAACAGACTGCTCCTGTCATGTGGCTTCCAATTCCATGGAGAAATTTCCTTAACTATGTTTTTGTGCATCAGGCTCTGTTTGAAGCACCTTACAAGGTGCTTTAAGCCTCCGAGCAATTCTTTAAGCCTCCGAGCAATTCTGCATAGTAACCTCTCCATCCCTGACATGCTCTGGCACACACAGGATGAGTAGTTTGCTCAAAGTCACATGGGCTGCAGGCGGCAGAGCCTTGGGATGTACCTTATCTGGCCTCAGCTCTCTGCTCTGTGCATGATTCAGTCTCTTGAACAGAAACAGAGCTTTCAAGTCTCTTGTTTCTAGCTTCTTATGGAGATGTGGACCCAGAAGTACAGAGAGACGGCTTGCCTATGGCCAGTAGCTGTTTATGATCAAGACTGGTCTTGGGATCTTATTTTTCAGAACATCATTGATTTTACTGAGTGTCTTTGGACAGAGGAATGAGTTAAAGCATAGGAACTTAGATGCCTCCTTAGGTTCCCTCTGTACCTTCAGTGGTAGTGCTTTAGGGCCAAATATCGTGATGGGACTTTTATTCTACATGGCATACACTCTCAGATGTTTGCCCTTGGTCTCCTGCTTTGTGGGCACTTTTTGGGAGTTGGAAAACCGTAAGATCCAAAGTTAACCTGTAAGCTCCACCTTACAAGCATCTCAAAGATGCTTGTAGTTCTTGAGAAATAATGAAGTCACCTGGGAAAATACAGTGGCTGTGTGGTTTTGACCTTAAAACAAGGTGGTTCTGACCAAAGCCCATCAGTGCTTCAAATGTAGCTCAAAATTGTGTTTTTCTCTTGCAAGTTACAAGATTAACATTTGGAGGCCTACATGGAGATAGAAAGATCATTCCACCTCAAATTCTAGAGTTAGGCTCTTCAGACTCCAGGACCACTGCCCTACCCCCACTTCAGTGAATGCTATGCTTGAAAAAGCAAGTATGTTTTAAGGAGGCCTCCTTTGGTATGTCCTAGAGACATTTTTCTATTTGGTTTCAGAATTCTGCTTATGAGGTACACTATCTGGGAACCGGGAGGACCTGTCAAGGTCTATGCTCCCTGCTCAGGATAAAGGGAGATGTCCCATAGTCCACTAGTTAGTTCTGGTTAATAGTGAAATTCAGCCAGAGTCACCAGCTTTCTTGTTTTTCTTCTGACCTTCCCCAAGAGCACGTATTAATGATACCAAGCAGTAAGCTTCAGAGGCCATTGTGCTCCAGTGAATCAGAGAGGCCATGCAGACTGGCATTCGTCAGCAGGGTTCTAATGCCTGGGTGCCACGACAAAGCTTAGGAACCACAGGGGCATTCAGCGACTTTGGGGACCAAGCTCAGGGTTTGGACAGGCCCAACGTGGATTTGTGGGTTGAGGAAACTAAGAGATGCCCAGCCTCTGATGGGTGCCTAGCATCTGGGTTATAAAGGGGGTGAGGGGAGGCTACTAAGAAGTGGCCTCTGATTTTGTTAAGAGAATTTCTCTTGGTCAGACTGGTGGAGCTCTGGAACAGAGGACTCATTGTTAAATGTCGTTCTGTGCCTTGTCTTGTGGATGTTACTTGTTGTGTATTCTGACTCGGGGTGACTGGATAGATAAACGATAGGATACACTGCTCCAGCGGTGACTCCTGGAACTGTGGAGCTTTGGGGACATGGGATATGGCTAGTTTGTCCACAGGTGGGCCTTGTAGCTACTTACTACAATGGCTCTACGATGCAGGCAGGCACTAGCTGGCTGGGCACTGGATTCAGCAGCGGCTACCAAGCTCTGCTTTCTCCACTTTGAAATTGCAGCATTGGAGGATGTAAGGGAAGTTTTGTCTGTCAGTTTGAATATGAATGTGACCACTGCAGTTTTATTTCTTCTGACTGGCCTTGAATGTGTAAGTTTGCTGTGATGTTTCTTCTCCCCACAGCCAGCCAGGCTCAGAATTTATTTCTGGGTTTTCTGGTCAACTGGATCTAACATAATAAAGCTCCAAATGTCATTTGAGTATAAATATTAAATTTGTTTTATGTTGTTCTACTTTATTGAAAGTTTGGCTCTGGAATTGGGTTATGGTTTTAAGGGAATTTCTTTATTTCTATACAAACCATTAAGGATTATAATCTGGCTGTGCTCAAAAAAAAAAAAAAATTACAAAAAGGGGACCTGAGATCCTGAGATGAAATAAATGACTATTTCCTGTTCATTTTCAGGATCCTTCCAGTCAGTTACTCTGATGTCAGTCATCACAGGGTCTCTGGCACTTTTGCTTCTGCTAATTACTGTTGGCCCTTGCATCAAGTAAATGATAATTCCTATCTGGGTACCAGTAAGCTGATAGTTATTAGATCTCACTATAAACAAGTACCTATCACAGAATCAAGGATTCGACTCATGATACAACCCAAGGGGGAACTATAAAAGCCAAAATAAACTTGTAAGTCCACCTGCCCAAGAACCAAGTTACTTTGTGGAATACTGGGAGTTGTAGTTTTTGGGGGGAATAACAAGGCTACATGGGAAAATACAGTAGCCACATAGTTTTGTCCTTAAAAGCCCCTACATGTGTCTGGTAGCCACTCTCTGGGTAACCAGGGGTGGTCCTGACCAAAGTTCATCCTGGTCAGTATTTAATTAAAACTTGCTTCAAATTTGATTCAAAATTGTGGAACTGATTTTTCTCTTTTCAATCTCAGGATTAACAGAACCTTTAGGAGAAGAGATAATCTGAAAGAGGAAGGGTACTGGAGGGTGGGTCTTATGGGGTTATTTCCCAGTAGTTCCTGAATCCTCTACCTTTCTTGATCTCCAGATGTAATGAGTCACCTCACACTGCCACTGCTGTGAGCTGCACCTGCTACCATACCCTGCCTACCTACAGTGGAGCTTAGCCATAAACCATAGCCCAATATAAATGCTTCCTTCCTAAGGTATTTCTTCTACATCTTTTCTCCACAGCAACAAGAAATGACTGCAGATGACTTCCAGAGCTGCTGCTTGTGCCAGATGCTCTCTTTGGTCTTCTTGCTCTGGCTTCTGTGAGTAAGAAAATGCCTTCCTCAATTCTACATGACTCTTCCAATTCAGAAGGTGGACCTTCTGCCTCAGATTCTCTGTAGGACCAATGGTCCCTGAGTTTCTGTGGCCATTGTCACCTTTGTCAGGTGTGTCTTTCCTCAGCTATCAGTGAACCCAGTTCCCATATGACAATGTCCCCAAGGGTGTGTAGAGAGCCTGCAGGGACTCCTGTTCTTTCTCAAGTAGCCTTCTCTGTGCATGAGAGGACACAGAGGGAGAGCTCTTCCTGGCTTTGTTCTGTGAGCCTCTGCATCCCCACTAGAACACTATGGTCACCAGTGGTCTGTCCACTGCAAGGAACAATAGGCAAAGGGGCCATTGGTACAAATGAGTCATCATGGGGAACAGGAGGGTAGAGATGTAGATTTTTTTTTTTAGAACCATTCCAATTTCATGCAGTGTAATTATTTTTAATAAATTAAATAACGAAATATTATGTAATTTATATGCCCCTGTAGAATGTTTTAATGTAAATAAATGCACAAATCAAAATTATAAGATCAAGAAAAAAAACCACCTTTCTTACGATCTAGAATACTAATTTGGACTTGCAAAATTCTTCCACCCTGTTTGTGGAGCACCCTAACTGGAAAGGCAATAAAAAAGGATATGACTGGGATCTGTGAAAGCGTTGGTGAGGGCTGGGCTCACACAATTCCCCTCACTGAAAGAAGGTGATTATACATGAGTGTATATTTGTGTGCTGTGTGGAGAATCTCATCTCTAATAGTACTGTAGATATTACTGATTTATACTTTGTGCCATTTTTTCTGGTATAATCTATCTATCTATCAATCATCTATCTATCTATCTATCTATCTATCTATCTATCTATCTATCTATCTATGTTATGTATATATTAATATATAATAATATATAATTATGTATATATATTATTTACATAATATGTATATATTATGTATATAATAACTATTTCAAACATGAAACAGCATGTCTTGAAGAAAAGATGCCCATTCTAACATGCACAAGGGTGTCTTGGCATGCAGTGGTGGCCTCAACTGAATGTATAGTCAGTCTTATGCATGTCATAGGCTGGGATGAAGAAGGCAATGTGCACAGAGACAACACGGAGAAAGAAGAGCAGCTGATTGGCTGACCTGACAGGGATACAAATCAATACACTCTTTCAGTGGTTTGTAAACATAGCTACTGCTTAAATGAGAAATGTCCCTCATAGGCTCACATATTTGAGCACTTGGTTCTCAGCTGTGGTACTATGTAGGGAAATTTATGGAACATTCAGGAGGAGGAGTCTTGCTGAGGGAGTATGGCACTAAGGGCAGACTTTGAGAGCTTATAGCTTCTCTCCACCTCCTTTGTTCTCTCTGCTTCATGTTTGCAGTTGAATATGTGATTGTTCAACTTTTTGATCCAGCTGTCACGCTTGCCTGCTACTCTGCCTGCCCCATGCTGCCTGCTACTCTGCCTTCCCCATGCTGCCTGCTACTCTGCCTGCCCCATGCTGCCTGCTACTCTGCCTGCCCCATGCTGCCTGCTACTATGTCTAACCCTAACCATTATAGAACCCCTCTCTGGAGCTATAAGCCCAAATACACTCTTCCATAAGTCAGTGTTTTACTACATCAACAGAAAAGTAACTAATGCAACTGTGCATTCATCTTTTGGAGGAGGAGCCCTGGTCCCCTTCTCAGAGACTCTGATATTCTGGGATACAGCTGGGCACTGGAGACTTGAAGGCTCTACGCAATTCTAATTTGCAGCTGCAGCTGAGAACCCCTGTGTTAGGTCTTGGAGACAGGTAAGTGGGTAAACTACTTTCCTTGCAAGCGTGGGGGCTGCCATTTGATCCTCCAGAAATCTTGTAAAAATTTGGGTCTAGTGTGTGGAATCCCAAAGCTAGGCAGAGACAGGCTGATCCCTGTCTTGAGACTTTTTGGCCAGCCAATCTAGCATACCTTGGTAAGCTTCAGGCCAATAAGAGAACTTGTCTCAAAATCCAAGATGGATGATGACTGAGGAACAACAGCCAGGGTTGTCCCCTGACCTCCACAAACATGTTCACACACGTGCACTTGCACATATGGAGAGAGAGAGATGGAAATGAGTGGAGAAAGGGAGGGAGGGAGGAAGGGGACAAAAAAGAAAGAAAAAGAAATGACTTTGTTATTTGTTGGCTGGATGGAGTGATGCCGGACAGACGGGTGGGTGGGTGAATGTGAGGTGAGCATAACTGAGTAAATGAGTGGAGAGCGGATTGGTCACATAAGCTGGGGTTCAATGTGGTTCTCATGATCTGTATGACGTCAGATAAACTCCCTCATTTCTCCCAATTCTTGGGGCTCAATTCTGTGGCCACACTAAGCATTAGCCAGTTCTCAGAGAGACATGCAACTCTAGGTTTTAAAATTCCCATTCTCCTTGGCCAGAAGGTACAATGAGCTCCAGCTCAAAACCTAAGGGTCTAATTAAGGGCTTTTTGAGAAGACTTTCTAGATCTCAATTCAGAGCTTGTGCTCCGTGTTTCTATGGCCTCTTGTCTTTCCTCCTCAGAGAGCTGATCAACTGAAATTGCAAACTGGGCTCATATAAAGAGCAAAGGAAAAACCTCAGTGGTTTATTTCTCCTGGACACACACTGTGTGTCATTTCAGCATTTGAGGACAAACACTGAGACGATCTCTGCAGTAACAACCATTGATGACTTAGCAAGGAATGTGACGTTTCTCAAAGATGCCCCTTCCATTGGCCTGCCCTGCAGGCACTGTTTAAATCTGTCATGTGTCAGTCTATAGACATCTCCCCAAGTGTCAGTTTCTACAGAGACATCTGCGCCTTGTGAAAACAAATGGAGTCTGTCCTCTCAGATCAGCCATGGAGGATCTTAGCCACAGCCAGAGGGGACAGCTAAAGAATTCTCAGTGATCTTTGTACTTTAAAGATGAGAAAGGTGATGGTTAACTGACAGGCCTCACTTCCCGGGTAACACATTGAATTAGCAACAGACCCGCAATGCAAAACCATTTTTCTGCTCCAAGCCCAGCTGCTCGTACATTCAAGTTTTCTTTGGAAAGAGCCCCAAATTCTAGAGCTTGAGGTCTTTCTTTGTGTTCTCAATGCTAAGGCAACCCTATGTTGCCTATGAAGCACTGTTCTGTGGCTTGAACGTGAGAGTCCCCTGTATGTCCATGTGTTTGAACATTGGGTTTCCAGTTGATGGTGCTGTTATGGAGGGCTGTGGAACTTTTTGGGCCTTTGGTGGATGAAGTGAGTCACTGAGGGTGGCCTTGAAATTTGATGACTCAGCCTCCCTTTCTGCTCTCTGTCTTCTGACTATAGATGCAGTGTGACCAGCTGCCTCATCCTCTTGCTGCCATGCCGACTGCATCCCTCCCTAAACCAAAGCCCTTTCTCCCTTAAGTTCATTTTTACAAGACGTTTGATCATGACAATGACAAAGCCAACACACCATCCTTTGAAGTCAACAGTGAAGATGGATTTGGAAGTTACAGAGAGCTGTCATGTCTCAGAGAGCCTGCATGTCATATGTTAGATACCACTTTCTTTTAGGGCATCCGTACCACAGAACTGTGGAAACCCTTTGAGAAAGTTTGTTCAGGAGAATCAGTATTGAAGATCTTTCCACTAGGGCATTTAAAAGGAATGGTGATGTCAGGGTTGGGGAAGAAAACCTAGCACCCTTCCTTATTTTCTGCATGTTATACTATAACCTGTGGGGAGCACATTCAGAGTTAAGTTTGGCTGACTTCTTGCTTGTGATTAATCATAAATGAATCTGCCAACATCTGTCTTTGTTTTGAGTTAAGACGTGTTCCTTTGCTTATGTATATGTCCTTGAGAGACTGTCCAAACCTGAAGGAAATGGCCTTAGTCAGACATAGTATACCATAAGCTTGCCATGTGGCCATTGTTTATCTGTGGTCAGTGTTTATCTTCCTGGAATTGGTCCTGCTTTGTGTTGCTTGCCTTTAAATGACACTGAGAAAGCACACTTGCTTGCTGACATGATGTTGACCAGCAGCCCTCCCATCTCTGTCTCTTGCATCTTCTTTCAGCCTTTCCTATAATCACCCTCACTCCCCCAGCCCTAGTTCCCACGTTGACTGACCAACAGGCTCTGGAAGAATGGCATTTACCGTGGGGCTCAACTATGAGGGCCAAGTGAAGGACACCTTGGAAAAAGTGAGTGCTCAGAAAAAGAAAAGGGATCTGGGAAAAGGGGAGCTTGGTGCAATATTTCTAGGGAGTAAAAGACACAGGGAGACATAGATAAGGGCACTCAGAAAAAGTAAGGGAGTTTGTATGAAGTAAAAGTCAAAAGGAAAAAAGAAGAAAAAGGGAAAGAAAAGGGAGGGGAAAGGAGGGGAGGGGAGGGGAGGGAAGGGGAGGAGAGGGGAGGGGAGAGTAAGGGAAGGGTAGGGAAGGGAAGGGAAGGGAAGGGAGGGGAGGGGAGGGGAGGGGAGGGAAGGGAAGGGAAGGGAAGGGAAGGGAAGGGAAGGGAAGGGAAGGGTTGTATGGTTTTTGGTCAAAAGCTTAAGAACATGTTTCGCTAAAGCAGGGCAACAATTACATAACTTTTTAGATTTTGTAGAAAAGGTTTGTCCTTGGTTTCCTGAGGAAGGTACAATAAATTGAGCAACCTGAAAGAGAGTTGGAGAAAGACTTCAAAATTATTATGGTGTGCATGGAGTAGGTAAAATGCCTGTAGATACTCTTAGTCTCTGGACCCTGATTAGGGCTAGGAGAGAGAAATGGGTTTCGGAGAAGCAACTCCATCAGGGACACTTTGGTGACTAAGAGAGATATTGAAAGTAAGCAGTCCTGAAGCAGCAGCAGGGGTTTGCTCCTGCCCCTCCCTTCTTGGGTGGAGGCGGAGCTTCTCTGGCATAGTGAGTTATGATCCAATCCAGCGGGTTAAAGTCTAAGAAAAATTGTTTTAGAAAATGTTTGAGGTTGCTAAATGCAAGTGATGAAGGTTAGAGGAAACAAAAAAGCTTGGATGATGATGATTTAAAAATAAAAAAATGCTTCAGATGAAAGATGTTTAAAGTTAGAAAATGCAAGTGAGAAATATTGGAGGGTCCAAGAGATGTTTTAAAGTATATGAATGCAAGTTATAGAAATGTAGGAAATTATTTTTAAAGCTGGAAAATGTTTCATATTCCTCTCACATGCTATAGTTATTTCAAAGTTCAGAATTTTAGCATTGATCAATGGACTTCTGATAAGCTAGTGGAACACTGGCAGTTTACAATTCAGTCACAAGCTCAAGATTTCAAATTTCCTCTTGGTTGGTTGTCTTCTAATAAACTTAAAGATGTTTCTCATCGTGCTAAAAACATGTCTGTTCAATCTGTATATCTATAGCTGTAAACTTATAGCTTTTATAACAGATACCTATTAACTATATTTCTAAAATATGGATGTTACTACAATAGTAAAAACCAATGTACATCCTTTTGTAAACTAAAGTTCACATCTGCTTCAGGAAATCAAGAGTCCTAAGACTTGTACCTGCCTGTTACACATCAAATGGACTCCAGATAACTACACTTGCCTATTCTGATTCAATTCAGCAGGTGGGTCCAAATATAATTTATAGAAACTAACATGTATCATACAAGCTAGAAATTGTACACATTGAAAAATGTGTGTATAATATACACATGTATATAATATACATATGTATATGTATAGAATAACTACATGCCTGTTTACACATGCATGTGTATATGTAACTATCTACATTAAATAGTTACATTAAATGTAACTATCTACATTAAATATAAATTATATACACTGAATATGATTTATATATATTATTATATTATATACAGCAAATATAAGTCATATGCATTAAATATTAATTATATATCTTAAATGAAATCATGTTAAATATAATCATGTTAAAAATAACATGTTAAATATAAATCACAAACATTAAAGTATGGATTAAATATGAGTTAAGTCTATAAAATATGTTATAATCTATATAATATACATAATTTTCATGTCCTTAAGGACAGGGAATTATAGAATGAGCCCACAGAACTTTGAAAAATCAGTTACATAACATAAAAAAGGGGGAGTTGTATACGTCTTCACCACAAAACTTTATTTTGCAGTTTTTGACCTTGGATGCCAAGGGACTCTCTGCTGCTGTCTACGGCACCCTACAACAGGAATACTTATGCTCAGGTGAGATGAAAAAGCCTGCTTTCTGACATATGGCATGGTCCTGCTCCAGTATTACTACGGGGAAGAGGCCATGTTTGTGTTTTTTCGCCCTTGCAACCTCCCCATCAAAAGAAACACAAACTCGTTGTGGAAGCTGTAGTATATCATAGTGTGTCCCACAGCATGCCCTTTTGTCCACACTTCTTCTTTCTTTGCAAATGTTCATTGCAATGAGTCATTGGTCTGGTTTGAGGTCTCTGGCTCCCACCACACTATCAATACTGGATCCCCACTGGCCTTCTGCAGGATGTGTCATGGAGATGCTGTAGTTTTGGATCTGTAAGTCTGGCCTCTTCACTCATTCCAGCAGTTCACAGATAAGGTAGATACTGTGATGGGTCAACTCAAAGCTGAGGATCTGGGCCTCAGTGGTGGCCGAGCTGACCAGCCTGGCAGATCTGCTGCACCACCAGGGCTAGCTTTCCAGCACTTCCCCAGCTAGCTCACCAAATGCTGCAGACAGCAAAGGGCACCATGCAAAGCTTGCTTTCCTGAGTGCTGAAGTAGGCAAGGGGCTGGGCCAGCTCTCCTGCTTTCTGCCCTGGTGCTTACAAACCTGTAACCAGGGCTAACTCTACTGTGCTGCCCAGGTGAGGTACAGGGCTTCCAGTATTGCACCCAGTGAGAGGCAGGTACAGTTCCCTCATGACCTCAGGGCCACCTCTCCTGTCTGCCATAGGTGGTGGTATTGATGGAGGCATGACTCCCTTGCCCATGCCACTGCATGTCAGACAAGTTGTGAGGCCATCACTGCCACGCTCATGTCCTTCAGGCAGGCTCACCTGTGCCCCCCACCACCAGGGTCAGCTCTACTGTGGCCCATAGACGTGCAAGGTTTGATCTCCCAAATGCTGCAGTGGGTGAGGGGTGAAGCCAACTCTCCCATGATGCCCATATGAGGGATGGGACCAGCTCTACACAGAAATCAACATGGCCCCAGGTGACTATCCCCAGGCCAGGGACAGCCTTTTGTGGTAACAGATCCTGGCTGCTGCAGGAAGACCATAACCCAGACATAGCAGTGGCAGCACGGGCCAAGACCTCATCACTACAGCCTTAGGTGGCATTACCAGCTACTCACATCAGGTGTTCCCCACCACCCTCAGTTCTCCAGTTCTGCCTCTCTTCATTGTGCATACATTCTGGTTTTTTCTCTTTCTTCTATCTCTTTACCATTTAATTGCTTATCGTAGTGGCATCAGGGCCTCTGTGTGTCTGGGTTGGTCTCAGGAGTGTTTTGTCATGCCCTTGCCATGTATCACAGAGCAGGGGTCATCACAGGCATGATCTACCTACCCCAGCTTCATGACACCAGACTGAGAGTTGTCTCCACCGTGGTTTACCTGCCCAGGCAGTGTGGTAGCAAGCAATCTTCAGTATTAACCTCTCTCCTGCCCCTCTGCCTACAAGCAGCTGGGGATGTTTTCCAGCATGGTGTGGCATGGTATCTGCTTCCTGAGCTCCTGGGCTTACTTGCTTGCTAGTCACTGGCTTTGGGGCTCACTGGGCCTCCTGGCTCATGCCCTCCAGCTGGTTAGGGCTGTTCAGTGGGACTGGGGTGCAGAGGGACCTCCCTGGCATGTTAATAAGATATCACAGTGCCCCTTTGCTCACCTCCAAGTCACAAGAGGCCCCAGGGTTGGCCATCAATACAATCTCTAACTGTATTTGAAATATTTATTATACTCAAACCCACAGAGAAGTGTAGCTTTAACCCTACCTCAAAGAAGCTTCTTTTTGCAACAGATGGAGACTATAACAGAAAATTATAACTGTTCAAAATGGAGAGAGAATAAGTAGCTGTGGGCTGCTTTACTCCAATGAATACGACTGCAATGTAACCCCAATACCTAAAGCTCAGTGAGAACCATGGGAAATGTGGGGGGGGGTGCAGAAGAATTAAAAGCCAGAGGACCATGACACTTGCTGTCGATAGCGTCTTCTAGACGTGAAAGGGAAGCTGCACCTGTAAAATCTCAACAATATGGCTGCCTAAGTAAGACTTTCTTAATGAGAACAGCAGTTGGCATGCCAACATAGATGAAGGAAATTTCCCAAGGCTCCACTACAAGCAATAATTAATGGAGAGAGAGAGAAAGAGAAAGAGAAAGAGAAAGAGAGAGAGAGAGAGAGAGAGAGAGACAGAGACAGAGACAGAGACAGAGACAGAGACAGAGAGAGAGAGAATATGAATGAAGAATCAGTTTTCTCGAGGAACAAGCTCCTGGATAAGCTATGTGATCTCAAGTGGTCAGCCCTGAACACACATACTGAGCAGCAACACTAAGGGAATCCAGTAGGGCTTTGTGCATTTTTATATAAGTATCGTATTTATATTATATAAATATATTAGGGTTTATATATAATATATTCATGAATTTGAGAGGGAATAGGTATGGGGACACAAAAGGAGTTAGAGGAAAAAGGAAGGGTAGAAATCATAAATCATAGTCCTGATGAATAAAATCCTCAAAACCTAAAAAACAAAAAAAATCTAGATTTAAAATCTTTTTAAAAAGAAAAGGAGGTGTATTTCAGGTAAGATTGAGCATAGTCCTCTGAAGATGAGAAGTGGGCCCTCTCAAATGATGGGGTCTCTATGTAGCCTGACATTTCACTCTTTAGGGTGATAGAACAAGGTAAAGAAAGAGTCATGGTGGTCTGCAAAGCAGGCTGTGAATCGGGCGGATCCAAGCACTGGTTTCATCTCTTTTGTTCTTGTGTGACTGGGTCCAAGCCTTCTTGAGTGTCAGTGGAGGACTGGGTGTCAGATACATACATGCTGCTGGGTGAGAGAGAAAACTGATCCCACAGATGGGTCCTGAGGTTGATTCCTTACTCACTTTGTCCCACCACCTAGAGACTCTGCTCCTGGACTGAACCTAAGAGTAGCCCTGTAAGCCCAGTCTTGAAATTGGCCTTATTTTTATAATTTTCCCAATGGGGTGGGATCTCCAGGATAATGTATGGTTTTTCTGTGGGGGAGTATGTGACAGAGACACCTGGGTGAGGAATCACTTGGGCAGCCTAAGAATAAGTCAACGTCAAAGACTGCAGAGACTGCAGAGACGGAAGGAATATTTGCTGGCCTGGACCTGTCATCCCGGCTGGTTGGAAGGGAACTCAGGGGAGGTGTGGTGGAGTGGAGGTTACCAACTCATAGCCACTAAGCGGCTTCACGCTAAAACTGTTGACAAAACTTTGGGAACTACCCTTAGAGTTATTTTGTGGGTGTTCACCATGTTGAGTCCCTCTTCTCCTTAGGAAACGTCTGGAAGAATCTTCTTTGCTGTCTGCAGCAGGTGGATGCACCGTTTTAAGTAGCTGAGGAAGCGCAGCGTCCAGGCCGAGGTTCTTGAGAACCTTGTCCTGCGTTAAGGGAGAGAAGTCCTTCTAAGGCCTGTGGGCGCCTGCAAAACACCAAGGGAAGACTTCATCTGGGGAGCTGAACAGAGTGACCATTCTTTGTAAGACACTGAAGCATCACCAGGAAGTAGACAGTGGCTTCGTAAGTTGAGAAGTGGTCGCAAGGGCCATACAGTGTTCCGCTGACTCCAGGTCTCTTCTGCACCATTGAGCCTTTCTAGCCTTACTGTCAGTTGTCTTAGCTCTCACGTGGAAGTAGAGACCTTGCTCTTTTTCTGTGTGTTCCGCTGGGTCACTTTGAATGTCTTTCAAAGAAGAGTAACTGAGTGCTGGATGAGGACACAGGCCCCTGGTGGCATTTGTAATGCCAGGCAGACAGATTCAGGGTTGTGGGTGTGGCCTCCATTGGTCTGAGGACAGTGATGAGAATTCCAGGAAGCCCCTCCAAGCTCAGGGCTCCTTACATTCTTTCTGCAGCAGAGGAGCTGCTTCCCTTAGATTTATACGCACAAGACACGAAAGGGCTAATAATTACTTAGAATAAGGAGTATAATTTTGCAATTTAATTTTATAGTTTTGATACCAATTGACACCTGGGGTTGTGTGCTTTTAAGTAGCAAAATGGTTTAGGTCTTTAAGTTACAGCCACCACAGTAAGCTATTTTTATATCGATTTTTGTCTGTACCAAAATAGCAAGAGAGGGAAGAGGGAATATGATGGGCTGTTGACAGTGCATCAAGTCCAAGTTCACTGTGCCTGTGCCTACAGTGGCAGCACAGATTTACTGGAAGCTGCTAGAACAACAGCCAAGGCTGTCTTGTCCTGAGTAAATTCCCAGGGCAGGCCAGTTTGGGAAGGGCCATACTGATTGGAACAGCCACTTCTGAGTGGTCTGAGTAAGTGCACAAGGCTATGTGAGGGCAGTGACCTCAGCTGCATTCTGGAAGCTTGAGAGGGGTTTAAACCCAGATGCCCATATTGCACTCCAGCCTAACCAGCCAATTTGGATGCCCGGGGGGTTGGGGGAAGGGGTAGGTGAGATCAGATCAGGGAGGAAAGTCACTAAGTCTGCAGGTCTCCATCTGCCCTGGCTCTGGGCTCAGTGGGGAGGAGTCTGAGAGAAACCAAAAGGAGAACTGGACATTTTAAATTACCTTGGTGTCTTAGTTAGGCTTCCTGTTGTTATGATAAAATGTCATGACTAAAAGTAACTTGGGGAGGAAAGAGTTTATTTCAGATCAGTGACTGTCAAGTCACTCAATCACTGAGGGAAGTCAAGGCAGAAACCTGGGGACAGGAACTGAAGCAGAGGCCATGGAGGAGTGCTGCTCAGTGGCTTGCTTGTCAGGACTCCTGCCTGGGTGGGGCACAACCCTCCCAGATCACTCTTCAATCAAGTAAATCCCCATAGACTTGCCTACAGGCCAATGTAATGGAGGCAATTTCTCAATTAAGGGTTCCTCTTCCTAACTGATTCTAGCTTGTGTGAAGTTGACAGAAACCAGTGACACATTTGGAGAAGATATAATATCTTCTCCACAAACAAGGAACAAAGGAGCCCCACTTCCTGTGGGGGCTATGTGTGAGAAGGAGCTAGAAATGTTCATGTTTTTTCCAGATTAAAAACAAAACAAATTTATGCATGGCTGGGTGTGGTGGTACATGCCTTTAGTTCCAGCACCCGGAAGGCAGAGGCAGTCTTAGGAGTTTTTGCCAGCCTGGTCTACAAAGCAAGTTCTAGGACAACCAAAGCGTCACTATGAGACCCTGATTCAAAAGACTTTCTTAAAAATATACATATATGTGCATATTTATGTACCTATTTGTTAAAATAATATTTTATAAGTATGTATTTTTATGCTTCACACACAAAGGTAATATATTAAAATGTGTTGGCTCTCAAGAGCTCTAATTTATTATAGTATAGAGTGGACAGGTAAGGAAGAGGTCAGAGGCCTCAGATGCTTTCTCTGGGAGAATCTGATGTCCTGGTCTAAAAACTTGAGGCTGCGTGACCTCATGCAGGTAGCTCTCACCTCTGCATGAGTCACTGACTGTACCTGTGCCCACACACACCCCATGGTCCAGCAGAGGAGCTCACACCTGCTTCTTCTAGTAATTTTAGATTTGGTCACAGTCTTTGTTTCAATACAGACTTCAGCTCTGGGCCTCTCATACCTCTTTTTTTCTGTTTGAAAGCCATCACATAAGCTGGGCCAGGGTAGTGTATACCTGTAATCCCAGCACTTGGAAGGCAGAGGCGGAGGCGGAGGCGGAGGCGGAGGCGGAGGCGGAGGCGGAGGC
>JANHMN010000001.1:115282996-115338795 GCA_030674055.1 Rhabdomys pumilio
TCTGCCCAGAGAGCCTCTTTTTGACTACCTGTGAATGACAGTCTCCTCATTGCTGTCTTTGTTCAAGATGTAGAACTTTCATCTCCTTCTCCAGCACCATGTCTGCCTGGACCCTGCCACATTTCCTGGCATGATGATAATGGACTAAACCTCTGAAACTGTAAGCCAGTTCCAATTAAATGTTTACCCTTATTAGAGTTGCCATGGTCATGGTGTCTGTTCACAGCAATGAAACCCTACAGAGAAAGTCTGTGATTTGAAGACGTCCTGCCTGCCGTATATCCACTGCCTGCTGTTTATTCAGTGTGCCTACTCTGAGATCCCTGATGTGTGTCTTGTCAACAGTGATACAGAAGAAAGACATGTAGGGTTGACCTTGGCCCCACCATCCAAAGGCTTTCATTTTTCCGTTTGCTTCCCTCTCCTCACCACTCCTTAGCTAGGCTGGATCGGAGGCTAATTCTTCTCTAAAAGCTCCGTGTTTCTCTCCAGTGGAATACTGCAGTAGGAAAATAATGTTTGATTCAGAAAGAAAGCCTAACATGGCCTCTCAGCGTGTAACTTTTGAAAAGACAGAAAGTGTGAAGCAGATAGAAAGTCTGACGGAAACAGGTGGCATGGCTTCAGAAAACCTCAGAAACTCTCATCTACATCAAAGTCCCTGTCAGCCCCGCCCATCGCCCTCTGGTTGGTGGTTGGTTCACAGAGTTCGTCTGGTATTCTTCTATCACACCCTGTCCTCTGCTGTCTCACTCCAGGGGGTTGTTTTGGAAATGCCATCACTTGTTAGCATAGCTTTTATCCCAGTGGGATACCTTTCCTGTCTGCTGTTTTCCTTTCAAGTAGGCAGGACCATCACCTCACTCAGAGAGTTTTATTCAACACACCCCTGTTGTTTGAGGAAGCTGAAGAAACTTTGATTAACAAGTGTCCAGGAGGGGCACTTTAACCGTGCACAGCATCCCTTGGAGGCTGGCATTGGAGCTGCTCTTAGGAATTACAGCCTTGTAAGTACCACCACCCGCCTCCGTCCCCTGAGGTGGGGACCAGAGGGTGAGCTGCGTACAACTTCCTCTAATGGAAGCTTCTCCAAATGTTGACACTAGTGCTGTGATTTGAGCTGTCAGGTTGCTTCTGGGTAAAGTCACCCCTCCCAGGCAATGCAGACTCTCCCATTGGGAATTCTGGAGCCTGGAGAAATGGCTGGAAAACAAGGAGAGGTCAGGAACTCAGAGGAAGGGCGGAAAGACACACTCATTGATGAGAAAAGTTTGGAGCTGATCGTCATTGTCCTTGCATTTGAATACTTACTTGTCTCATTCTCTTTTCCTGGTGCTGTTATATAACACCCTGAGAAAAACAACTCATGGGCGATGGCTGTTGGGGCTCACAGTTCCAGGTTCGGAGCAGCAGGAGTTTGCGGAAACTGGTTATACCCCATCCACAATCAGAAGAGAGAGCAGAGATAAGTGCATGCATGCCAGTAATCAGCTTGCCCCTCTCCGTTATATAGTCCAGGATCCCCTGACCAGGGAATGGCCCCCCTCCCACCACATGGATAATGAAATCAAGACAATCCTTCACTGGGCATCAAGGCATGCCCAGTGAGGCTCATCTCCCAGGTGATTATAGTTTCTGTCAAGTTGACAATTACATTTTCAAATGACTTTATAGTCCTCAACTTCCTTCTCCCTAAACTATTGAGAACACACACACACACACACACACACACACACAGCATATATATGCACAATGATGATCTAATCTGTTAGATCCAATAGGAGGCTGATACTATCAGCCTCGTCTCAATACAGATAGATGGAAGAGACTCTATGAGGCAAATATGAAACCTCAGGCCATTATCTGCACATGAAAGAAACAGGAAATTGATATTAGTATCATGATGGGGAAAGACAAGTTGGGCTTACTTCATGCAAGAGATTTCTTTCAGATTTGCCAAGATCAAATCTTCAAACATTTTTGTTTTCCCCACCTTGGAGGAAAAACTGGGAAGGGGGATAACATTTGAAATGTAAATAAATAAAATAACCAATAAAAAAAAAGATTCTGGGCCTCTTTGCCTGGTGGATCTGCCAGAGGGGAAGTGGAAGAAGAAGCCAACTGGAACCTGGATGTGTGCCTGGGTGGAACTTCACTGTTGGGTGAACTGGGCCAGAGACTTACATTTAAATCCCAGGGACAGTATGTTAGTTCCTATTGCCACTGTAACAAATAGCATAGTTAGTGCTTACAGTGCTTACTGTGTCTGTCAGTATCAGCGTCAGAGTTCTAAACAAGCCTCACTGGAATAAAACTATCTTGTCTCCTGGGTTTTGGTGCTTCCTGGAGGTTCTTGAAGACTGTCTTATAATTGTCTTTCCCAGCTTCTACAGATGTTTTCTTGGGTCTGGATGACCTGACTTGTACTGTCAAGGTGACGGTGATATCTTTCTCACATCATTGGCCTCACACCCTACCTTATTCTCATACATCTGAAGACGTCTGTAATTGCACTGGGCCCTGCTTGGTGACTCAACATGATCTCTCTATTTTAAGCCAACTGATAAATGGCTTTAATTCTTCTTTGCTCTGATAATTTATTCTAGGGATTATGCTCTAGAGGGCTGAGACTTCACCCTAGGACACATCAGACAACCTTGGGAAGATTTTAGTTTGCCTAACAAAAGTGTGTGTTCAGTCTGATGTGGGTAAGTACATCAGAAAGAGAATGAAAGGTGTCAATGTAAACCCACAAGTTTCTTTGCAGCGGGAATAAAGGATGCTTTATTCTGAAGCTAAATCTGAGTAAGTATGGCTGAAGACCCTAAAACCCCATATTCTAGCATGGTGACTGATGTGTTTATAAAAAGAGAAAGAGAAAGAGAGTATGTTCTGTGGGTGTGTGGTGATGTAGGGGGAAAGGGAATGTCTCAGTGGGCCCATGCCAAAGCATCTCTTTCCCTCTCCCCCCCAGACCAGCCACACACTGATATAGTGTAGAATAGAATTTATTCAGGACATAGGGAGGATAGGGAGGGGAGTTAGAGGGTAATAGAGGCAGAGAGAGAGAGAGAGAGAGAGAGAGAGAGAGAGAGAGAGAGAAGAAGAAGAAGAAGAAGAAGAAGAAGAAGAAGAAGAAGAAGAAGAGGAGGAGGAGGAGTAGAGAAGTATAGGCTGGCCATGAGCACATGGAGAGGGGAGAAGAGAAGGAAGAAGGGGAGAGGGGACAGAGGAGAAGCAAGAAGCAAGAGAGGTGCAAGAGAGGGAGGAGGGGGCAAGCAGCCACTTTTATAGTGGGCCAACCATACCTGGCTGTTGCCAGGTAACTGAGGGGGTGGAGTTTAGACAGAATGCTAACAGTGACAATTCCGTGACATTTTTACTGTAGCAGAACAGAGAGAGTCAAGAATCCAAGCACCTCTAAAGCACACCAGTGGAAACATGAGACAGCAGACTGCAGTAAAGCGCCTGGATCTCTGCTATATGTCAAAGGTGTTATAGAATGACATTCTTAGCCTTTGGGTAGGAGCTATTGATCTGTTAGGCAAACTCAAGTACTTAATAGTCACAGAGATGTTTGCTCAAATACAGAGGTGGGCAACGAATGGCTTCTTAGGAAGGCTAAAGATAGCCCCAAATTGATTGTCTCTGGGCCTGCACCATGGTACTTCCCCATAGTCATAGACGTTCTAATTAGTCTGTGTTGCAGAACCTTGTACATAACTGTGACCTTTTTGCCTGGAACTTCAGTTCACAAAGGTCATGTGCTTATCCAGTGAGATAAAGACCCAAGAGCATTTGCTTTGGAGAGGAAGAATGAAATGGATGAAAATAGGGACAAACTTTTTTGTTTAATTTAAAGGTACATTTATTTGTTTGTAGGGGGGTAGAACCACAGCACACATGCTAAAGTCAGAGACAGCTTGAGGGAGTGGTTCTCTCTTTCCACCATGTGGGGACCAGAGATTAAATGTGGGTCATCAGGCTCCACAGCAGATACCTTTGCCTGCAGAGCCATGTAAAGGCCTCGAACTGTTTTGTTTACTCCACTTGAAGTCAGTCAGATTTACTTTCTAGGAGTACATATGAACAAAAAGAGTTTTCGATGTTTAAAAAGTCATTAAAGTGAAATTCAAATCTGTATTTGTCATTTGACACATTGTATACAGTCCTGGGTCTTTTGAAAACTACGGTACTTCCTGGATTTTATGGCAGGATCATTTAGAGATCGGTTCATGACCCTAACTGAGAATAGGAACTGGAAGTGTCTGTAGATCTATCCCTGAAGGCCCACCACGTTGGCTTGCTTGTGGTGACTGGGAGACTGCAATGCCGAGAGCTGTCCGATGGAACAGGCAGCTCAATCACGTGATCATGTGTCTGTGGTTTTAGAGAGATGACCTGGGCAGATGGCGTCCTCCTGCCGTGTCTAGGTCTCTGGTTCTTCCTCCAGCTTCTTTGTGTCTGCTAGCCTTTCAGATTCCACCCTCACTCATCTCCAGTGCTTCCTCCTCAACTCTCATTCCTCCAGGTTCACTTTGCCTTGGTCCATCTGACTTTCAGGTAAGCACTTACTTGTTTATGTTTTCTTTTGTTAAAAAGATTTATTTTACTTTTATTTACATGTATATATAAATACCTATATGTGTATGCGTATATGTATATACATGTGTATATATATGCAATGATATATATGTGATACTATATGTGATAAATATATATGCACATGTATGCTAGTGCTCTCAGGGCAAGAAGTATATCCATATGTATGTGTGATTCTATACATATATACATATACACATACACATATACACACACATATATGCAAGTGCCCCCAGGGGAAAGCAGAGGGTATCCAGATCCCCTGGAGCTGGAGTTCCAGGCAGTTATGAACCACATGACATGGAGAACCAAGCTCAGGTCCTCTGCAAGAGCAGCAATCAGTCTTAACTGCTCAGCAGTCTCCTCAACCTCTCTTCTGTCTTTTTTTTTTCAGGTATTTTTATACTCCTTAACATCATTTTAACTTTTGATTAAGTAAACACTCGGGTACACACACAAATATTTGCATCACAATTACCAAGAGTGCTTTTCTACCCTACTTCAAAAACAAGCAACAAAAGAAATTTTAAGCTTACTTCAAAAGGAAAAAAAACCACCCCTCAAATTTTCTAAGGACTATTAACTCCTCTGTCATCAAGGTAAACACTTGTAAATTAGTAAGTGTTCTCACTTGATCAGAGTGCCTGCTAAGTTTGGCTGGAGAGATATCCACATGGAAAGTCATATTGAAATTACATCAGGTTGCATCTGATGTGACAACACACACACACACACACACACACACACACACACACACACACACACACGCGCGCGCGCGCGCGCACACACACACACACATTTGCCTGTCCCTGTCATGACTGAAGACTGGAGAGATGCTTTCTGTGAATACAGCAGATGCTTAGCTATACTTTTGCAGTTATTATCATTATGTGACACACTAGCCCACCCACAATGGAGCGGTACTGCTCACCTGTATGTTTTGCCTGTTTTACTAGGGCACATGACGGCCAACTGGTCTACTTCACTGGTACAAGATATGGACAGTGGCTACCCCACATGCTGAGGCATCTCATCTGGGAAGGCTTAACTGTCTACTGCCAGAATCATCCAGAAGTTTCTCCACACAATATGTCTGGCAGTTGCTGTTGCTGACAATATTCTTAGTTGGGTTGGGTTGTCCAGATCCCCATGGGGACTTGCTCCATGGTCTCTTTGCCCAGGCTGCCTTGGGTTTCCTTAGGAAAGGTGTAGGATTTTAAGCACAAGAGTAAGAGAGGGTTGTACAGATTTCTTGCCGTGAAATTTCTTTTAAGATGTGGAGAATCCCAAAAGATGAACCCAATTTTTGTTTCTTAATTCTCTGCCCATACACTCCTTCCACTGGAAAAACACTCACAATATCACCCGTGTGCCTGGGGACTTGGTGTCCTCAGACAGTACCTTGGCTTTGCTTTAAGCCTTGATGACTCATCACACGGAACCCTTCCAGAATAATTTCTGCAGGTGGCTTTGTTCACATCTCTTGCTCTCAGAGCTCAGCAGAGGTGGACTCCCTGCAATGTTTTAAGTTTGATTTTTGAGTTGTTTTGGTCACTTATGTCATTCAGATAGGCACGTGCTGAGTTCCTTTAGTCATTTTATATTAAAATTCTCCATTGTAGAATGCTCCTATAACCTGTCTATTATGATCAGAGGTCACCAGAGGTTTCTCATTGTCGGGCAGAGAATCTGACTTGCAGGCAAATGAACTAAGAAAGAAACCCTGTTTCTCTGTACAGCAGGAATATAAAATACAATATTTAAAGAATAGATACAAGGGACTCTAGATAGCTTGCTGGAGTACAAACCTAGTGTGTGTGAAACCCTGGCTTCCATTTTTAGCACCTCACTAACCTGGCACAGTAGTGCACTCCTGTAATCTCAGCACTTGAAGCACTTGAGAGAGAAAGATAAGAAGGCCAGAAGTAAATGGTCATCCTGGCTACTGGGTGAGTTCATGAGTTCGAGGCCAACTTGGGGGAAAAAGGTAGACCATCAAAGAGCACTAGATATCAATACATTATTTCATTTTTATGTAATTTATGTTTTTATTGAAAATAGAATTTTTCATAAAATATATTCTGATCACAATTTCTCCTCCACTGTCCATCCAATCCATACTTTATCTTACTCTCTCTCTCTCTCTCATTCGAAAATAAATGGGAACTTTAAAAAAGAGGACAAAACAAACAAACAAACAAACGAATGAGGAAAAAAGAGCCAAAGAAACATACAGATGCAGAGACAAACATACTCAAACACACAGAAATTCCATAAAAACAAAAAATTAGAAAGCATAATACATAAGCAAAAGACCTGTAATGTTAAAAAAAATAATAAAGCCAAACAGGGTGCTATTCTTAAACAGCAAGACTTACAGAAATTGTGTAAGTTTCTTTTCCATATGTTTATTTTCTTTTCCATATTCTTCTGTGAACAAAGCTCCATTCTCTCCCAGTTTCTGGCTTTCCTGATGTGCATAAAATCTTTAGTCTCTCTGATCCTTACCTCTGCGATGAGATAACATAGATGGCCTTACAGAAATGGCCTTCCCTGTGTGGCATCCCACTAGTTTCGTCTCCCTTAGCCTACTTGGTCTGATGAATGGCGTCACCCCTTAAATCAGAATTGTTCCCAGGAAGTCTTCCAAACTAAAGACTGGTTGGACTTGGAAGATGCTAGAAAAGTCTTCATAAATGGGGGAATATCCTTTGAAATTAGTGACTCTCCATAGCAAACACAACTACCTGCTCAAAGTCTAGATGTAAGTAACAGATGGGCCCCCTTTCTTTCCTTTTTAATCAAACTGTTCACTTCATGAGCATGGAACAGGTTCGAACTTGGGCCAGACCCTGTGCAGATGCTCGGCAAGAACTAGTTAACACAGCGCTAGCTCTCAAAGAGTTCATGGTTTAAGGAAACAGGAAATTGGTTCTGTAGACATTGGGTGGAGTGCAGTGAACCTGCTGGGGGCCACAGATAGGGGGTTTAGAAATAGCTGGAAAGGGTTGCTTCAGCCAACACGGTGAGTGTGCTCTCTCAATGTGTTTCTGGCCAAGTTCATTCTCTCTGCTGCAAGAGCAGTGGTCCTGGCACAGAAAAATAGCCATTTCTTAATTGGTTCTCCCAGTGACATGAAAACAGAGAGTTTGAAGATTTATGTTCTTCTTGCAGAATTGGTATAGGTGCTTGAAATCCAAGTCCCCATCTGTCTTCTGATCTCTCCATCCAGTGTTCCTAAGTTCATCTCAGGAAACGGCAGGGGCTTTGTTTCAGCAGGATCTAGCTCTAGCTTCAGGATTGTTCTATGCTGCATGGAGCCCCTCACCCTTTCAGCTTTGGTCTTGAAGTACCTTGTATTGGTCGCTATGCACCACTGCCGCCTGCCTGTTACCACCTTCACCCAGGATCAGGTTGAATAAGGTCTTTATTCATTCTGTCTTTTGAAAGTTTGTCTACCACACCTGTTTCTAACACTGAGCAAATTGGTTTGCTGGGGAGCTGAGCAAACTCCACAATTCCACTCAGAAAACCGAGAGATGAGGCATGTCACCATTTCTAGATTAACACTTCCCTATGCAACACAGAAAACTTACTTTGTGGTTCTTGGGATAGAAATGGGTTTGAAATAAAACATCCACAAGAGGGTAAACTGAGCAGAAGTAGAAGCTAGGAAAAAAAAATCTCATTAAGTAGAATTCAGAGGCTGGAGAAATGGCTTTCTGGGTAAGAGTGCTTGCTACTCAACATGAAAATGTGAGTTCAGATCCCATAAAAAGCCAGGTGTGGCCACCATAAGCACCTGCAGCCCCTTTGCTGTAGGGGAGAAGACAGGAGGTTCTATGGAGCTTTGCAGGCTACCAGCCTGGCTCTAGGTTCAGTTGAGAGACCCTGTCTCAAGGGAATAAAATGAAGAGTGACCTAGTAGGATACTCAACGTCCTCCCCTGGCCTCTACGGCTACCCACAGATGTGAGCACCGGCATGCACACACTCCTTCATACTCAAAAAAAAATGCAAAACTAGGCAGAATTCAGCACAAAATGATGATTGAAAATATAAAAAAACACTATAAATTATGAAAATGATATGGAAAGAGATCTCATAATATTTTATGCTTTCACACTGACAGCTGTAACATTGTAACTTTTGGGGGGTGAGGTTTAGTGATGTGAGCTCCTTACAAATTGTGGAAGGTTCTCAGAATCCACTTGGGTCCTAAGAAGGAGTTATTTATGGATAGGAGGGTAACTCAGAATGCTTTTTTATTGAAACAGTTTTTCACACTACTGTGTGAGTGTGGTGTGGCCCAGCACTACTTTTCCTTGGTTTGCCTTGTGATTGAAGAAGACACATGAGCGTGAGGCTGAGTCTAGCCATGTTTGCTCTGCCTTTCTCCCTCTCTGTTTCTTAGGGGAAAGCTTCAGTCTGTACTGCATTGCCAGGTCCTGGTACAGGCAAAGCAGAACTACTGTTGTTGTTTGAGTGAGAATGGCTCCCATAGACTGAAATGTTTCTGTGCCTGTCCCCCAGTTGGTGAACTGTTTATGAGGTATGTTCTCATTAGAATACATGTGGTCTTGTGGAAGAAGAGTATCACTAGGGATAAGCTCTCTCTGTCTCTCTCTGTCTCTCTCTCTGTCTCTCTCTCTGCCCCTCTCTCTCTCTCTCTCTCTCTCTCTCTCTCTCTCTCTCTCTCTCTCTACTTCCTGACCAAGGATCAGAATGTAAAACTCTCAGCTACTTCTCTATCCCCATACCTGCCTGCATGTTCCTCACACAATGATGGAATAAGCCTCTGAACCTGTAAGCAAGCACCCAGATAAACATTGCCCTTTGTAAGAGTTATCTTGGTGATGGTGTCTCCTCACAGCAATATAACATGAAGAAGTTGGTACCAGGAGTGAGGAATTGATGTGATAGATTTGACCATGCTGTTGTTCGGAAGAGTATGGAAGGCTTTGGAACTTGGGACTAGAAAAGTGGTTGAATGCTTTAAGTGGGGCTTAATGGCCATCCTAGTAAAAACATGGAAGACAGTGGTACTGAGGTTGATATAAACTGTAGGATAATAACTCAATAGGTTTCAGAAGGGAAGAATATTAGCGATTATTCTTGTGATATTTTGTCAAAGAATATGGCTACTTTTTTCCTTGTCCTAAAAATCTTCTTGAGACTAAATTTGAGTTTTGAACTAATATCACCAGCAGAGGAGACTTCAAGACAGCTTAGTGCTGACTGTACCATGTGGCTATCAGTAACCAATCTTATGCAGCTCTACAATAAAAAAGGATGACTGAGGCAAGGAGAAATAAAAAAATGTGTGAGGAGAAAAAGAGTGCCAGGAAATGCGATGTTGGAGCCAAGTCAAGCTCAAGGAGATTACAAAGTTTAAAGAAAAGCCTAATGCTAAATGGAATAAAGAGAGTAGTGACCTCACCAGCTAAGCTTCCAGTCTTTTTGAAAAAGAATTAAGGGAATATTTAAGTAGCAAAGAAAACCACCAACAATTGAAAGTTTGTGAAATGTAATGCAAGGTGGTGCCCAGGTTCTAGCCCCACAACCAGAAGAACTTGATAGCTTTGGACAAATAGTTCTAGCTTAAGAGTCGAGGATACAGGAAAGGGGTTATAGAATCTTTCTCCATGATCAAGGAAAGCTGCCGAGGACAGGCATTCGGAAGAGCAGTTCCTGCATGGAGCCTAGAAAGGTCATTGTGTGATGCTGTGAAGGTGCAACCTGAATTGTGTTGGAGACTTCAAGGTGCTGGAGATGCCAGAGCTGTGGGATATACCTGCCAAGGAAAGCTGCTAAGAGGGAGTGGAACCAGTCCAAGAGAGAAAGGTGAGTTACACTCAACACAGATGAGAAGAGTGAGATCTGAAAAGAGCTTTGACACCAGACATGGAGATGTAGAATTTGAAGCTTGCCCAGCTGGTTTTGAGTCTTGCTTTGGTCCAGTATTTCCTCACTGTTCTGCCTTTCCTCCCTTTTGGAATGGTAATGTATGTTCTGTGCCACTGTATGTTGAAAAGATGTGATCTTCTTTTCTATTTTGACTTTATAGGAGATTACAGTTAACAGATTGCCACAAGTCTCAGAAGAGACTTTGAACTTTTGAACAGTGTTGAGATTGTTACAGATGATGGGGATTTTTGAAGTGGATTCAATGCATTTTTGTATTATGATATGGCCACAAGTCTGTGGGGACTAGGGAATGGATAGTAGTGGTTTGAGAATGTCCCCATAGGCTCAAATATTTGTATGCTTAGTCTCTAGTGGGTGACCTGTTTGAGAAGGGTTAGGAGTTATGGAGTAGGTATGGCCTTGCTGGAGAAAGTGTGCTACCAGGGGTTGGATTTGAGGTTTCAAAAGCCTATGTTAGGCCTAGTATCTGTTTCTGTCTCTGTCTCGCTGTCAGTCTCTCTCTCTTTTCTGACTCTGTGTCTATCTGTTTCTGTCTCTGTATCTATCTCTATTCCTATCTCTGACTGCTGCCTAAGGATCTGGATACAAAGCTCCCAGCTACTTCTTCAGCACTGTATCGGTCTGTGAGCTACCATGCTCTCCACCACAGTGGTAATGAACTAAGCCTCTCCAGTTCCTTTCCTTTATAAGAGCTGCCTTGCTTATAGCATCTCTTCACAACAGTAGAACAGTAACTAAGACACCTATCTGAAGATATTTCTTGAGGGAGAGGGAGGCTAGACATGGCAGAGAGATGGGGAAGCCAAGGCAAGAATGAGGAATAGTTGAAGATGTTTTTTTTTTCTAGATTGCCATGGCAATGGGATGTGCGAAGGAGAAGGATAACTTTTATTAAATACTAACTGTATGCCTGGCACTGTGTAATAGATTTATATATTACAATGGTGAATTATTTCTAAAATGGCTAAGATATGTCCCTGATTAACAATATCTCTGAAATGTGAGTACCTTAACTTCAAAGAGAGAAAAATAAGAGAAAAATTTGCTAGATTGTTATTTGTAATAAAAATAAACAACTTTTGAAACAGTTATAATGTAAAAAAAATTTAATATAAATACATTCTGTATAAACACCTTGAATTTTATACAAATGCATCTTGCAAATCAGTTGAAGAATACAATATGTTCCTGTCATTATTTCCCATAGATTAAAACATCTGCATGTGCCCAGAAAAGAAACAGCATGCTCTGTAAAACCCCAAAACCTTAGGCACATAGGCATGCATACAAAAATACATTTTGTTTAGTTTTTCACATGATGAGAATCAGGATGTGCAATGCTCACTCACCACCTTAAAACTGCCAAGAAATATGTAGATTTAATTCTTTGGAAATGCTTGAGGGAGAGTCTGTCATCCTTGAAGCTGATATAATTGCATCTGTAGAACCCAAAGAGAAGGTGATGCAGTTAGTCTGCTGAGAAGGTGGCTCTGCACCAACTGTTCTGCTCCAAACTCCTCCCCCTCCCGCCTGTGTGTCTGCAGTGTTCCCATGATATACAAGGTCTTTACAATGTCTCCTGCCTGGATGACATCATTTGGGTCATCCATCAGTTTGATTTCCTTCTGTCTTGATGACAATGCCATGGAGTATCTTAGCATCACTATGTCCTGTACTGGCTGATTTTATCACCGTGACACAAGCTAGAGTCATCAGAGAGGAAGGAGTCATAACTGACAAAATACCTCCTTAAGATTCAGTTGTACTTCTGGCCTACTTCCCCGCCAGGCCAGATCAGCCATCTGGCAGATATCTGCCCAAACACTGCAGCCTGTGTGCTTCCCAGGAGGTCCTCAGTGACCAAGGACACAAGTGAGAATTTCACCCAAATAACCATGCCAACTGGGATACCTACACAGCCCAGCTGACTTGGGAACTACTTCCCCTACCCTCTCACCTCTCAGGTCTACCTTTCTTCCTACCCACTTTTCCACAGAGCCAGATCATTGACTTGGGAGATACAGGCCTAAACAACAACCTATGTGCTTCCTAGGAGATCTGCAGTGACCAAAAGCAGTGAGCTCTACCTTCCTTCTGGCCTACTTCCCCACCCAAGCCCAACCAGCAGCCAGATACTTGCCTAAGTGCTACAGGCCAAGAGCCTCCCAGGAGGTCCACAGTAACCAAGGGCACAGGAGGTCTGCAGTAACCAGGGGCACAGGAGGCCTGTTCTAACCAGAGACACAGGAGGTCCACTCTAACCAGAGACAACACTGCCTGCCTCCAAGGAAACAAGCCCTAACTCAGGTCATAGAGCTCTACCTGCCTCCAAGGAGACCAGTTTCAGTTAGAGACACTCAGGACAGTTAATAACAGAGAGAAACAAATGACCAGAGGCAAGCACAATAACATAAACGACAGAATCCAATGCAGTTTGGCACCATCAGAACCCAGTTCTACCACCACAGCAAGTTCTGGCAACCCTAATATGAATGAAAAGCAAGAAAATGGCCTAAAATCCCATCTCATGAAGACAACAAAAACCTTTAAAGAGGATATAAAGAACTCTCTTGAAAAACAAAAACAACAAAAAAAACAACAACAAAAAACAAAAACAAAAAACACGCACAAATAGGTAGACGTCCTTAAAGAAGAAACAAGTAAATCCCTTAAAGAAATACAGGAAAATACAATCAAGCAGGTGAAGGAATTGAACAAAACAGTCCAAAAACTAAAAGTGGAAATAGAAACAACAAAGAAAACAGAGAGAGAGGCAATCCTGGAGATGGACAACTTAGAAAAGAGATCAGGAGCTACAGATGCAAACATCACCAATGGAATACAAGAGATAGAAGAGAGAATCTCAGGTGTAGAAGATACCATAGAAAATATTGATACATTGATCAGAGAAAATACAAAGTGTAAAAATCTTCTAACTGAAAATATCCAGTAAATTCAAGACACGATAAAAAGATCAAGCTTACAAATAATTGGAATAGAAGAGAGTGAAGAATCCCAGCTCAAAGGTCCAGGAAACATCTTCAACAAAATCCTAGAAGAAAACTTCCCTAACCTAAAGAAAGAGATGGCTATAAATGTACAAGAAGCCTACAGAACACCAAATTGAGTAGACTAGAAAAGAAAATCCTCTCATCACATCATAATCAAAACACTAAATGCACAGAACAAAGAAAAGATATTAAAAATTGTAAGGGAAAAGACTAAGTAACATATAAAATCAAATCTATCAGAATCACACCAGACTTCTCAACAGTGACTCTAAAAGCCATAAGATCCTGGACAGGTATCATCCAGACCTTAAGAGAACACAAATGCCAGCCCAGGATACTCTACCCAGAAAAATTCTCAATCATTATAGATGAAGAAACCAAGATATTTTATAACATAAACAAATTTAAACAATATCTTTCTACTAAGCCAGTCCTACAGAGGATGTTGGAATGAAATCTCCAATGCAGAGAGTAACTACACCCAAGAAAACACAAGAAACTAAATAGATCACAACAAACTCAAAAGAAGAGAATCATACATACATAATACCACTTCCAGCAACAAAAATAACAGGAATTAACAATCATAGGTCTTTAATATCTCTCAACATCAATGGACTCAATTCTCCAATAAAAAGACATAGTCTAACAGACAGGATATTTAAGCAGGATCCAGAATTTTGTTTCATAAAAGAAACACACCTCAGTGACAAAGACAGACACTACTTCAGAGTAAAAGGCTAGAAAAAGTTTTCCAAGAAAATGGCCCCAAGAAACAAGCTGGAATTGCCATTCTAATATCCAGTAAAATAGACTTTCAACCAAAAGTTATCAAATGAGATGAGGAAGGACTCTTCATATTCATTAAGGGAAAAATCCACCAAGAGGAAGTCTCAATCCTGAATATCTATACCCCAAATGCAAGGGTACCCACATTCATAAAGAAAACTTTACTAAAGCTCAAAACACATTGAACCTCACACAATAATAGTGGGAGACTTTAACACCCCACTTTCACCAATGGACAAGTCATTGAAACAGAAACTAAACAGACACACTGAAACTAACAAAAGTTAGGAACCAAGTGGATTTAACAGATATCTACAGAACATTTCACCCCAAAACAAGAGAATACACCTTCTTCTCAGCACCTCATGGATATAAGAAAAATTATATTCATTGGAAAAATCCCATGCATTCTATCAGACCAACATGGACTAAGGCTAAACTTCCATAACAACAAAAACAACAAAAAGCCCACATACTCATGGAAACTGAACAACTCTTTGCTCAATAATAACTTGGTCAGGGCCTTTTGGCTGGGGCAGACACCTAGTTGATCTGCAACCATGAAGACACCATATCCTGAGCCATCCTAGAGGAATCACTGCACTCAGAGCAGCAGGATTTCAGGATCCCAGAGGCAGCCTGAGTCCCAGGAGTTTTTCCACGCAGGAGCTCAGGATCACAGGATCACAGAGACATCTGGACTCTGAGGAGTTCTGACACAAGCAAGATAACTGGAAAGACAGGCTCCAGTCAGAGACAGTGAGTGCATGTAGCACTACAATTAACTGGATGGCAAAAGGCAAGCACAAGAACATAAGCAATAGAAACCAAAGTTACTTGGCATCATCAGAACCCAGTTCTCTCACAATAGCAAGCCCTGGACACCCCATCACACCAGAAAAGCAGGATTTAGAATTAAAATCACTTCTTATGATGATGATAGAGGACTTTAAGAAGGACATAAATAACTCCCTTAAAGTAGTGCAGGAGAACACAGGTAAACAGTAGAAGCCCTTAAAGAGGAAACACAAAAATTCCTTAAAGAATTGCAAGAAAACACAACCAAACAGGTGAAGGAATTAAACAGAACCATCCAGGATCTAAAAATGGAAGTAGAAACAATAAAGAAATCTCAAAGGGAGACTACCCTGGAGATAGAAAACCTAAGAAAGAGATCAGGAGTCATAGATGCAAGCATCACCAATGAAATACAAGAGATAGAAGAAAGAATCTCATGTGCAGAAGATACCATGGAAAACATTGACACAACTGTCAAAGAAAATGAAAAATGCCAAAAGCTCCTAACCCAAAACATCCAGGAAATCCAGGACACAATGAGAAGACCAAACTTAAGGATAATAGGTATAGATGAGAGTGAAGATTCCCAACTTAAAGAGTCAGTAAATATCTTGAACAAAATTATAGAGGAAAAGTTCCCTAACCTAAAGAAAGAGATGTCCATGAACATACAAGAAGCCTACAGAACTCCAAATAGACTAGACCAGAAAAAATTTTTTTACTGTCACATAGTTATCAAAACATCAAATGGAAAAAATACTAAAAACAGTAAGAGAAAAATGTAAAGTAACATACAAAGGCAGACCTATAAGAATTACACCAGACTTCTCACCAGAGACTATAAAAGCCAGAAGATCCTGGAGTGATATCACACAGATCCTAAGAGAACACAAATGCTAGCCCAGACTACTATACCCAGCAAAACTCTCAATCACTATAGATGGAGAAAACAAGATATCTTATGACAAAACAAAATTTGCACAATATCTTCCCACAAATTCAGCACTTCAAAGGATAATTGATGGAAAACTCCAACAGAAGGAGGGAAACTACAACCTAGAAAAAGCAAGGAAGTAATCTTCCAACAACCACAAAAGAAGATAGCTACACAAACATAATTCTATCTCTAATAACAAAAATAACAGAAAGCAACAATCATTTTTCCTTAATATCTCTTAACATCAATGGACTCAATTCTCTAATAAAAAGATGTAGACTATCAAACTGGATACATAAACAGGACCCAGAATTTTGCTGCGTACAGGAAACACACCTCAGTGACAAAGACAGACGCTACCTCAGAGTAAAAGGATGGAAAACAATTTTCCAAGCAAATGGTCCCAAGAAACAAGCTGGAGAAGCCATGCTAATATCAAATAAAATCAACTTTCAACCAAAAGTAATCAAAAAAGATAAGGAAGGACACTTCATGCTCATCAAAGGAAAAATCTACCAAGATGAACTCTCAATTCTGAACATCTATGCTCCAAATGCAAGGGCACCCACATTCATAAAAGAAACTTTACTAAAGTTCAAAGCACACATTGCACCTCACACAATAATAGTGGAGGATTTCAACACCCCACTCTCAGCAATGGACAGGTTATGGAAACAGAAACTAAACAGAGACACAATGAAATTAACAGAAGTTATGAACCAAATGGATTTAACAGATATCTATAGAACATTTCATCTTAAAACCAAAGAATATACCTTTTTCTCAGCACCTCATAATACCTTCTCCAAAATAGACGTCAACAGATACAAAAAGATTGAAATAATCCCTTGCATCCTATCAGATCACCATGGACTAAGACTGGTCTTCAATAATGACAAAAACAATGGAAAGCTCACATACATGTGGAAATTGAACAATCCTCTGCTCAATGATGACTCGGTAGAAGAAGAAATAAAGAAAGAAATTAAAGACTTCGTAGAATTTAATGAAAATGAGGACACATCATACCAAAACTTGTGAGACTCCATAAATGCAGTGCTAAGAGGAAAAGTCATAGCTCTAAGTGCCTATAAAAAGAAACTGGTGAGAGCATTCACTAACAACTTGATGGCACACCTGAAAGCTCTAGAACAAAAAGAAGCAAATACACCCAAGAGGAGTAGACGGCAGGAAATAATCAAACTCAGGGCTGAAATCAACCAAGTAGAAACAGAAAGAACTATACAAAATATCAACAAAACCAGGAACTGGTTCTTTGAGAAAATTAACAATATAGATAAACTTTTAGTGAGACTAACCAGAGGGCCTAGAGACAGTATCCAAATTAATAAAATCAGAACTGAAAAGGGAGACATAATAACAGAAACTGAGAAAATTTTAAAAAATCATCATAGTCTACTACAAAAGCCTATACTCAACAAACTGGAAAATCTGGATGAAACGGACAATTTTCTGGACAGATACCAGGTACCAAAGTTAAATCAGGAGCAAATAAACCATCTAAATAGTCCCATAACCCCTAAAGAAATAGCAGGAGTCATTAAAAGCCTCCCAACCAAAAAAAGTCCGGGACCAGATAGTTTTAGTGCAGAATTCTATCAGACCTTCAAGGAAGACCTAATACCAATTTTCTTCAAACTATTCTACAAAATAGAAACAGAAGGAACACTACCCAATTCATTCTATGAAGTTACAATCACACTTATACCTAAGCTTACAAAGACCCAACAAAGAAAGAGAACTTCAGACCAATCTCCCTTATGAATATCAATGCAAAAATACTCAATAAAATTCTCCCAAACCAAAAACACATCAAAACAATCATCCATCATGATCAAGTAGGCTTTATCCTAGGAATGCAGGGATGGTTCAATATTCAGAAATCCATCAATGTAATCCACTATATAAACAAACTCAAAGAAAAAAACCACATGATCATCTCACTAGATGCTGAGAAAGCATTTAACAAAATTCAACATTCCTTCATGTTAAAAGTATTGGAAAAATCAGGAATTCAAATCCCATACCTAAACATAGTAAAAACAGTATACAGCAAACCAGTAGCCAACATCAAACTAAATGGAGAAAAACTTGAAGCAATCCCACTAAGATTAGGGACTAGACAAGGATGCCCACTCTCTCCCTACCTATTCAATATAGTACTGGAAATCCTAGCTAGAGCAATTAGACAACAAAAAGAAGTCAAAGGAATACAAATAGGAAAGGAAGAAGTCAAAATATTACTAATTGCAGATGATATGATAATATAATTAAGTGACCCCAAAACTTCCACCAGAGAACTCCTAAACCTGATAAATAACTTCAGCAAAGTGGCTGGATATAAAATCAACTCAAACAAATCAGTAGCCTCCCTCTACTAGAAAGATAAAAAGGCTGAGAAAGAAATTAGGGAAATGACACGCTTCACAATAGTCACAAATAATGTAAAATACCTTGGTGTGAATCTAACCAAGCAAGTGAAAGATCTGTATGACAAGAACTTCAAGTCTCTGAAGAAAGAAATCCAAGATCTCAGAAGATGGAAAGATCTCCCATGCACATGTATTGGCAGGATTAATATAGTAAAAATGACCATCTTGCCAAAAGCAATCTACAGATTCAATGCAATCCCCATTAAAATTACAACTCAATTCTTCAGAGAGTTAGAAAGAAATTCTCAAATTCATTTGGAATAACAAAAAACCCAGGATAGTGAAAATTATTCTCAACAATAAAAGAACTTCTAGAGAAATCACCATCCTTGACTTCAAGCTATACTACAGAACAATAGTGATTAAAAACTGCATGGTATTGGTACAGAGACAGGCAGGTTGATCAATGGAATAGAATTGAAGACCCATAAATGAACCCACACACCTGTGGTCACTTGATCTTTGACAAAGGAGCTAAAATCGTCCAGTGTAAAAAGAACAGCATTTTCAACAAATGGTGCTGGTTCAACTGGAGGACAACATGTAGAAGAATGCAAATCAATCCATTCTTATCTCCTTGTACAAAGCTCAAGTCCAAGTGAATAAAGGACCTTCACATAAAACCAGATACACTGAAACTAGTAGAAGAGAAGGTGGGGAAGACCCTCGAATACCTAGGCACAGGGGAAAAGTTCCTGAACAGAACACCAATGACGTATGCTCTAAGATCAAGAATTGACAAATGGGACCTCATAAAATTGCAAAGCTTCTGTAAGGCAAAGGACATTGTCAATAGGACAAAATGGCAACCAACATATTGGGAAAAGATCTTTATCAATCTCATATCGGATAAAGGGCTAATATCCAATATATACAAAGAACTCAAGAAATTAGACCCAGACAACCAACTAACCCTATTAAAAATGGGGTATAGAGCTAAACAAAGAATTCTCAACTGAAGAAACTCAAATGGCTGAGAAGCACCTAAAGAAATATTCAGCATCTTTAGTCATCAGGGAAATGCAAATCAAAACAACCCTGAGATTCCACCTCAGAATCAGTCAGAATGGCTAAGATCAAAAACTCAAGTGATAGTAGATGCTGGTGAGGAAATGGAGAAAGAGAAACACTCCTCCATTGTTGGTGGGATTGCAAGATGGTATAACCACTCTGGAAATCAGTCTGACGGTTCCTCAGAAAATTGAACATAACCTTACCTGAGAACCCAGATATACTACTCCTGGGCATATACCCAGAAGATGCCCCAACATATTACAAGGACAAATGCCCCTCTATGTTCATAGCAGCCTTATTTATAATAGTCAGAAGCTGGAAAGAACCCAGATATCCTTCAACAGAGGAATGGATACAAAAAATATGGTACAATTTCACAATGGAGTATTACTCAGCTATTAAAAAGAATGAATTTGAGAAATTCTTAGGTAAATGGATGGAACTAGAAAATATCATCCTGAGCGAGGTAACGAAATCACAAAAGCACACACATGGTATTCACTATTGGATATTAGCCCAGGAGCTTGAAATACCCAAGATTCAACTCACAGACCACATGAAGGTCATGAAGAAGGAAGACCAAGTATGGGTGCTTAGGTCTTTCTTAGAAGGAGTAGCACAATACTCAAGGGAGCAAATGTGGAGAGAAAGAGTGAGACAGAGACTGAAGGAGGGGCCGACTGGAGACTGTTCCACCTGGGTATCCATCCCATGTGCAGTCACCAAAGGCAGATGCTGATGTGGATGTCAGGAAGTGCATGCTGAAAGGAGCCTGATATTGCTGTCTCCCTAGCGGTCTGCCAGAGTCTGACATTTTCAGAGGCGGATCCTCACAGCTAACCATTGAACTGATCAAGGGGTTCCCACTGGAGAAGTCAGAGAGAAGGAGCTAAAGGAGCTGAAAGGGTTTGCAGACCCTATGAGGAGAACAACAATACCAACCAACCAGAGCTCTTAGGGTCTAAACCACCAGCCTGGGAGCACATAGGGAGGGACCCATGGCTCCAGTTGTATATGTAGGGGAGGATGTCCTTGTTTGGCATAGGTAGGAGAGGAGATCCTTGGTCCCATGAAGGTTGGATGCTGAGTGTGGGGGAATTCGAGGGTGGAAAGGTGGGAATTGGGGGGGGGGTTAGGTGGGGGCACATCCTCATAGAAGCAGGAGGAGGGAGGATGGGATAGGGGGTTCCTTGGTGGGATAAAGGAATAAGGGGATAACATCTGAAATGTAAATAATATATCCAATAAAAAAATTAAAAAAAAAAAAAAACCTTTTTCTTGGAAGAAAGAAAGAAGGAAAGAAATCAAAGACTTTATAGAATTCAATGAAAATAAAGACACATCATACCCAAACTTAGGGGACATAATGAAAGCAGTGTTAAGAGGGAAATTTAAAGCACTAAGTGCCTTCATAAAGAAATTGGAGAGATCTTTTACAAGCAATTTAACAGCACACCTGAAAGCTCTGGAACAGAAAGAAGCAAACATACCGGAGAGGAGTAGATCTCGGGAAATGTTCAAAATCAGTGCTAAAATCAACCAGTTAGAAACAAAGAGAATGATACAAAGAATCAGCAAAACCAAGAGCTGGTTCTTTGAGAAAATCAACAGGATAGATAAACTAACTTAACCAAACTAACTAAAGGGCACAAAGAAAGTTTCTAAATTAACAAAATCAGAAATTAGAAGGTAGACATAAAGACCAGAGGAAATTAGTAAAAACCATCAGATCCTACTACAAAAGCCTATACTCTACAAAACTGGAAAATCTAGATTAAATGGATGATTTTCTAGACAGATAACACATACCAAAGTTAACTCAAGATCAGGTAAACTAAACCGTCCCATAACCCAAAAGAAAATAGAAATAGTCATAAAAAACCTTCCAACCAGAGAAAGCCCTGGGCCAGATTCTTCTACCAGACCTTCAAAGAAGAGCTAATACCAATACTCCGAAAACTATTCTACAAAACAGAAACAGAAGGAACACTACCTAATTCGTTCTATGAATCCACACTCTGATAACCTAAACCACACAAAGAGAGAGAACTTCAGACCAATCTCGCTTATGAATATGATGCAAAAATACTCAATAAAATTCTCCCAAACTGAATGCAAGAACACCTCAAAAGCCATCATTCACCATGATCAAGTAGGCTTCAATCTCAAGGATAAAGGGATGGTTCAATATACAAAAATCCATCCACATAATACACTATATAAGCAAACTCAAGGGAAAAAAACTACACGATCATCTCATGCTAAAAATTCATTCATGTTAAAAGTCCTGGAGAGATGAGGAATTCAAGACACGTAACTAAACATAATAAAAGCAGGATATAGCAAACCAAGAGCCAACATCAAATTAAATGGAAACTAGAAGCAATCCCACTAAAATTCGGGACAAGATAAGTTTGCACACTCCTTATCTATTCAATATAGAACTCGAAGTTCTAGCTATATCAATTAGACAACAAAAGGATATCAAGGGGGATACAACTTAGAAAGAAAGAAGTCAACATATCACTATTGCAGATGGTAGGATAGTATTCGTAAGTGGCCTTCAAAATCCCACCAGAGAACTCTTAAAGCTGATAAACAACTTCAGCAAAGTGGCAGGCTATAAAATTAACTCAAACAAATCAGTAGCTTTCCTTTATACAAATGATAAATAGGTTGAGAAAGAAATTAGAGAATCATCATTCTTCACAATAGCCACAGATAATATGAAATATCTTAGTGTAACTCTTACCAAGCAAGTGAAAGAGCTATACAACAAAAACTTCAAATCCCTGAAAAAAGAAATCAAAGAAGACCTCAGAAGACAGAAAGGTCACCCATGTTCACGGATGGGTAGGATTAACATAGTAAAAATACCCATCTTACCAAAAGCAATCTATAGACTCAATGCAGTCTCCTTCAAAATTCCAACAAAATTCTTCACAGGCTTGGAAAGAGCAATTTTCAACTTCATATGAAAAAGGCAAAAACTAGGATAGTCAAAACAACTCTAAACAATGAAAGAACTTCTGGGAAAATCACCATCCCTGACCTCAAGCTGTACTATAAAGCAATAGTGGAAAAAAAAAAAAAAACCAGACACAACAGGTTGATCAATGGAATAGAATCAAAGACCCAGGAGTAAACCCATACACCTATGGACACTTGATCTTTGTATCACCTTGCACAAAGCTCAAGTCCAAGTGGATCAAGGACCTCACCATAAAACCAGATACACTGAATCTAATACAAGAGAAAGTTGGAAAGAATCTTAAACTCATTGTCACAGGGGACATTTTTCTGAACAGAACATCAATGGTTCAGGCTCAAAGAGCAACAATTGATAAATGGGACCTTGTGAAACTGAAAAGCTTCTGTAAGGCAAAAGACACCGTCAATAAGACAAATCAGCAACCTACAGAGTGGGGAAAAAACTTCACTAATCCTACATCTGACAGAGGACTAATATCCAAAATATAAAAAGAATTCAAGAAGTCAACTTCCCAAAACCCAAATAACCCAATTTAAAAATGAAGTACAGAGCTAAACAAAGAATTATCAATAGAGGAATCTCATGGCTGAGAAGCACTCAAAGAAATGTTCAAAGTCTTTACTCATCAGAGAAATGCTAATTGAAATGTCCCTGAGATTCCACCTCACACCAATCAGAATAGCAAAGATCAAAAACTCAAGTGACAGCAGATGCTGGCCAAGCTGTGGAAATGAGGAACACTCCTCCATTGCTGGTGGGATTGCAAACTGGTACAACCACTCTGGAAATCAATCTTACGATTCCTCAGAAAATTGTAACTAGTTCTACTTGAAAACCCAGGTATACTGCTCTTCTATATGTTGATATCCTGTGTTGACATCCTGTTTTCCCAGGGTGCTTGTTGAAGTTCTTTCTAATGAACAGTTTAACATGTTTCTTGAAAATTAGACCTCAGTAGCTGTGTGAATTTACATCTGAATCCTCTTTTATTTTGTTGATTTTTGGTGTCTGTTTTTATGCGCCAGTACCATGGTGTTTCTGTTAACTATGGCTCTCTGGTACAGTTTGAGAACAGGTGCTGTAATGCCGAGAACATTGCTCTTTCTGCCTGTGAGTTCTTGGGCTAATTGGCATTCTCTGCACTTTCCTATAAATTTGGGGTTTTATAGTTCTGTAAAAAAAAAAATGTAATTGGAATTTTTATGGAAATCCTGCTAAAACTGATTTGTTTTTCCTAATGTAGCAGCTTTTATAATATTAGTTTTCCAATCTGTAAGTATAAGAGGTTTTTCTGTCTTCTGGGGTCTTAACGCTTCCATGATTCAGGTCTCTCCCACCTCCGACTAGGTGTTAGCTTATTTGTTGGAGCTATTGATTGGATTCCCTGCCCCCCCCTTTTTTTGCTAATCCATTATTACTATGTACAGAAAGGCTGCTGTTTCCTCCATGTTGGTTTTGTATCATGGTATTTTACTAACCACGTTTATCAGCTCTCAAGAGTTTTCTAGTGGAGACTTTAGGGTCTCATGCATGGAAGCTTGTCACCTGAAAACCAGGGTGCTTTGACTCTTCCTTTTCCTGTTCATACCCCTTTTATTTCTTTTTGTTACAGAGGTCATCTGAATCAAAGCTGCATGCCTGCTAGCTTCTGTGGTCCCATGCAGGTTCTCAGGGAGCCTCGGGTATGTCAGGGAGACATCTAGTTCTTGGTTGTCCTGTTAGTGCTAGCTCAGCCGACATCCTCCCTCATGTCTACACTTGGTCTTGCCCACCACTCTTCAATCACATGAGAACATTTCTTGCATGCCTCATGGTTTGGTGCTTTCTTGCTCCTCTGGTACATGGTTCTCATCCAAGGGCTCTAGTCATTGCTTCATACCCCTATCTATGATGGTCACACCTGGCGTTGGAGACCTCTGATGCTCTCTCTCTCTCTAAAAGCCATCCCAACATGCTATGCAAGTAGATTCCTTTGGTCTCAGTTCCCATATTCTGATTTGAGGGTTTCATATTAGATGACAAATAGAAGCAGGAATTGTGTCAAATTACCTTCATACATGGTCTGTCGGTGGACTGTTAGACTAGAGACCAGAAGCCCTCTACCCCACTCAAGGCCTGATAAGTGAGTGGCAGTCAGTCCTAGACCTGGTCAGATGAGAAGAACTAAAGGGAAGAGGGGTTTGTTTTGGTTTACAGTTCCATCATGATGGGGAAGGCACAGTGACAAGTATGAAGCTGCTTGTCCCAGTGTATCTACACTCAGGAATCGGAGCAAGGATGGGAAGTGTGGCTGGCCTCAAGGCCTGCTCCTAGTTGCCCACTTTCTCCAGCCAGGCTCCACTTCAAGGCGCATTCCCAGTCTGAGACGAAGTGTCCAACCCCAGGAGCCTAGGAGTGTTTGAAACTCAAACCTTAACACTTCTCACTGTGTGCTAGTCTGTCTTCATAGCTTAATGACTCTTCAGTGGGTATGTTACAGAAAACATGGAGTTTAGATTGTGACTAACTTCTTTTGAGGAAGGCCTTATCATCATACTCCAGGAATTCAGCTGTATATTTCCTAGGAAAATGGTGTCCCACCCACCCATGCTCAGCCATGCAATGTCAGTGGGTTCCCTGGGGTTGCCAACTTTCAACACTTAAATCCCACTGCCTAAGGGTTTTCTTTGACCACTGATGTCAGGTTGCTTATCTGTGTCAGAGGAGCTGGCAGGCAAGGCATTAGTGTCCTTCAGTTTAGCTTTCTACCAATGACTAACAAGAGTTAGGGAATGCTGAGTCCTTTACATGGCTCCAGGAACTTGACTGAGGACAGTTAAGAATGAAGAAATGACAGGCAGGCAGGCAGGCAGGCAGGCAGGCAGGCAGACAGACAGACAGACAGACAGACAGACAGACAGATAGGGATAAATAGCTGGGGTCAAGTGGACTAGGATCTTAATGGAGCAGTCTTAATATCCTGGAATTTCAGCATGTTTATTATATAGAGTTGCACAGTAAGTCAGGGTTATTGCATACAGCTGGTCAAGGAGACAGGCTTATTTTATACAGATAAACAAAGAGGCAGGGATATTAATACAGATAAACAAGAGGGCATGGCTTAGGGTATACAGCCTGATCAAGGGGACAAGTTTAGGAGCAGTCTTTGTAAGAGATCAGTCTTCAGTCCATAAATATCCAGGAGGAGAAAGTCACAGTGGCCATTTTCTGCTCACACTGTCACATGCCATGCCTCCCTAGGTCTGATGCTGTGGCCCTTGACACAGCTGTGCCCATGTCAGCCACACACATTCTCTCAGCATTTCACTCACTCGGGGCTTTCTACAGGTGAGCACACACCTCAACCTCCCTGTGGGTGAGATGGGACAGCTCTAAGGCACTTGCTCATACTGGCTGTAAGTGGCTTCTCCAGGAGATTCAGTCCCAGTTACCCACAGTGACAGCTGGCTTAGCATGGCCTTAATCACATGCCTTTCCCTCCATATCTCATGCTTCATTATTTCTCCTTCAGTCAAGCCATGTGTACTGAATCCTTGTCTCGAGTTCTCAGAGAGTATAACCCAAGAGACAGATTTGCGATGCTCCTGAAATGCATTGGTTTGTCCTGGGATTCTTTAGGAGGGTAGCCCTAGACACAGTAGGGTAAGTATTGAGGAAAGAGGGACCCTGTGTAGAAGGCCACCATGGAGTGACAATGAAGACCCATGCTCACTGTTCCTTGATTGAGCCTGGAATGTCTTCCAGGTACTTGGTGCCAGGTCTACGATTTTTTTTCCCTCTACACACAAAACCAAGGCCGAATTTTCTAGAACACATGCAGACAGGTGCCTTCTGAAAGTTAAACAAGCTGAACAGTGGTAAGATTTAAAAAAAAAAAAAAAGATTTGTTTTTATTTATCTGTAGGTGTTTGTGTGAATGTATGTGCAGGTTCCTGCAAGAGGCCAGAAGATGGCATCAGATCCCAGGGGATGAAGTCATGGTTGGTTGTGATTAACCAGATGTGGTGCTAGGAACCAAACCTGGACCTTCCGCCAGAGCAGCAAGTGCTCTTAGCTGCTGGGCCATCTCTCCAGTCCCATCAAAGCAAGAAATTCTGTATCAAGATATTCATGAAACAGTTGGAAAAATTTATATATAATAAAAACAATTCAAGATCTTGTTGAGTAAATTAGGACAAGTGTGTCTACTAAATGGAATATTGTGTGTGTGTGTGTGTGTATGTGTGTGTGTGTGTGTGTGTGTGTGCACTTTAAAGTGTGAATTTTATAAACATTCTATGACTATGTGAATAACTCAGGTACATCAAAGATTTCAAAAATCTACCCATGAACACAAGGGTCTGCCTGTACCCTATGCTGTCTACACTCCCCGCATTCCTTCAAGAGGGATGGTGTCTAAAAGAAGAGCCCAGAGGAGGTCAGATTGTAGGGTGGGGTGAGAGCATCCCTAAAGGAAAAATATAAGCCAATGTGCACATTTCAGTCTGAGGGAAGAGAAAAGAATCAAAACCTTTCTGTTCCCCAGCACATGGCGTATCTGCACCCTGCCTGCAATGGAGCAGCATTGGATGTCCACCAATGTGTGAGTTGCACTAAATGTCACACAATGTCTGGGAAAGAGCTCAGAATCCCTCTCCTTGCCCAGGCACAAAAATGGAGGTATTAGGTAGAATTAAATCCCTGTTGTTAAACTCAGGGCTGAGGCAGAAAATTGCCCTGTTTTGTGTGGTGGAGACATGATTACAAACTCTGATATATTACTAGGGGAGTCAGCAATTGCAGGAAGTTAGGAAGAAAGCCTTTGTAGCCCACGCTGTGCCAGCTCCTGGGGCGGCCACCCGCGAGGTGCCCCTGTCCTCATCATGTTTAATTATGTATTGATGTAAAGGTAGACTTGCTACTGAATATGGAACAAAGGCTTGGCCTTTCCTTACAATCAAGTCAGCTAGAACAACACACAAACACCAAACAGGAATTCCAGCTGAGAGACGCACCTTGCTGAGTGCCTGAGAAGCTTTGGCTCTTAGCTGTTTCCATTACAGGGGAGTTACTCAAGGACTGATGTTCCCTTAGGACAGTGGTTCTCAGCCTTCGTAATTCTGCAACCCTTAAATATAGTTCCTCATACATACTGTGGTGACCACCAATCATAAAGTTATTTTTGTTGCCAGTCCATAACTGTAATTTGTTACTGATATGAATCATAATGTAAATATCTGATATATGATATGCAGGATAGATGATATGTGACCCCTGTGAGAAGGCTGTTTGATCCCCAAAGGGGTTGCAACCCACAAGTTGAGAACCATGCCTTAGAACAATGGAAGGGAGGTGTATTCTCATAGACCCTTGGTCTATTGTGTGGAGATGTAAAAAGAAAAGCATCCTAAGAGTTATTCTTCGTGTTCTCATATTTGCACATCTCCTAGCTCATTAGTATGCAGAATAGTTACTGTATGACAAAAAAAGAATCATCAATGACAACTTGAGACATGAAGTCAGCACTGAATTGCATAGAATCTGGTGCAAGTTTGGGCATGTCTTCACCTCTTCTAACTGGCTTCAAGAGTCTCTTTCTATCCCAAATTGACCTGTAGTCTCCTCTGAACTATGGTTTCAAAGCTTTAAGTCTCAATTAAAGTAACATTGAAAATAGATCTTGGGTTCGATGGCTAGAGTCATCTAAGATGCTGAGAGTGTTAATACTTCTAGATGCCATGTACTATACAGCATAGTCCCAGAGTCCCAGGAACTAACCAGGGCAATGAGGGAATGCAAAAAGAACAGGCAATTGAACGTATATACAGAAAGCCAGGGTAAGGTGATCTGTGAGCCTGCTGTGCAGTCCTCTGAGCTTTGCCCCTGGGAAGGCCTTGCTACTCCCAAGGGTCTGAGGTCCTGATGTTGTTGACATGGCTGTGCCTGTGCAAAACATCACACATGCATTCTGGACCATCCGGTCTTTCCACTTCCCCTCAAGGTCTCCTCAGACCTCTATATCTAAAGGGGATGCTTTAAAGTGTTCATTGCTTGATCGAGGATCTCATACAGTGAAGGCTGGGTTTGAGTTTCTAATCCTGTTGTCTTTGCCTCTCAAGTGCTAGAATTGCAGGCATGTACCATCTTTCTCTCTCTCTCTCACACACACATACTGCACACACACACACACACACACACACACACACACACACACACACACACAGAGAGAGAGAGAGAGAGAGAGAGAGAGAGAGAGAGAGAGAGAGAGAGAGAAATTCTCCAGTCTGTATTTCTATTCACTAGACTGTTAATTCCCAGCTGTGATCCCCAAACACTTGCTGTTTGAATCTCGCCAGGTTACTTACTTCTGCTTTCGTAGTCTATCCTGAGGGGTTTTCACTTGGGCACATGCTCCTGGTCCATCACAGCTAATGAAGATCTTCTGTTGTCTTTGTCATTTTCCTCCTTCACTCTCCTTCATTTTTCTTCCTCCTCGTGGTCCCTCACTGTGACCCCAGCCCAGTAACTGAGAATCCTCCCCTTCTATTCTCCCCAGTGGGCTGCAGCCACTTTACTTTGAGCAATAGCTTTACACTGAGGAGCAAGGTTCACTAGCATCACTTGGTGTAAGTGAGGATCCGCTCATTGGGAGCATCCGGATCTTGGGGGCTGGTGCTTAGCATTTGAATACAGAGCAGTGCCAGACCGACCCTCTGACAGCAAGTGTTCTACTACCCAGCCGTATCTTCAGGCTCTAGAAGATTTTCTTGATTTAATTTCTTGAGCATGGCTTAGATTTTCTATTGAAATTCATTAGTTGCTGGCTCGTCAATTCAACTGCTTACTGCCTGTCATGTGCCAGGCTCCGTGGTGAGCACCTAGAATTAAAATACATTCAGAGAACTGAATGAGGAGAAAAAAAAAGGTGTTGGCTTATCAGAACATTTAATGAACATTCTAACAGTGGACCACTGGAAGGAGTGGAGGTGCATAGAGGAGACATGGAAGACTGCCTGGGAGGGTCATGCCCGTATGGAGAAGAATGAGGGTGGGGAAGTTAAAAACTTAAGTGGCATTGGTACAGGAAAAGCAAGGGAGCAGGAGTGTGGCTAAGGGAACATCAGAACCCAACCGCTGTGCACTCATAGTCCCACCTCTTCGGAGGCATGGTGATGGTGGAACCATCAGCCCATTTTAATACAATGTTGTAACTAATTCTTAGAGAATTTTGTACATATATGCTATGTATTTTGATCATATCCACTCCCCATGCCTCCCCTAATGCCTGTCACACCCTCTTCCTACCCTCTCCCAGACTGACAATCTCTTCTCTCTCTTTATAACCCACTTAGTCCATTTTGTTCCATCGATATGTTCATGTGTACAGGGCCCTCCACTAGAGCATGATTGATCTACCAGGCATCACACTCTTAAAGAAAACTGGCTTTCCAATCTTCAGCAGCCGTGAACTGTGAACAGCTCCTTAGTCAGGGTTGAGGTTTCTATAGGCACCATTATTATAGCTGAGACTGAGACTCCAAAGAGTTACATAACCTGTTCATGGTTACCTAGCAGGTATGTGAACTGAGGCTTGATTCTGCTCCAGGACATCCTCAAAGCAGCTCCTAACGTTTATGTTTAGAAGGTGATGTCAGATACCATGGAACTGGATTTACAGAGGCTGATTGAACCTGGGTCCTTTGGGAGTGTATCCCGAGTTCTTAACCACTGAGCCACCTCTCCAGCCCAGTGTTTATGTTTATAACCTAACTCATAAAGTTTCTTGATTTTTGTCCTCAGCAGGTATCTGCCAAAGCATCTGTTTTAAATCTAGATATCTTTATCTACAAGGCCAGAGAAGAGAGCTGGCATGAGGAATGCAGCTATTTTCTGTCACCATTACTCCCTGATCTACATCAGTACACATTGACCCTTCTTCCTCCAGACACCGTGGTCTGCATGCAGAAGAGTTCTAGGTTAACTCTGAGCCCTCAAAAATAACTAGCTAGTCAACTACAGCCCCATCAAAATCTGGGTACATCTTTAAAGTACTTTATGGGGTTTGTCTTGAAGAGGGGGTTTTGAGGAAGCTGTTCACTTGGAATTTGAGTGCGTTTGTTATAAAGGCAAACTGGAACAAGGGCACGGGAGTTAAGAGCTCTTACTGTTTGCAAAGGACCAGAGTTAGGTTCCTTGGATCTAACTCTAGCTCCTGGATAGCTCACACCTTGTTCTGACTTCCATGGACACACTCACAGAGGCAGGCACACACATACATGAATATGTCTTTCTTTTTAAAAGGATATTTTAATCATCTTAACTTGCCCAGACTCTTTTCTTTTTTTTTATTGGATATTTTATTTACATTTCAGATGCCATCCCCTTTCCCCATTTCCCCTCCCTAGAAAACCCCTATCCCGTTCTCCCTTTTCCTTTTTGCTTTTATACCATTTTTTAAATGTTAATCAAAGGATTTATAAGCATGGTAATGCTCAATCAGAAGTATAACCCAATACCCAACCTAGATATATAAACTATCTTTGACTGGTGGAGACACGTGAGCATCTGCCTCCATGCCCCCTCTCTCTTTCTCTCTCTTTCTCTCTCTCATCACCTAGCTTCTCCTCTACTTTATCTTCTCCTCTCCTTACTCCATCTCTTCCTCTCGGTGCTCCTTCCCCCTTAGCTCCTCCTACATATCACCCTTCCTGTTAAAATAAAACGTTTCTTTCAAAATACAATTAGAGCATAATTATTCCTATTTGTACCAGTGAGGTACAAGATAGTCTTAATACCCAGTCCATCATTTTGTTGACTAACCAGAACCTCTGTCGTCTCTCTTGACTAAAACACTTAGTTTTGAACCTGGCTTTTTTCTTGGCTTTAGAATGAATGTCAGCTGAAAACCATCCACTCAGATCTTTTCTCTCAAAGTAAATAGCCAGGATTGGCTATGAGACTATAGGACTTCAACCCCGTCAGAAATCCAGAATGACTGAGTTAACTGAAGTTATGGGAAGCACTAAGCATAGCTTCTAAAACTTAGCCAATTTATAGAAACCACTGAACACCTGGACAGACCCTGTACTACCGAACGTTGGAGCATCAAATCTTCAGCCTTCTGGCTCAGACTCATCTGAAAGACCTTAGTGCTGCAGAATTATTATAATTATATATTATATAGATAATATAGATATATAATTATTATATCTGTCTAGGCAGATATAATCAGTCGACTACTCTGCAAGTGTGTCCTTTTCTGGACAGTAATTTGTCTGTAGATGGAAAGAGGCAATTCTTGCCTAGTGGCTGTCTCCGCACAACTGGAGTTACTCAAAGGATGCTCAATTTCTTTTTAGAATCCAAGACAGGAAGCTGTCAGGAGCAGACAAGTCTCTAATCAAAATGAACATTAATATAGAAATATTTGTGACGTCAATTCTATGGATTTCTGACTTTTTGAAATCCAACTATCCACGTACGGTAACCTGGACTGTTGTCTGTTAACCCCTCTCAGCTATTTCTAAATAAAATATAGAAAATACCCTAACAATAAACTCAAAGTCATGAATTTGCTATAGTCCCTTAACTCAGGCTAACCATCCCAAATCAGTTAAAAAAAAGTTAAAGAAGGACCGTGTCTAAGCCTTGTATTCCTAAATGTGTTATACAGGCACAATGCCCATGAGAGTATCAATATTCATTTCACTTTTATATCAATAAGAAGCTCATACCAAAGAAAACCTTAAATTTGAAATCCAAGTGAATTTTGTACCATTTAAGAAATTATAACTTCATCTTGATACTAATTATACAGATTTCTACCAATAGGTTACGGCTATGCCATAAATCCTAGCTAATCCTCCCTGTTCCAACAAAACCACTACTTTTCCCCAGAAAGACAGCCCAATATTAAACACCTTAGTCCCCAAGCCCAGGGAATAGGGGCGCTGACTCTTATTTAACTTCTTCAAGCTGATTACGGGCGTTGAGATATTAGAAGAGGGGTGGGGGGAAGAGTAAACTTCTTCAAGCTGAATACAGGCATTGAGATATTAGAAGAGGGGTGTGGGGAAGAGTAAATTGATAAACCTCTGATGCTGTGTCTTCACTGTATTCAGATGGAATTCCCGGACACCGGAGGTTTGAGCAGGTCTGCTCATTTTGCTTGATGAGTAGATATACCAAGGCTGTGTATTCTGCAGCTCTGCAGTCCGTGACCTGGCTAGGATGCCGCTGGAGGCAGTTTCCTCAGGGGAGCAGATCAGCTGTGTGTCTGCTCTGTCCACCGGGGTCAGGCAAGGGGCCACCCAGACTCTTTTCATTCTTCCAGTACAACTGTTGATTGGGGAGAGCCAGCCTGGTAGTCTGGAAACCTCCCTGTAATCCAGGAGCCCCAGTTGGGTCACTGAAGATAATCGGATCTTGAACAAGAATCTATGTCTTTTGAATGGTTGGTCTGTGCAGACTCTGCAGTAAGACTTTCAGAACTTAAATCACACCTTTGCTCTTTCCCAAGGGTCCTCTCATTGGTGGAATGGTTCACCCCTGAGCATCAATTTCCACAGGGAGCGTAGTCCTGCCTCCCTCTTGGGGCTGGAGAAAAACTGAAATGATTCCTAGGAATCATATGAGTGCCGGCTTTTTCCAGTTTGCTGTTGACTTCTAGTTCTAGGCCTTTCTATCTCATTGAATGCCTAATGATGCTTTCCGGAGAAAACCATTCTCCTCCCTCAGTCCCTCCCTCCACATCTTTTTTATATTTGAGGAAAACTGGTGCTGTTTAGCAATTTGTCCTGAATTAGAACATTCCTTCCCAGAAGCAACAGGGGCTCAAGAGTCCCAGGAGGCAAACAGACTTTCTCTGTCAGAAGCAGTTGAGCCTGGGAGGACTCCCAAGAGTCCCTCCCCAAGGTTTTGAAGTAGGAAATGACTGCTGAGGGGAAAAAACTGAGCAGGGAACTTACAGAGAGGAGATTCTCCCACCTGTAGGACAGTTGTGAGCGTGCTGGGGTCACTGGTTTTGTGAGTCATCCATCATGTTGGGTGGGCTTCTGGTGAGGTCCCTGCCACTGAGTTGCTCAAAGTCCTGTAAGTTCCTTTATCCACAGTCTTGTAAGTAACCCAGTAAACTCAATTTGACTTTGATACAGTTACTCACTTTGGTCTGCTGACTGTTTCCTGTCTGAGGTGAGTGTACGTTATGTCTCCAGAGCAACACTGCCACACAGCACTGGCATACGCCTCTTTACAGTACAATATGCTGGCTTGTGACCATTACACAGACCTGCAAAGGCAGGCCTCCAGTCGTGCATGGCACAGCTCACGTGGGAGGTAGTGTCCTCTGTGAGGAGGCTCCTCTGTATCAACAGAAACCTCTTTGGTTTAGACTTCCATGATGGCTGTACTTCCTGTTTGTTCTGTGCTGGGGATTGCTGCTGCTCTGCCATAATCAAGTCTTACGATCTATGAAAAAGAGATATTGATGAGTTTTGTTTTAAAACTGGTTTCTCTTGACGAGAGAAGACAACTGTTTTCAATTTGAGCAGTTTTCCTGGAAATTAGTCACGTTGCTATGGAAACCACACCCCATCATGGCTACAGTGTTGCTGTTGTGTGTGGTTTTCAGATGCTTACGTGAAAAGAAAAGCATCATGTTTAGGCAAGTATTTGACCTTACATTCTGTTTCCTGTGTTAAGACTAGAGGCTACCTGCTGTCTCATCTCTGTTCAGTCTTTTAAACCTTGCTATCTTTGAAATTTTATATACTGGTTTCTCTCTCTCTCTCTCTCTCTCTCTCTCTCTCTCTCTCTCTCTCTCCCCCAACGTGACTCAAACTAGAATTATCTGAGAAGAGGGAATCACAGTTGAGAAAATATGTCCATGAGGTATTTTCCTAATTCATGATTGATGTGGGAGGGCTCCTGTCCTCAGTTCCCTGGATGATGAATGGTAAGCTGTAAAATGAAATAAACTCTTTCCTCCCCTGGTGGCTTTATGTCATGGTGTTCATCACAGTAATGTACACCCTAATTAAGACACCTTGAAAATCTTGTGACCAGTTCTGGCTATGCCAGCTTTGCAATGGAAAGGTCTTTCTGCAATAATGAAGTGCACTTGAAACATCTGGATTGTGACAACAAAGGCCAGGCACTGGGAGGGTAGTTCCACATCAGCACATGGACTTAGCATGTGTAAAGTCCCGGATTCAACTCCTACTACCAAAGTCAGCCAATAAAAACAGAAAGAAAGACTCTGTTTCATAAGGTAGGGGGAAGGTCATAGACAGTGATGGTACTGTTCTTGTTGAGTTTTCTGTGGCAGAAACTGAAGCAGAGACCATGGAGAGAGTGCTGTGTGACTGGCTTGCTCGTCTACCTTCTCATACAGCTTGTGCCTACTTGTTCCATCTGTGTGTGTGTGTGTGTGTGTGTGTGTGTGTGTGTGTGTGTCTGTGTGTGTGTGTCACACCTGGGCTGGGTCTTCCCACATAAATTAACAATTCATAAAATGTACCCAAATACACAGTCATAGGCAAATTTGACTAACTCTTCAGTTGAAATTTCTGAGATTTCCTCTTTCTATGTGAATCTAGGTTTGTGTCAAGACAATAGCTGAAGTTATGGCAAAAACAAAACAAAACAAACAAACAAACAAAAAAACCTCAAAAAAACAAAACAACAACCAAACTCATCCAGTTTCTATTACCCCCAAACTGCCTCCTATACTATACCTTTCAAATAACAATTAGAATTCTTGTTTCTTCTGTATAGTAAGTTGGGTTATGAGAGACACAAAAATACAGAGAACAAGAGCTGACCTACCATGACAAGATCATATCACTTGCTGCCTATGTAACACGAGGCTCCTAACCTCCCTAAACCACATTGTCTTTGTCTTTAAAAGGAAATGCTAACATATATGCCCAGTTAGTGAATAGCTTAGAAGAAAATTAACTCTGATATCCAGTGCTTGGAAGACAATAAGCCCTCAAAATGATACTTAGTGCTGAAAAGAATGTTGCTTTGACTAAACAAATTCCAGATAGTTTCTCAATGTGTAACCATTTTCACCTCCTGAAAATCTTCGGCCAATCCTTGAGGATCATTTGCCTTAAATAAGAGCTACTCCGTGGCTCTGTAGCGATCACTCACGGTGCAGGTGCTGAATGCATGGGAAAATGAGTGGAAGATGGGCTCCTGACCTGTGTAACTAGCTCCGAACTGCAGCACACAAGGAAAGCTGCCAGGCAAGGCTCCGTTACTCTTTACAGTTGCCTAGCAACGATTTGGGGCCATAACAGGGTGACCAGGAACACAGAGCTTAGTCTTTCAAACGGAATTCCTTCCTTTTAAAATTTTATTTATCATAACATCGAATAACAACACATGTCACATGTTTGAATGGAGGTCAAAGGTCAACTGTTGGGAGTTAGCTCTCTTCTATTTGCTTTCCCAGACTTGAACTCAAGGCTTGTAAGGTTCCCTGCTGAGCCGTCTCACTGGCCCTCAAACAGAATTACTTACAATGGTATATAGTGAATTTCAGGCTGGCATGAGCTACATAGGAAGACCTTGTCTCATAAAAATGAACCGAACCAAAACAAACAAAAACACTGACAGGGGATAGACTTCAATGGTAGAACATTTATCTGACATGCTTAAGGACCCAAGTTTAGAAAAATAACAAGAAGAAAAGGTATTGCACAAGAGTCAATAAAAATGAAGAAGACAGCCGCAGCTGGGAACTGTGAAGGCACAGTGCACATCTGACTGAGAAGGCACGGAGAGCCTCTGGGATGAGTGAGAACAACGTGAACCTGGATTCAACCTGCTGATTGCCTTGTATGCTAGCATACTCACCAGCACATTCTGTGTTGGTGAAAGTCCAAAATTAATGTGGCCAGCTTGAGCCAGGATGGATTTTTATGCAAGAGAAGAAACAGATACAAATTGAAACAGACTATCAGTAACTCAGTCAAGCAAATGTTAAGTCAGACCCAAGGAGGAGGCATTTTCTTTTCAGTTTTTTTTTTTTTGGGGGGGGGAGTGGTGTTACTGTTCAGCTTCCCTTGTTTAAGAAACTAAATGTAATTGCTAACAGGTATAAGTGTGAACTGTACCGAGGGGGGTTGACTTTCAAACTGGGGGAATAGGAAAGAGCAGTGTGGGGTAGTCAGGGCACCAGATCATCTGGGTTGGGAGCATGCAGCAGCTAATGGTGACGAAGGCCATGGACAAAGAAGAGAGCTTAGTGTCAGGAATGAATCCTGGAAAAACAATCTCCAGAGCAAAGCAAACCCAGCATGCTTGGTTTCGGTAATTCATTGTTAAAAACAGAAACAAAATAAAAAAATCCTCTGACTTTTCTGCCAGGCAGGGTGGGAGAGACTTGAAATTTCAGCTCTTGGAATGTTGTAGTATGAAGACTTAAAGCTTTAGACAAGTCTGGGTGATTTACTAAGCTCATGGACCGCTTATAGGAACAATGCTTACTGGCTTGCTCAGCTGCCTTTCTTATACTGCCCAAGCCTACCTATCCCCAAGTAGAAGAGATGTACCAGGAACATAGGTTTGGCCCTCTTATATCAAATAGCATTATATATATATATATATATATATATATATATATATATATATATATATTGGATTCTGTCCCAAAAATGCCAAACAAACAAAAATGTTTTTCTATATGACTCCAGGGCTGAGGAGATAGTGCAGTCCATAAAGTACTTGCCTTAAAAGCAAAAGGAACTGAGTTCAAGCCCTATACCCTAGAGTCAGGTCTGGTGACATACGTTTGTAATCCCAGCAGTACAGAGGCAGAGACAGGCAGATTCCTGGGGTTGCTGGCCAGCCAATCTCAACTTCATGGCAAGTTCCATCAAACACAAAGTAACAGCAAAAATAGGAAAAGAAAACGAGATAGTGGCCCTGCCAATGAGACTCTCAGTGGGTAGTCCTCCGATAACCTGGTGTGGTCTCTGGGAAGAAAACTGACTTCCAAATGTTCTCTGACCTTTACATACACACTGTGGTAGACATAACCCCCTAATAAAAACAGTAATAGTAACAGAGGTGGACTGTGCTTGAGAAACAGGATCTGAGGATGGGCTCATGCATACATCCAGGTACAGGATCTCTCTCTCTCTCTCTCTCTCTCTCTCTCTCTCTCTCTCTCTCCCTCCCCCTCCCCCCTCTCTCTCTCACTCTCTCCATTTTTTCTTTCCGTGCAGAGGGATTGTGGTTATTATGGCATACATAGTCTAGCCTTAAGTGTCCCAGTGGCAAGACATATTTACATTTAGTAGACCGAAGTCTAGGCAATACCTCAACCCTCAGCCAAGCACTGATCCAGCAGCAGCCTGTTCTCACTGTGTGGAAGTCACACGCTGGTCCTGTAGCGTGTTCTCACTGTGGGAAGTTCTTACTGCTGATATGTCACTTGGCCTTCAAAACTCAAGATCCTCATTTAGAACTGGGAAAACAAAGCATTTCACTGCTCTAGTGTGTGACTAAATACAGCGGCATGTGGAAAATCTCTCTCTTATGGCTCTGCTTTCACATGTGGCAGCTCCTCACAGTTACTGAAACCTGCCATCAGCTCCAGAGGAACTCCCTTTCCTGGGCAGGGAAGAGAGGCACAGCCATTGTGAACAGTCTCACCTCCACACAGCTCCTGTTCTGAGGGTATAGTATAGAGCCGGACACTGTCTGCTGGACCTTAAGGAAAGTGGCAGATGACCCCGCTTCCTGCAGCTACACCTTGGGAACATCTGGGTGTGAGGAAACGGTAAACAAGCTTCATCAAACACTCTCACCTCACGCAGAGCTCTGAGCCTGTCTTGGTTGGCTTCTTGCCCTCTGGCTTTGCATTGTAGACTCATATCCCCTGGCTGCCGGCCAAGAGTTCAAGGCACTCAGAGAAGCAGTGTAATCTATAACGATGACTTCTGTCCTTCTGGTCCTGCCTGTTCACAGTGGAACTCTTGGGCACCACACTGGGCCCCGGATTCAGGTTCAGTTTTCACTAGCCAACATCCTGGTTTGCTTTTGTCTTTCTGTTGGATGAAACAAAAAGGAGAAAGCTCATATAGACTATGTCTCTCATAGAGGCCAATGCTCTTATAAAATGAAACTCTCTTAAATACTCTAGGACCAAATAAATAAGCCAGCAGCAACCAAATCAGCGCCAGTGAAAGTGGAACAGAAGAGAAAGGAAGGAAGGAAGGAAGGAAGGAAGGAAGGAAGGAAGGAAGGAAGGAAGGAGTAAGTAAAAGAATACAGAGAAAAGAAAAAATAAATAAAAGAAAGAAAGAAAGAAAGAAAGAAAGAAGGAAAGAAAGAAAAAATCAAGCCCAGGCTTGCTGAGTAGGCTGTGGTCAAATCTGTGGCTCACTGGAAGAAATGCTAACAAAGACAGTTCAGAAGGATGGAAGGAAGTGGCTGACTTCTTCTTCCTAGCCTGGGGTAAAAGGCTAGTCTGGATTCTCATTCCATTGGTCACAAGACCTCAGCAGGGAGTTGCACCCACTCACACACCCTACTCTGGTCTGTTAAAAAATGATTTTTCTGTGTCTTAGGTACCTTTCATGCCCATTTTGATGGATTAGTCTGTCTCAGAACAAGACACCCAGGTATTGACTCTGCTTTCAATCATCTATGATGACAGACAAATTAGTCTTCAAACCTAAGTTCTCCCATCTGTAAAGAAATACATTTCAAAGGGTTGTTTTTGAGCTGGAGAGGTGGTCTCATCCTGGTTAACTGCTTGTTATGAAAGCAAGAGGACCTTAATTTGGACCCCCAGCAATCGTGTACAAAGAACCACCAGGCAAAGCAGAACATAACTAGCATTCCTGCACGAGGAGGGAGAGAAGGAAGGAAGGATTGCTTCAGCGCTCTTGGCCAGATAGTCTCCTCAAATTGGTGAGCTCCAGGTTCAGGGAGATACTCTGACTCAAGATCTAAGTGGAGAGGAATTGAGGGAGACACTGTGTTATGCTGGCTAGTTTTATGTCAACTCGACATAAGCTAGAGTCATTTTGGAAGGGGGAAACTCAATTGAGAAATCTCCCCCAATTGATTAACTTGTGGGCAAGTCTGGGTTGTATTTTCTTGATTGTTGATTAATGTGGGCATGTCCATCCCACAAAGGGAGGTAGCACACCTGGGCTGGTGGTCCTGGATGGTATAAGGACACAGAACGAGCAAGCCATGATGAAAAAGCCAGTAATCAGCACTTCTCTGTGGCTTTGTATCAGCTCCCAGGTTCCTGCCTTGAGTTCCTTCCTTGTTCCTGGATGATGAGCTATAAGCTATAAGCTGAAGTGAACCCTTTCACTCCCAAGTTGCTTTTATTCATGGTGTTTTAAGCACAGCAGTAGAAATGTAAAAGCCAAAGAAAAGACACCACCAAACCCAAACCTCTGACCTGTACCTCCACATTCACGGAAGTAACTATACACTGTTCCCAAACTCATAACATACAGAGTGTCTCAGACACTGAAGTAAGTCAATGCTCAGTAAATTAATTCTGTTCCTACTTTTCTCCCAGAGCATCCAGTGAGATGACCAGAGACTCATCTGTAGACAGGTGGTGTCTGCTTTGCCTGGTTTGAAGACTGGCTTTTGCCATTTTAACATTTAGCAGTTGGTGGTGTCTTATAGCGCCCCCACTCGGTGCTCATACATATGCAAATATATTGTTACTCTAGAGGGACCAACTGAACTGTAGTTTTGAGGAGGGGATGAGTTTCTTGTTAGTGAGTGGAAAATTTTTCCATAACTTCTGACAAGATAAAAATCATATCCTAGTATCAAAACTTTCATAAAAGATTAGAGACAACTATGGAGTCTTTCTGAGACCACAGAAGACCCAGAAGTGACCTTGAAGGCCCTGTGATAGCAAACAATAATACTCGGGCTTCTTTGTGCAACACAGTAGAAAAGTCATTGTCATGAACCAGACTCTAAAAGTAAAGAATGCTCAGAATTCTTAGTGAATTAATTTCCTTTCAACCCACATACAAAAATAATTTATTATAAGCCTATGTATTTTAAGAAGCTCCTTTGTTATGTATACAACAAAAAGCCAAGGGGTAAGGAACACTCTGACAAAATTAAATTGGAAATATTCTTTCAGTCTTAGTGGTACATAAAATAGTGGTTCAGTTGTAATTAATGTCATTGTAGAGTCAACGAACTATGGCAAAATGCTTCTTGGTTGTTACAGGAAATAAATAAGAATGTGTGTGAAAACAGATGATAGAGTAATTATAAAATGCATGCTAGTTGAATCTCATTTTAAATCAGCGCTCATGGACTCTTAGACTCAAAGGTGACTCATCGTCATCACATGGGGATGAGAGGGAGAAGGAGAGAGGGGGGAGAGGGAGAGGGAGAGGGAGAGGGAGAGGGAGAGGGAGAGGGAGAGGGAGAGGGAGAGGGAGAGGGAGAGGGAGAGGGAGAGGGAGAGGGAGGGAGATTGGCATAGAGAGGGGAGGGAGAACAGTAGAACTGAGAAGAAGTAGAGTCCAAGAAACAAAGAAGCAAAGAATAAGACAGCTGGAAGAAGAAGCACAGATAGGAGAAACCTGAAAACTCCAGGGTCCAAATGACAATTTGGGCTTTAGTGAGAGACAATCTTCATTTTCCCACTCTGTTAGGTTCATAGAAGGAAATGAAGGCACAGTTGGCCAGCTATTTATAGACTTTTCATCAACTGACTTTATGATTTTTCTTCTTTAAACATATTCCCAAAGTCTACAGAGAGTAAGCACTTATATATAACTACAATGCCTAGAAGAATTAACTCAAAACTTGCCATATATCTGTGGTTCACAGCGACCACAGAGACGTCGTATGGGTCATGTTTAATTTTCCATCGAGTGTTGTGAGCAGGAATTCTCTCACTCGTGAATTGAAAAATGGCAATTTTCCTAAATGCGTGGCAAATTTCTTGTAATTTAAAATAGATGTGTTTTGTTTTCAAAGTAAAATGCATATTCTGTTGCTGCTACATTTAACACATACACTATGTTTATAATTAAGTCTCCATGTGTAAATCGACATGGCTAATAGCCTGCATGAGGTGCATGCACCTGAAGATAAGAAGGCTGCTATCCCCTAAATAAGATGAAGCCACAGAGGTGTGTTCTCTGGAGTAATACAAAGGTTTAGACAGTAAGCTCACCTTTTAGAACACCTGCGATGGTTCTTGGTTTCTAGGAAGTCATCTTTATCAGCCCCCACACAAGCCAGGTCTAAGCCACATTCTGTAAGTTGACATATCCCTTGTAGTGACCCTTAAGAGCCAAAAAGTAAACAAACAGAAACCAGGAGATACCACTGTTGCTATAATTAGTTCTTCAGGTCTGAGCGAGAACAAACAGGACCAAGCCACTTGTATGAAGACGGTGCCACATGCTGCTGTCAACTGTGATGTCCACATGGTGGAAGGAGAGAACCAACTACCATTGTGACATATCCTACCCCAACTTTACCATAATTGGACATTTTCAAGTGTATATTTTTAAGGTTTTACCTAGATTTCCTTTTTAAAAAAACAAGTTTAGGTATTTTTAAATTTTACATATTACAACTATCATTATTATCACTATTGTGTGTGTGTGCATACGAGTGCATGTACAGACTCCAGTGAATCACCATGTGCTCATGGAGATCAGAAGACAACTTTGGGGAGCCAGTTCTCTCCTTCCACCTTCATGTGGGTTCTGGGTTGTAAGCCTTCACTGTTACCTCTTTTAGCCACTGAGCCTTCCTGCTGGCCTGTGGTCACTCTTTATACATCAACACATTAACTTTGTGAATGTTTCTATTGAAAATTCACACTTTCAGGATGAGTCAGTAACGCTGTATAGGGTGGTGGCATGCTCCCTCAGGAAGAGAGACTTACAGAAAGGAGAGAAAAGGTGTTTCCTTCTCTCTCCCTAAAGAATGCTGGGAAGGGAAAGTGGAGAGGAACGGGCTCTTGCCAGAGGATTAACTTATGCCATTGTTTTCTCTCCTTGCCAAAGCTTCTCTTTGGGATCAGATTTGACGGAACACCATAAGCCTCAGCCTCCGGGATAAGGCAGTGCATGTCATTTGCCGTGGCTTGGTTTAACTAATTAATTAATTAAACTTAGTTTATTTTCATCTTCTCAGTCCATGATCCACAAAATGTTTCCTTTCTGTTATCTGGCTGAGCTTGCTACTGAAGCTGGTTTGGACTGACAACAGCTTCCCCCAGTATTTGGTAGTTCACAGCCTAAGTATCCAGCAACCTGCTGGAATTTCAGGTTCAAGTCATGATTCCACTCATGTAAAACAGTTGTGAAAATCGGCTCCTTTACATGTTTAAAGTGTCTGTGCAAAGGCCTCTGTGAATTCCCCTGATAGAAGCACAGCTCTCATTTTTAGGCAGTTCTTACGTAATAGCCCAATTTTCTTCCTTTTTGAGAGTGTCTACTGCTCTGAGTTGACTGTAAGGTAACATGTGAGATGTCAGTGCTGAGATGCGTGTACGGGTGCGTGTGTGTGTGTGTGTGTGTGTGTGTGTGTTTGTGTGTGTGTTCTCCTCATCTATTGAGCCAGAGTCTTTCACTGAATCTAGAGATTCCAGATACAGCTAGACTGATGGACCAGTGAGCTCAGGGATCCTCTGTCTTTGCCTCCCTGGGTTAAGATAACAGGCATGCGCACCACAGTTCTTACATGAACGCTGACGATCTGAACTCAGGTCCTCATGCTTACACAGCAGATTCCTGGATGAGCTTTCTCCGGCCCCAACAGTGTTGGAATTCTGGGCTTGGTTCTGAATAATGAAAAGCACATTGTGACTCTCTAAGCCGGGATTTCATTAATTTGATCTCAATAACTTTGAAGGCAGGAAGTTTGAGGGAAAGGGTGCAGGAGCCAGCAGTTTATAGCACAAGGTCTGAGTCCCAGCACCTAACTAAAAGGCTTTTCCTCATTGGTTGATTTTTAAAATTCAGTGCACAGCTATAATATTGACGAGGTTCTTGTTAAACTCAGAGCACCATGCTGTAAGTGTAGGAAGACAGGTGCAGACTCACTGCTCGTCTGAGTGTTTACTGAGGACACACAACCCAGGTTCTAATCCTGCCTCCCCACACTTCCCCCTCATACCCCAATCCCATTCTGAAGACCATTCTTCAGTCTTCCCAGGAACAAGGATCACAGTTTCCCATGCTCTTCCCACCATAAGGTCCACGTCTCTGCCTCCCCAGCTTGCATCCCTTGGTCCAAGTTTAACATTTACTTGCTTGAGGCTGGAGTGTCGTTCAGTGGTGGGATGCTTGATAGCACTGGGGTTAAGCACTGGGATGCAGATAGATACAGGGGATATAGACGTACTATGCTGGGCTTTTAATGTGAATAGTGGGCATCCATATTTATGGACCGTCTCATAAACACACACACACACACACACACACACACACACACACACGCACACACCTCACTTATATTCATGCTTAGTCTGCCTTGATCTTTCGTTATAACCTATGTCTCTTCCTGCTCTCTTCTTTCTTCAAATCTCCAGCTCCTCCCCTGTGCTTTCTCGTTTGCCCTTTTACTAGCTCATGAGTTTGGGCTGGGAGAGGGTGCAAATAGAAGTTCTGATTCTGACTTCTCCCAAGCAACACTAACAACTGTTTATCCATGGATGCCCTGCTTTTTTTAAATTTCTTTTATATTTTCTTGATTCTTTGTGAATTTCACATCACTCAGTACCACTCGCCTCCCTTTCCTCTTATATCTTCCCTTCACGCTTGCAACCTCCCACTCAAAAGAAAACACACATACACACAAACAACAGCAAATAATGAAACATAGAAACCATCTCATCATGGAAGCTGGATTGTGTCACAGTGTGTCCCATGGTATTTCCCTCTGTCCACACATCTTCACCTGCAAATGTTCATGGCAATGAGTCATTGGTCTGATTCAAGATCTCTGGCTTCTGTGACACTATCAATATTGAATCCTCATCAGGACTCCTCCTGGTTATCCTGTTGCTGCCCTGTGTCATGGAGATCCTGCAGCTTTGGGACAGCAGGAACAGCCCTTTCATACACCCCAATCGTTTATAGATGATATAGATTTTGAGTTTTGTAAGTAAGTGTTAAACTTGGACCAAGGGATGCAAGCTGGGGAGGTGGAGAAGTGGACCTTATGGGTGGGAAGAGCATGGGAAACTGTGATCCTTGTTCCTGGGAAGACTGAAGAATGGTAATTCAGAGCCCTGGATCTGGGCCTGGATGGCAGCTGAGCCATACATCCTGTCTGCGCCCCCTCCCCCCATCTGCACCACTAGGGCAAGCTCTCCATCACTGCTCTGGCTATGCCACCCAATGTCACCATCAGCAGGAGGCAGGGTCGGCTCTTCCACTCCGGCTCTCTCATGCTGTCTGGGACAGCTCACCCCATCCATGCCTTCAGAGCCAGCCCCACTGTGCTGTCCAATCAATGGTCTGGGTCTACTCTCCCAAGTGCTGCAGCTTGTGAGGGGCTGGGCCAGCTCTCCTGCACTCCCACTCTCAGGGGCTGCTCACCAGCACCCCCTGTCCACCAGGGCCAACTCTACTGTGCTGCCCAGGTGAGCTGCAGGGCCCGATTTCCTGAGTGCTGCAGCCAGCAAGGGGCATGGCCAGCTCACCTGCTCTCATGACCCCAGAGTCAGTTCTCTCATCTATCATGGATGGTGAAGGGCAAGGGAAGAAGGGCATTATCCCCACACCCATGCAACCTAATGGCAGACAAGTGACAGGGCCAGTTTTCCCTCACACTGTCCTTGGGACTGCCTTACTTGCTCCCCCTCAATCAGGGCTAGCACTACTGAGCTGTGCAGGTAAGGTGCAGGGTCTGTTCTCCCAAGTCCTGTAGCTGGCAAGGGGCAGGGTCAGCTCACCTGCTCTCATGACCACAGGATCAGCTCTGCCGTGCTGTCCAGGAGAGGTGCAGGGCCTGCTCTCCTGAGTGCTATAGATGCTGAGAGCCAGGGCTGGTTGTCCTGAACTAATGACTTTGTGGACAGTCTTCCTGATAGCCTGAGGTGACAAAGGGTTGGGGAGGGCATCACCTCTGTGCTCATACCACCCCACCTTGCCTTCTTGTTGCCTGTGTGGTCGAGTTGGGTGCTGTCTAAAGCCAAGACTGCCACAGGGCACAGGATTCTATTCCTTCTTAGACATTGACTTCTCTATTTCAGCAATGTTGTTTGTCTTTCCTGAAGAACATTATTCCTTTCTCTGTCATGTGCTTCTCAATATCTTATAAACAGGCTGAGTTAGCACTCACCTTACAATTAAAGCCCCTTTGACCCTACCCTCTCCTGCAGCTACTGCTGACCTTTAGAACAAACCCTGAGCAAATTTCTAGACCCGTGATTCTTGGCTGCTTTCACTTTATTGTCTTTGAGTTTATTTCTCTTTTATTTTATGTAGATGAGTGCTCTGCCTGTATGTACATCACATGGGTGCAGTGCCCAAGGAGGCCAGAAGAGGGAGACAAAAGACATCTCCCTTTCCCCTAACTTGTCTGGATCCTGCGACCTCCTGTTCCTTAACAGAAAGCCCTTTAGCTTGGTCCCTCCTTCCATCCTTATTTCCCAGCTGTCTACTTTCAACACTGCATATGGAACGAGTGTTTCTTAAAATCTAAGCACAATGAAATGATTCAACGATTCTACTCAAAACCTTCCGTGGTTCTGAAACCCACTCAGAGCAAAAGTCTAGATCTTGTAACCATCTCTGAGATCCAAGCCTTGAGGTCGCATCGTCTGCTACTTTCTTTTTGGGTTCCTCTGCTCAACTGTCCTGGTGTCCTTTCCACAGCCCTCCGGCTTCTGGTCCTTTGCACTGGTTGGGTTTCCTCATACTTCACTGCTAGACTTCTAAGCCACAACACTGTGGCTCTTGACACATAAAATAGCACCCTTCCCCCATCCAGACACCCCTCTCCCACCACACACCCCTCCCCACATCACATGCCCCTCCCCAACCACACACCCCTCCTCTCACCACACACTCCTCCCCTCACCAAACACCCCTCCCCTCATCCAAACACCCCTCCCTCACCACACACCCCTTTCCACATCACATGCTCCTCCCCCCACCACACACCCCTCCTCTCACCAGACATCCCTCCTCCTTCCCTTTGTTCTGTCTTCCCCCCCAGGTGTGTCTGTTACTGTATCTGTTGCCTACCTAAGAGGACAACCCCTCCATTATTAGTGCCTGGGCCAAAAGGCCTGTTGAATTTAGGCATGGATGCACGAATGAATGAATTTGAAAAATGAACAGGCATTGTTTTTTACAACTGTTTCAAAAGAGTCAGAAGATCACCCTGGTAGCAGAAAGGCTCTGGTTAAGTCCAGGCAGCAGAGGCGAACAAGATTTTGACAGGGCTAGGTAAGAATATTAAAGAGAGGTTAAGAATTAGAAATTGAAGAATCTGAATACTAACATTTAACATTTATTGTGTTACTACATCCAGTTATAATTTATATTCTCTATTATTATTCTTACATATGCTGTAATGGAGAGGCATTAATATGACCACAGATGAGGGCATGTTCTCTCAGAGCTTTTAAGAAATGGCTATCCCTTTACCTCCATGTAGCGAGTCACAGTCTGTTCTTGTAATTGTGTGTTCACTGGCTTTGGAGGTGTTCTTTCTGTTTTTGCTTTTTCATTGTCACTGACACTAGTACTATGGACTGTCCCTAAAGCCCGTGTATTGAAGGCTTGGTCCACACCTCTAAGGAGTCTGGAATCCTTTATATACAGGGAATAGCAGAAGAAGATCATGGGAAGTTTGTTCATGAAAGGAATGCTGGGAGCTCAGCCTCCCCTACCCCTCCTCCTCTTCCTCTTCCTCCTCTTCTTCTTCCTCCTCCTCCTCCTTCTCTTCCTCCTTCTCCTCTTCTTCCTCCTCCTCTTGCTTGTGTTTCTGCAGTGAAGTGCTGGGCTACCCCAGTCTCAAGAGCAGGGGATCCACCTGACCATGGTCTGAATCCTCAAAACTGTGAGCCCAAATGAACCTTCCCTCTTTATAAGGTGATTACCTCAAGTGTTTTGTCACAGTGACAGAAAACTAACACAATGATTAGTCTAGGCTTTCTCTAGCTGTCATGTGTTCTCCTCTAGTACATGACAAATTGTAACTCCTGTTGATCACTTTCAAGTGAGACATAAGAAATAAATGTAAAAAAATACATTTTCTAATTTTGCTCCTTCAGCTTAGGAAGGTTAAAACTCTTTGTACTTACAGGGACGACAGCACGGACTCTCAGCGTGAGTGCAGCATGGCAGAGCCATTTTCCCAGTGGCCTTTTTAGCACAAAACATCTGTCCTTATATTTCTTTGCTAAACCATAATGGAATACTCCATCCCTGGAAAATAAAGCCTCCATCTAAGTTTGAAATCATTCTCTCCATGTGGCAAATCAGTGGAATCCACAACGCTGAAGGCTGTGATGCTTCTGCTGAAATGTTGAATGCCCACAGGGTGCTTATCAGACTCACATGGACCAGGTGAGTCTGCTCCATCGCCTACAGAGAGTAACTAGATGAGGGTTATTCTATTCTCTCAGACCGCTTCTGGTATGAAACATGAAGAGTCAAAAACTAAAATTAGGTTTTGTTCACCACTGAAACTCCTTGGGTTCCAGAACTGAAAGAAGATAATTTATTTTTAACATACAAAATTCATTGTCTTTAGAACAAAGGCAAAAACATTCATTAGTTACCTTTTCCAGAGGAACAATATCGCTAAATGTCAATTATTTGTAACAATAAAGGTGTCTGCCGGTTTTTTTTTGGGGGGGGGGGAGGGAGGTCATTGAGGGTCACTGTGGGTGTGTCCCAGGGGAGGTGCTCCTTGTCTGAGTCAGCAGACGGGGAAGTTTCTCTGAGACAGCAGCAGGTAAAAGTCAGAGAACTGCTGGAAACAAGGTGAGGCCTTTTCCTAAAATTTTTATAAGCATCATGGTATCCTGCTGGTTTCACATGCGTAGGCATTGTATTCTTGTTCAACCTGCAGGACAGCCTCCTCATTCCCACGGGTGCCCAGCTCCTCCCACACAGCGCCCCGCAGGTGGGCGCATGGGTAGATATTGATTGTATTTTTAAATGCAGATTCCACACAACAGAAAACACATTTGTCTTTCTCCTCCTCCCTCCCTCCCCTTTGTGATGATCCTCATCCTTCTCTCCCCAAGTCCCCTCTGCTTTCATGGCACTTAACCCAGAATCTGCATCTGAAGGAAAGACTGTAATGTTTGTCATCCTGAGTCTGGCTTATTTGCTTAACACGGTTTCTAGTTCCACCCAGCTTTGTACAGCATCATAATTTTGTTCCTGCTCCATCATGACATGACCGATGACAACACTGCACACACTCACACTCCTCCTACAGGAGGCTCTGAAGGTCTGTGGCAAAGACTAAAAACTGGGCTGGAGGGAGGGTGAGAACCATCACACACTCCTTAGCCTAACTCTCAAATCCCTAGGACAGATGTTGTCTCCTACCGTCCTCTCTTGTCTGCCATCTGGCCACATCTTCCAGCCTCTTCTCCACCAAATTTCTAGTTTCACATTTCTCCCCACAGCTAGCACACCTGGCTGAGATCTCTGTCTCTGCTCTTGGCTGGCTCTGTGGCCTTGGGCAAGCTGTTTTGCTGTGTAACTCCTTTAGTGTTATTATTCACTAAAAGAAAATAAAAAAGATATTGGAAGATGTAGTTTGAAGAAGAAGTGTTCCCCCAGACGCTTATTTGACAACTTGACCTCTTCTTCGTGGTGCAGTCTGAAGAGGTTAAAGAACCTTTAGAACATGGAGACTTGCCAGAGAAAATATTGTCACCAGGATCTCTCTCTGTGTCTCTATCTCCCTCCCTTTCTGTCTGTCTCAGTCTCTCTATCTCTGTCTCTCTCTGTATCTCTTTGTTTCTCTGTCTCTCTGTCTCTCTGTCTCTCTCTCTCTCTCTGTCTCTCTCTCTCTCTCTCTCTCTACCTCTCTACTTCTTGTATGGGGATGAATTGATGACTCTGCTTTCGGACTGTCAGGTTGACCTCATGCTTCTGCTACCTGGCCCTTCCCTGTCGTGATGGACCCTGTCCCCCTCTGAAACTGAAAGCCAAAAGAAATCCTTTCTTCTCTTGTCAGGGTATTTTATAAGAGCAACAGAAAAGTGACAAAAAGATGTTATCATGAACTGTGAGTAGAGCCCAGTACTTTCAAAAACCTCAGTGTCATCCTGGTGATCTCTATGCCTAAAAAGCAAAACAAAACACAAAACAAACACAAAACAAAAAACAAAACAAAGAAACAACCTGGAGCATTGTTTGCTTCCAACAGTCAGTGGTATATTTGGTGTAGTGATTCAAATGGTGTGGGTGCTGGATCACGCCCAGTCCCCAAACAGCCTTTTCAGCCTCATCCTATCCAGGCTTTAATTTACCCAGAAGTCAAATGTATATTTTCAGCTTTAAGGATTCCCTTTCTGCCTCACACAAATGCTCCCGGGTCACTTATTGGCTTTACCAGAATGTTAAAACCAGGAAAGGCCCTTTGTCAAGTCATCTGCCTCTGCATTTAAGCCTCACTTTTGTGCTCTTCCTGATCAATAATGTGGTGAACTTTGCCGCCTGAATTGGTGGTGGCATGTAGTGCCCATATACAAAGCTGCTATGTACAGAAGGTGACCATATGAGAACCTGCTGTGTACAGAAGCTGGACAGGAAGCCACAGGGTTTATCAGACTTTGAAAGCATCTGGAGAATCTAGTTGCAACAGCTACGTCTGTTTTCCTCAGAGTAATTTGACTAGGGCTCTCCAGAGAAGCAGAATGACCAGGAGAGAGGGATCTTAGAAATAGGAACACAGTATAGGAGAGACATACAGACCTGAGAATCGAGGATCAGGCCAGCAGGTTGGAGACTTGGGGCTCCTGGAAGAGCTTACATTCATTTTTTATATTTATATTTGTTTGTTTGTTTGTTTGTTTGTTTGTTGTGGGTGTGCATGTGCCACAGTATGCATCTGGAGGTCAGAGGCTAACGTGTGGGGAGTCAGTTCTCTTTTTCCTCCATGTGCTTCAAACTCACTTCCTCTCGCCTGGCAGCAAGTGTCTTTACCCACCCAGCCATCTTGCTGGACCTCACACTCCTTTTATAGTGCGCCATCTACCAGTTTTTATTCAGTGAAAGCTTTCAGCTGATTGGCTAAGGTTATAATCTGCTTTTCCTGTTTAAGTGTTGATCTTGTTCCAAAACACCTTCATAAAGCCATCCAGAATAATATTTGACTGCATATCTGGATATGGTGGCCTTGCCAGGCTGACATGTAAGATGAAACCTCCCAGAAATTGAAACAAGACTTTTCACCGGCATTTGTAGGGTCATAGGAACTGGGAACAAAAAGGGCCACTGGTCGGTTATTTCTCCACTGGTGAAATGAGCCAATTCAAGCCAGATTAGATTATATTAAAGGAGGAGGTTTGTTGGGAAGCTGCTCTCAGGTCAGCAAGTTCACTGGCCCCAAGGACCAAAGCCAGGGAAGCCGGCATGGGGAATGGGGTGGGGAGGGAGAGAGGAAGGGGCACTTATACTAATGCTCCATTTAAGTGCTATGTGAGTAGTTAACTATGCTGTGTACTGTTTAAGGACGAGCCTCTGTACAGATGAATCCCACACGTTTTGAATAGTTGAAGCTCTGAGTGTGGCACCTGAAAAGACAAAGGCTGGCTGCACGAGCTTGTGTTCTTTGGCTTCTCCTTTAAGCCTGTTAGAGCATCTGTTGGGTTCCCTCAATGACTGGGGCAGATGCAGACTTTAACAAATACTCATTTTATATCTATAAGAACTGCGACTTGATAAGATTTTGAGAATTGTCCTTTCTATTAACTAAATTTGTTTATTTGACAATTTCATACCGGAACCTTCTATTATTATTTATGCCCCACCCCTATTGACAACCTCTTTCCCCTACAAATCCCTTTCCTACGTTCATGTCTCTGTGTGTTGTTTTGTGACCCACTGAGTTTAACCAGAGCTATCTGTATGTCCAGAGATATGGGACTATGCATTGGAGGTTGGAAGGCTTATCAGTGGGTACTTAACCAAAAGCAACAGCACGTCCACCCCCAGCATCAACCCATCAGTAACCAATAAGTCACCAGGGAGGGGTAGGAGCCTACAGGCTCCTCTCCCACTTGTGATCAACTATTGATAGTCCCAGAGCAGACATCTGCAGCTGCTATGATTTAATAATCACAATGGCCCTGTCATGAGCACAAGATAGAGTTCCGGAGCTTCCCATCATCAGCTCTTCTGCACTGTCCCCGAGCTTCGAGGGGAGTGGTAGGAATGTCTTGTTCAAGGCTGAGGACTCTACTGACACTTGCTTTTAGCATCTTTAACAGCTGAGAGTCTCTGTACCCACCACCGCTCATTGCAAAGAGAAACTTTTCTGATCAAGGCAAATCGTAGCATTTGTCTGTGGTTATAATCATACACACTTAAAGGTAGTTTGATATGATATCAATTTATCAAAACAAAAAGTAGTAAATTCCTACCTGGGCTTAGGACATAGCCAGCCATAGGTCTTTGTCCAAGTAGGATTTCCTCTTGTAGAGTAGGCCTCAAATCCAAGCAGAACACAGTTGGTTGCCTTCACAACGGTTACGCCACCATTGTACCAGTGGGCTCATCTTGCTGGGCAGATGGTCTTATAGATGGCAAGATTCACAGCTGGGTAAGACCCTCCATGGTTCTCCCCCAGCCCCAGCAGCTTACATAGCACCTTCCAGTACTATACATCCTAGCCAGCAGGGGGCGAGCTTCCGGTTCCGTTCCAGCCAGGGTTTGTGGTATCTTCAGAAATAGGATCTTACCATTTACTTTTGGTGAACAGCCAAGAGCAAGGGCAACAGCTTTGCTGTTTTCAAAGCTGCTGGAGTCTTCCTGACTTACAGCTCACAGAGGGGTATCCTACAGCATCTCTGGGAGTTTTGTTTGATTACCCATCTGAGATGGGCATTATCTAGCCATGTAGTGTATCTCCTTTCAAACTCTTTGGTAGAAGTGTATAAAGCTCATTGAGTAATAAGTTTTCTTATTTGCAGTAACATTTCTCTAATTCTCTCTGTTGCCTACTCCCAACCATTGTCTAAATCCTACCATTCCAGTGTTTATTTCCTCTAGTCTTATTTTTTAACAGTTTTATTAGTCCATCCCTCTTCTGTTTCCTCTCTACCCACGACCTATTTCTAGTCCCAACTTCCTGGTCCCAGCAGCCATTCCAAGTTAGACAGAAAAATTAGTTTGAAACTCTGATCTACACATGAGTGAGAACATACACTGTATGTCTTTCTGAGCGTGAGTTACCTCACTCAGTACACATTTTTCCATTCCATCCATTTCCCTGCAGAATTCATAATTTCACTTTTCTTTAGTTAGTGCTAAGATTCCACTGTACATGTGTACCGCCTTTCCTTTATTCCTTCATCAGATGACAATGGGAATCCAAGTCCATTTCTTTTCCCAACTACTGAGGCGAGATGGAATTTTAAAGTAGTTTTGATTTGCATTTCTCTAATGGCTAGGGATTTTGAACACTTAAAAAATGTTTATTAGCTATTTGTTTCTTTTGAGAGTGTAGCCTCTTTTATTATATTTTTGCTTGCTTCTTTTTTATTACAAGTATTTTAGGTTGGTGTCTATTTCTGTGATAAAGGAAAAGTCTTATTTTAACGTATAGCTCTTAGGTCACATGCCATCACTGAGGGGAGTCAGAGCAGTGACCAAGCCAGCTCAGTCAGTCAACAGGGTCTCAAGGGAAGGAGTAAAGATTAAAGAAAGAAAGACTAGTAGACAACATTATAATATGACTTCAGCCAGTACCGAACTGGGTTTATTTTTTTCCCAGTCTGCTTTTATACCAGTCTAGGTACATGCAAAGAATAGGGTCATTTCTTAGATTAAAGACACGGCAATCAAGGAACAAACAAAGCAATAAACAAAGTCCTATGGTCACAGTGTCTAGGAGTTTATCAGGATGACCAAGATAAAAAGAATTCCTCAGCTGTATTCATCTTGAGTCTAATTCTAGCCCAACGTAAATGTTCTTAGCTGAACCTACTCCTTTGTCCTAGCCCAATGTAAGTACTCTTGCCGATATCCTTGAAGCGGCATCCAGGGCACTTCAGAGAGCAGGAACTCAAGGAAGGAACTCAGAAGAAGGAACTGAAGGGTGCCGCTTACTGGTTTGCTCAAGTGCCTTCCTTTATAGTTCAGGACAGCAGACTGGGAGTGGCACCCCCGCAGTAATGGGGTTCTCCTAGATCAATCATTAGTCAAACAATGCCCCTCAGCCTTTCCCTCATGCCTGTCTGGTTGGAACCTCTGACCTATTGGGGTTCCCTCTTCCCAATAACTCTGGCTTCTGTCAAGAAGACAGAAAACTAACCAGGACACTGGGGAGGGTCTCGTGTATGCCAGGCTAGCACTTCTGCTCCTCGGCCCCACCTCCCAACTGCTAGGATTCCGGGTGTGTATCAGTGCACCTGCTGAATGGGTCCCAGGCCTTGAGGGATGTCAAGGGTGTCACCTCTTTGCCAGTGCCTCAAAGATGCTTTGCCAAAGTTAAATTGTCCCGGTGGAAGGCACTCATTCAGCACCTTTATCTTGCTCTAAATCCTCACATGGGGCTGGGGGGAGCTGAGTTGAGCTTTCCCAGAGTTTGAAATTAGCAGTAAAAATACTAGAAGCATAAATACAGACTGTAGCGGGAAAGAAAACCATGTTGGGAGTGCGTAGATTTCTTAAGCACTTAGTGAAAGCATCTGAGGACTTAGTCTGTGCTGGGAGAAGGTGGAGACAGCAAACGGGTAAACAGGGGTGGAAAGCACTTGTCTCTGAAATCCACCCAAACAATCAGTTATCTTCCCAACAAGCTCCTTCCATTCTTCCGTGGCTTATTAGTGTTTGGAGCTGGATGTCATCTACTAACACTAGTGGGGGTGGCTGCCTGGGATGAACTCTGGGAAGCACCCAGAGAGGAACTGTGAGAAGTTCTTAAGGGTAAGACAGAAACGTGGGTGAGGAGAGGACTGAAGCAAACCCCAGTCTCACAGCGTTTCACCTGCCTCTCTGTCCTTTAGAGTGCCCACAGCTTTCCAGCTATTGTGGGGGGAGAGAGAGAGGGAGTGCTGGGCAAGGAGAGCCGCCAAAGTGAGCACTCCGCTCATGGAAGCCAGGGTCCCACCTCAGCCTGGCCTCATCTTGCACAGTGTCTAATACATTTTTCAGTTGGTTTTTATTCCTGTCTGGTCACCAGATTCTGGTGGCCTATCTGCAAGTCTGTTGCCATGGCTACGCTTTACTTATGTTATTAGCAGCAACTACTTGACAGTCTCCTCTTCTTGGTTGGGGGTCCTGCAGCTTGGGGTTTCTGGTTAGGGCCACATTCCTTCACCCCCAAGCTTTTCCTTTGCTTCTCTTCACTTCTCTTCACAGTATGAGAGGAGCTCCCAGGGAAAGTCTAGGTGTAGGGCACATGGGCCATACCAGCAGAGGAACTGGCATGGTTCTGATGAACTGGAGCATGGTCAGCCTCTGGAAATCTCAAAACTTGAGACTGGCAGGAGTAGAGCTCGCTCCTTCTCTGCTTCTGTGCCTGCTTCAGGGCACTCCCCAGACGACCTCCAATCAGGTTGTCACAGGTTGTCAGTCAGTACTCAGAACCTGGAAAGAGGGAAGCAATTTAATAGAGTGGCACAGAGACAGAGAGAGAGAGAGAGAGAGAGAGAGGAGGGAGGGAAGAAGGGAGGAGACATTTTTTTCTGGAGAGCAGCAAGTGAAGAATTACTAGCTGACAACAGGGGAGTGCACGGGTTGAGAGGGGAGAGGGCAAGGGAGCACTGTACCTACTGGGGAGAGTGGAAGGAACAGGTCTCAGCCGAGAGCAGCAACTATGGCAAGGAGCCTGAAGCCACCAGCACGGGGACAGGCACTGCAAGCTCAACTCAGGTGCTTGCCAGGGTCATACCCACCACAATACCATGGGGCTTCTCACATCACGTGCTTGCTCATGTTGGTGTTAGACTGTTTCTGAGTACATGGGAACTGAGGGGAGGCTGAGTTTGTACTATGAGTGAGCTAATACATACGTCTAATAAGTGCAGCCAGGAAAAGCGAAGGGCAGTTAAGTGTAAGGAGAAATGCTCAGGGGAGAAGCCCGGAAGGATTGGCCCAGTGGAGGTTCATC
>JANHMN010000001.1:115338805-115348805 GCA_030674055.1 Rhabdomys pumilio
CTCTCAACCGTAAGCTGGAATGTGACACACACACACACACACACACACACACACACTCCTCCTCTCTCAGGTTGTTTTTGCCGGGTATTTAGTCACAGCAAAGATAAAGTAACTATAGACAATCAATATGAGCCTTCAATGCTGGGAGTCCTCCAACTCCCACCCACACTCAGCTCTCCTCAGACAGAGAAAGGCAGGACGTGGTGGTGGATGAGGATGTTTCTTTTGTTGCCTATTGTAGCTGCTTACAGAAAATGTCCTGACTATATGACAGAGACACTATAGCTGTGAGGTAACACAGCATGAAGGGTCAGAGGAAGACAGCCTGAAGCTACTTGAATAAGCCCATCACCAAGTGACAGTCACCAGGAAAGGGGCTAGGATGCTGCTGCGTTTCATTCTGCATTTGGGCATCACGGAAGGAATACAAGGACACCTGACTATTGTATAATATAATATAATATAATATAATATAATATAATATAATATTTCATTATAATATCTCTATTGAGATGCTGTCTCATCTCGAGGAGAGCAGGAGGTTCCTGGTCACCCTAGGACTGGATCCTTAGCCTGGAAGACCTGACCCTAGGAAGGGAGATATAATTGCTCCTTACTCTACTTTAAAACATCTTTCATGCTGGTTTGTTTGGGTGAGATTTTGTAGCCCAAGGCTTTTTAGTGGGGTGGCTGAGCTCACACACAGCACAAATCTTAGAGCTAAATAGCTTTTCCCCAAGGATAGAATAAGACGTTTTTCTAAAAACACCCCAAAATACAGGGTTTAGTTACACAAGAAGAGAGTGAGCATGTGCATGTCCTTAGAGCTTGTTTTGAACTTTATATTTTTGATCCTGCTTACCTTTGACCAAGCCACATTTTTTTTTTTGGATCTTCCTGTGTTCTGCCTTTAAACTTTAAGCTTCTTGTATCTTGGAAGACAGTTGTTCAAAGACCATCCAGAACACAAATTTGTTATTCAACTGGTGGGGGTTAGTATGCAGTAACATCATAGTATTAAGAAGCTGTCAGAAGAACCTTATTATTCTTCCCTGAAGGAGGAGCTTTGAGTAACTGAATCATGAAAAAATAGCTGAGATAGCTGTTATGACGGCTCAACAGGTCAAGGTGCTTGCCTTGCAGATCTGGAGACCTGAGTTCAATCCCTCAGACTTAAGTAAATGGGAAAGGAGAGAGTCAACTCTACAGAGTTGTCTTCTGACCTCCATATGCACACCATGACATGTGGGGACCAACACATCAAACACACACACACATACACACACATACACACACACACACACTACATATATACATATATATATTCTATATTCATATGTATATGAACTATATAAGATAACAGGATGTCTGACTTCAATACATAATGTCAAAGTGTGGGCTTAAAGAGAGGAAATTAAAAATGTGTCATGTTAAGAAAGGCAAGGAGATTTTTGTTCAGAAGTATGCTTAATTGCACACTGTGGAAAGGAGAGGCACTCATATGACTGGATCAAACCTCCATGGTCTTTTTGTGTGGAAGAAGGGTCAGGCCTCTTGGTTCTCTGACAGAGATGCCAACAGAACCCAGGCATCATCTGGGGAGAGGACACACTGACAAAGTATTCAGAGAACACCAAAAATTACATCTCTAGAACAAAAACAATCTTCAGTGGGATTTAGAATGGAGAAAGGACAGACCTGACAGCTTATCTTGAAAAGACTGAGTCACAGTCTCTGCCTAGCTTCTTACAGAGCAAACGTCTCATGACTTTTAACGTGAGCCATGACTTAATTCATACACAGGAATTTGAATCATGAATGGTTATAAATGTTATTGTTGGACAGTTCCAATTTCAGTAAAATTGGCTTGTAGTAATGAGATGAGCTTTGTAAACGTATGAGTTCCAGGTCTGTAGGCATTCGTGCTACTCTCCCTGCCTCAAGACAGGATTGGACTTAATTAACAATGTTCGACTTTCCACAAAGAAGGAGGTGCCTGCTCAAAGCTGTTGAATAGTTTTATATTTAGGTTTATGTAACTGAGTATATGAATATTTAAACACTGGAAATATTCACTCTTTCAGAACCAAGCAGAGGACACTTGTACTTAAATTTGTGTGCTTTGGCCCGTCACAGGCAACGGTTAAACATCAAGAAGCAACCGTCTGTCCTCGACAATGCTAATCTAATCAGAATCCCCTATGTCGGAAGATGCTGACTTTTACTACTGAAAGGCTCAGTGTGTGCAGTTTATACATAATATCAAGCAAAGGCTGTTTAACACTTCTCAAAAATGTAGAACTATCTGGAAGCTTGGTGAGTGGTGGTTTTGGTGAGTGGTGGTTTTGTTGCTTATAAAAATGGTGGCTTTAGTAACTTTAGCAAGAGGAGAGGGAGGGATGGCGAGAGGGAGAGAGAGAGAGAGAGAGAGAGAGAGAGAGAGAGAGAGAGCTGTCTTGTCTCCAAATGGCAGGAGAGTGACTTTAATGACCTAGTGGAAGGTACAGAAAACTCAGGATGTAGCAGAAGTTAGTGAGAGACGTACAGAACACCTGCTACCTTCAGTGTGCCTGGAAATAATAATACACAATAGACTATAGCTGAGAACATGAATTGAGGAAGAAGTACATGCATATGATGTATGCTTCTTTTTATTGGAAGCCAGACATTGACAATTTGACCTTGTAGAATCCTGGGTATTTTTGCATTGTTTTTTATTAGTCACCTTTCTGTTACTATAACAAAATATCTGGGACAGGGAATTTTTGAAGAGACTTAGCTAGCTGTTTAGGAAGTGGTATGGGTGTTGGCCTTATCCTGGTGAGAACCCCCTCACCTGCATCACTTCATGACCAGTGGGGCAAACGCATGTCTTTGCTTTGGTGATCCACTAAATGAAGCTGTCTACAATCTGAGCCTATAAATGTGCAGATACTCAAAGATCATCAACTCTGCTATTTCCAAGCATGCCCTTATCCCATGGTAACAGCACCTGTCTATTTTAGCCACACACTTCACATTTGATCTTCCCTTTTCCATTATGCGGGTAGCCTTCACACTTAGTTCTATACCAGGACTAAGTCCCACAGAAGACTAGAGAGATACTGTGGGTACGTAGAAAGGTCCTCCAGGCGGGAAGTTAGGTGCAGCAGCTGCTGCTACAGTGCTCATTAAAGGCCTTCTCCACGGTTCCTCACGGTGCAGCCACAATGACACGAGAAAGTCCATGAGGTTTACAGACGTTATTTTCACAGCAGATGGTAGCTGGATCTGGATGAGCATCAACCGCTACCATGAAACTCAGGGCAGACCTGAGTTAAATAGGGAGGGAGAAAGGGAGGAGGGTCTAAGGAAGAATGCTTAATTGGCTGCACACACACACACACACACACACACACATACACACACACACACACCCGGCCTTCAGGTATCTCATTAGTATGTAAATCTCTTGAGGCTGAGGCCTATACTCACACCCTCAACCTGTGCCCTTTGGAGGGGGTTGTATCCTACATGATTGAACAGCACATGTTAATGGAGTTCCACGCCACCTGTTAGGAGCCTGGATTCTGGGAGCGCAGCAGAATAGATGCCTGTCCCTTGCAAGGGCTTCGGGCCAAAACCAAGACCCCTTTCATGGCCCTACAAGATACCTCAATGGTTTCTGTATACTCAATGTCCATGGATATAGACACACAAACATAGACACACAGATACAGACACACAGACATACACACAGAGAGACACAGACACACAGACATACAAACAGAGAGACACAGACACACAGACATACAAACAGAAACACAGATACAAACACATACACACACACACACACACACAGACAGACACATACAGATGGTTCTACTCATCTTTAAGAACTAATTGCTGAGACTCTGGCCTCAGGTCTGAGTGCTTCCATAGGTTATGTGACTTGTCTGATCTGAGCAGTGAACAGCACAGTAAGCTGAGTAGTAGTAGCTACAGGCTGCAATCTGTGGCTTCAATCAAAGCACCATGGATGCCAGAACCTCCTAATGAATTCCCACCCTGGTCTTTGCAGTGGATCTCAGTAATCTACTCTCTCAGTTTTTACTATAGCTTTCAAAACTTCATGTCGTAATGCCTGTGTGCCCTTCACCAAAATGTTTATTCTCTGCTTTTAGAGAACAGGAGATACAAGGACAATTCTGTCACTCAGCTCACAGCCTAGCATCTGAGCTCCAGGATCTCACCTCAAACTACCTGGTGGTCTTCCTGACCCACTCTACCATGATCCTGCCATTGAACCAAGTACCTTCTGTTGGTACTTGGGATCTCATATATAAATACAAAACCTCCCTGCATCACCCCACCACGCTCAGCCCTTGCATCCCTTCAAACACCAGCTCACAGATGTGCTTTCTCTCTGAACCACCAGAATTTAATTACTACTTTTAACTACATCAGTCTCTCTCCTTGCAGTGGAAACTGGAGTTGGCTGTGTAGGCATGTCTTGTCCTCTGAAACTATAAACCTATTCTGTGTTCCTCACAGAGATCTGGTGCTTTCTATATGAGATTCAGTAATAACTATTTCGTGATTAAGATATTTATTGAGAATCTGTTTTAGGGAAAGTACACTGACAAGCCTTGTCGATGGCAGCCACACACATGTATAGACTGCTAGAATCTCTGGAAAATAAACTGGGAGTCACTGGAGTACAGTCACCCTGGGAGGAAGAACAGCAGCAGAAGAGCACCAGCTTCAGCAGCAGTAAAAGGAAGATATATGTTGGTAAATAGAACAGGAGAGTTCAGAGTTCCGTCTGGAGCCTCAGCCCCAGTTGCCATTGGGATGCTTTTATTCTAGTGTGAGAACATGTAGAGGGTCAGAGTCATGGCCAAAGCCAGAGAACGCCTCTGGTTTCTCATTGTATTTTTAGTAAAAGATAAAAAAACAAGAGATAGAGAGAGACAGAGAGAGACAGAGAGAGAGAGAGAGAGAGAGAGAGAGAGAGAGAGAGAGAGAGAGAGCAGGGGGAGAGGGAGAGGAAAAGAGAGAGAGGGGGAGGGAGAGGGGGAGGAGGAGGGAGAAGGGGAGGGGGAGGAGGAGGAGAAGGAGAAGGAGAAGAAGGAGAAGGAGAAGGAGGAGGAGGAGGAGGGAGAAGGGGAGGGGGAGGAGGAGGAGAAGGAGAAGGAGAAGGAGAAGGAGAAGGAGAAGGAGAAGGAGAAGGAGAAGGAGAAGGAGAAGGAGAAGGAGAAGGAGAAGGAGAAGGAGAAGGAGGAGACAGAGAAACAGACAGAGACAGACAAAGAGATAGAGTGAGACACACACACAGAGGAGACAGAGAGACAGACAGAGACAGAGAGAGTAAGACACACACACACACACACACACACACACACACACACAGAGAGAGAGAGAGAGAGAGAGAAGACAAAAACTGTATAGCAGCTATACAGGACTGGGGAGAGGCAGTGCTGAGAGATGGCTTGGTGGTCAAGAGCACTTGTTGATCTGATTCTGTTCCCAGCAGCTATGCTGACTGCTCACAACCACTGGTAACTTCCAGCTCCAAGTTACCCATTTACCCAACATTTTTGAACTCATGTGGCATATAGTGTCTCTCTCTGTCTCTCTCTCTGTCTCTCTCTGTCTCTCTCTCTGCCTGCCTCTCTCTCTCTCTCTCTCTCTCTCTCTCTCTCTCTCTCTCTCTCTCTCACACACACACACACACACACACCAATAAAATCTACAAATATTAAAGACACCTTTTAAGTGACAAAGGTCCCGCTGGGAACCCAGAGCAAGCTTCATGGGACACACTCTAGGATGGGCCTACAGAATAGCTCTAGCTAAAGGGGAAAGCTTTGAGTTACAACCTCCCAGGATCCTGCAAGATGGAGATATCATCTGAGCGCTGTACTGGTGTGGAGCACACAGAGGCAGGCACACTACTTACCCGTGTGAATAACTGCACAGAGCAATGGCTTAGCTCCTGTGCCTAGGCAAGGAACCACACACAGACTGTATCCATTTCTCTTGGTTCATGGTGTATTTCTGTTCTTTAATATTTAACTTCAACTGGGTGGGCAGCTTCATCCTGCCAGGTTCACTTTCTCCTCTCCCTTTCTCAAAGGTTTCCCAGAAGCACATGAGTAGGCTTTGGCTCAGTCTCTGAGATCTGGGATTGTCTGATTAAACCCCTTTTCTGCTTTCTCTCTTTGCTCTTCTTTAGCTGAACCTGCCCATTGTCTCTTTTTGCCTTTACTCCCCTGGCCTTACTTTTCCTTCTGTGTGTCTCCACTGCTGTATACTAAGGTCACTGTTTTTATCCTGCCATGTCCTCTGGCATCCCTACCCTTAGTGACCAATATCTTAACACACACCTCCCTGTTCTTGTTCCCTTACTCTATATTTTCAAGTTGAAAAGATGTTTTTATTGCCTAAGACTGTGTTTTTACAGTGGGCTTATCCATCAGCTGTGGATGGTGTTCTGTCTCCAGGGTGATGCTGGAGATAGAGCAAGCATCCCCGTGTACGTGGTCTGAGGGTTGAGCCACTAAGCCACAACCTTGGTCCAATGTAGTGAAACAGTGGCTGATCCCTCCTACTACCCAGGCGCACCTGAACATTATAAATGCTTCCACTGAAATGACTCGGGTGTTCAATGAAAAATAAAAAAACAAAACAAAACGAACAAGCAAACAAAAAACACCAACAAACTAATACCAGATGACTAAGCCGCAATACTAAAATACAAGAAACATGAAAAAATCAAAAAAACATGAATCCCCCCCAAATTACAAATTGTACAGTAATGGACCCCAAAGAAAGATAACAGGATAAAATCCCAGACACTAATGGAATAAGTATAAGAGTGTTTAGTGAACTCATCGGGACAGGAATAAGCAATATGTTTGTGTCAAAGAGACACAAACAGGCCGCTGGATGAAGTAAGGTATTCTGTACTGGCTATGGATGAGAACTCAATGAAAAGTCGGCATCCCTGAGATAAAACAAATAGAATGCTTAGAAATTTTAAAGGTCAATAAGTTAAGTTTAAACCATCAGTGGGAAGCTTCATCAAAAGAATAAATCATGTGACAGACTTGGGTGGCCAGAGGACAAGGCAGATGAAGAGAACGTGAGATCTAGGGAGTGTAATGAAGAGATCAGACTGGCAACTCACATTAGAAGAAGAAAAGGCTTGCGCTAATACTACAGAAAATACGTTCAATAACAGAAAAAATTTCCAAGCTGGGCAGAGCTATCTGCACCAACACATGAGACATTTAAAATTTCAGATGAAACAATAAAGAAGATCTCCAAATCATACTAGAGTTAGAATAATACATCTGCTGAACTGAGAAAGACTAGAAAGCCAGGAGAGGAAGCACCAGGCCACACAAAAAGAGAACATTAGAGCAGCGGCTCTCAACCTTCGGACCATGACTTCTTTGCGGTTGCACATCAGATATCCTGCATATCAGATATTTAGATCACAATTCACAACAGTAGCAAAATTATAGCTATGAAGTAGCAATAAAATAATTGTATGGTTGGGGTCGTGGCAACATGAGGAACTGTGTTAAAGTGTTACGAAGGTTGAGAACCACTGCACTAGAATACAACAGACCTCTCAATAGAAACTGTAAAGACCAAGAAGGCATTTGATGATGGATGGTGTATCTCAAGCTCAGAAAGAAAATAATTCCTAACCCAGATAACCTTGTCAAGCCAAGGCATCCTTGTAAATGAAGAAAAAAAGAAACTTTCCATGATGAAAGAATCCGTGACCACTTAGACAGTACTATGGGGTCATACTCAAAGAAATTCTACATACAGAAGAGAAAGATACCATCATAAAAGAATCAACTATATTAGAACAGTAAATAAGAAAATAGCAAATATTATAAAAAGAATGAAGATCAGTAAATGTGATAAACTAGTAGTTTCAAAGACAGACAGAAATTTTATGATAGTCTCAACAGAAGCCAAAGTTCCTATCCCTTCTTGAGAAAAGACTCAAAGAAACCATGAATACATAAACATACCTCAGCAATAATAAAGCCAATTCATGATGTCTTACTTAGAGTTTTTATTGCTGCAACAAAGCACCATGACCAAAGATTTGACTTACACTTCCTCATTATAGTCCATCATTGAAGGAAGTCAGGACAGGAACTCAGAGGCAGGAGCTGATGCAGAGTCCATGGAGGGTGCTACTTAATGGCTTGCTCCACATGGCTTGCTCAGCCTGCTTTTCTATAGAACCCAGGATCACCAGCCCAGGGTTGGCACCACCCACAATGGGTTGGGCCCTCCCACACCAATCACTAATTAAGAAAATGCCCTATAGGCTGGATCTTCTGGAGGCACTTCCTCAGTTGAGGTGCCCTCCTCTCAGATGACTTCAGCTATGTCAAGTTGACATGACAAGTCTCCAGCCAACATTATATTAAATGGAAAAAAACTGAAAGCATTTCTACTAAGGCCAAGGATGCGTTAAGAATGGTACGTCTTTGTATTCTTACTAAGTATACTGATAGAAGTTTTAGCTAGAGCAAAAAAAGAAAAAATGATAGAATAGGAAAGGAAAAAAAATTAAAAAAACCCAAGTATCTCTATTGACAAACAGCACAATTCTGTATAAGAGACCCAAAAGCTACATCAGGAAACACACACACAGCAAAACTGCAGGCTACCAAAGTCAACATGTGAAAACTACCAGCTTTTCTATATACCAATGATAAACAAGTAGAAAGAAAATCAGAAAAATAAACTCATTCATGGGAACTAAAGAAATAAAGGGTGAATGAAAGAATGAATGCCTAGGAGTGAACCTAACCAAGGAAGATAATGACCTCTAAAGTGAAAATATTTTAAATACAAAAGAAAGAAATTGAAAAAGCAGAAGAAATAAATGAAAAAGAAACAAGGCTATTACAAGATCCTCATTGTTTGTGGGTAGGCAGAATTGATACAGTCAAGACGGCCATGTTGCTAAAAGTGACCTACTAAGTTGATGTGGTCTCCACCCACATCCCAACTGCATTCTTTACAAGGTTAGAAAGAGCAATCCAAAGTTACAGGAATCACAGAATACCCCAGGTAGCCAAAGCTAGCTAGCCAAAGGTATCCTTAGCAAAAAGAGCAATTCTAGAGGAACCACCACGTCTGGTTTCAAGTTGCTTTAATTAAAACAGTGTGGTACTGCACAAGTCACGAAATGTCATTTGAGGAGAGAACCCAGAAGTAAACCATAGAACTGCAGCCTCTGATTCATAACGAAGTGCCAAGAACACTTAATGCAGAAGAGCCTTGATAACAAACGGTGCTGCAGAAAGGGCTTTTCAGTGTCAAAACGAATCAAATACCTTGTGTAAGGCCACAGCCTCCAAAACTGTTCAAGGAAAGCAGGGCAAAAACATCACACAACATGGCAATGGACAATAATGTACAAAATAGTGCACAAAATACCAATAATTGATTGATTTAATTACATGAAATTGAAAAGTTTCTGTACAGCAAAGGAAAAATTAGGGGAAAAAAATCTACAAAATGGAAAAAATGCTAACTATATATCTGATAGAAGATTAATATCCAGATCACATAAAAACTCAATATGTTAAATTCCAAGAAAATAAAACAACTCAACAGAAAAATGGGCTGATTAAAAGAACAGGCTGTACTCAAAGTATGAAGACCCATAAACACATGAATAAATGCCCAGTCTGCTTAGCCATCAGAGAAAGGCAAATCAGAACTACAGGGAGGCCTCTGTGCCGCCTTCCAGAACGGCTGTCATGAGGACAGTGAATGAGACCTGATGCTGGTGAGCATGTGGGTGGGACCCATGTAGCCTTTACTGCTGTGTACACATGAACTGGTGCAGCCGCTATGCAAGTCAGTATGTAGATTCCTCAAAAAGCTAGAAGTAGCACTGTCACGTGACCCTATTATCCCACTCCAGGGTACATGCTCAAAGGACTCTAAGCCAACCTACCACAGAGGCACT
>JANHMN010000001.1:115351305-115396399 GCA_030674055.1 Rhabdomys pumilio
ATCTCCACAGTACGCTGACAATCACCACTGATAGTCATAGGTTATGACATGTACTTAAGACTGTAAGAGTTTAATATTTCCCCAAAGTCACAAACCCTAACCATCAAGAAAGCCAGAATTCTAATCCAGCCTTGACTGACTACAGTCTAAGCCTGTAACTAACGTGTGGAGCCTGGCCTTGTGGGTTGTTTGCTTTCATGTTGAAATGGCAGCCAGGAACCATCATAAAGAAATTATCTCTCCTTCCACACTAGGTCAATAGCTCAGGATATGGCACCAATCAAGATTGCTTGAACTCTCCAGGAAAATGTGAGGAAGGAGGAGAATTGGAAGGTAGTGAGTGGAATTCCAAGCATTAGCTATGCTTAAACAGAAGAAAGTTCAGAAGGTTCCCCATGAATTTGCTCCTAAACATAGTTTTCAACACCACATTTCTTCTAAGTTAGCTCTGTGTGCCCAGCCTAGCCCATAGTAGGAATTTTAAAAATTATGTGTATGTGTGTGCTCCTGTGTGAGTTTATATGCAGTGTGTGTTTCTGCATGAATTTATGTACATGTACAGTGTGTGTGTGTGTGTGTGTGTGTGTGTGTGTGTGTGTGTGTGTCTGCAGGAGTTTGAAGAAGCCACAAGAGGAAGTCAAGAGGGAGTCAGATCCCCTGGAACTGGAATTACAGGTGGTTGTGAGCCACCAGTTGGGCACTGGAAACCAAACTCAGGTCCTCCGCCAGAGATGTCAGTACTCTTAGGTTCTGGGCCATGTCTCCCACACTGGAAGTGGGTTTTGCAACAGAATGCATTTAGTTTTCATGTAAGTGACCTTCAAATTGAAACAGGCATGGCTAAGCAATCAGAGAAAGATATGAACTTTGGTAGAAAGCACGACAGTAGCTTTCAATGCTCTCCTGCAGGGAGGGAAGTTATTTGGAGAGCCTGCACACACTCATGTGGAAAAGCACCTCAGGGGTACTCACACTGCTCAGGAGTTTTGCTGAGACATGCCCAGTTCAAGGTCATAGCTCAAAAAAGAAAGACGGAAATGAATAGCCCAAAATCATGGAGCCTGGTTTTAAAGATTAGAATGGTGGACAGAAGTCTGGAATATGCCTGCGCATGTCAGAAAGACGGTGGACAGAAGTCTGGGGTGTACAGTGCAGGTCAGAAAGGCAGTGGACAAGCTGCCTTTGAGTGTGTACTCTTCTCTCTGAAAGTTTTAGCTACATAAAAGGGAAAGCCACACTGAAGGGGTGTTAACATAGGAATTTGCCCCCAACAATGCTTGAGAGTCACTTAGTGGCCACATTTTACTCAGGATTCTTTTTAAATGGTAGGAATGGCTGAAATGTGGTCTCATATAGCTTGTGCTGGCCTTGAGTCCACTGTGCAGCCACATGCCTTAGCTTTCTTCACCTTCCAAGCACTGAGATTACAGGCACTGCCTCTCTTGGTTTGATACAGTCATGGTCTTACTCCTCTTTCTGTTGAGAAGACAATTGAGGAAGAATTAAGTGTGTAGAGCAAACCTCAGGATCAAGGTGAGGCCAGCCACTCTCAGGGATTACTATCTCCTTATAATCACTCTGCCTACCCTGCTGCAAAGTTCCATGGTCCCTGGGGGAGAAGTTTGATGGGATATCCCATTTGGTTTTTTAAGGTCTCCCGATTTCTGTCTATTCTCCACCATGGGCCTCAGTATTTGTTCCTCTCTACTGCATGTGGAAGCTTCTCTTATGATGACTGAGCAAGACACTCATCCACGGGCACAGCAGGATGCTGTTAGGAGTCATTAAATCCCTACCTTCTTTGGAAAAACAATAGTCTTTTGTTTTCCCCAAGGCTCATGGCCTCCTAATCTCAGGTCCTTGAGCTGTGTCCAAAAAAAAAAAAAAAAGAAAGAAAAGAAAAAGAAAGTAAGAAAGAAAGGAGAGAGAAAAAGAAAGAAAGAAAAGAAACAGTAAAGCAAAAGGAAAGAAAAGGCAGGAGAAACACATCCGTGTGTGTGTGTGTGTGTGTGTGTGTGTGTGTGTGTGTGTGCGCGCGCGCGCGCGCACACACACACACACACACACACAAAGGCATATGCACATATACACATAGACATACGCACACATATATGTGTGCACACATGTCGGGTCTGACATGAGGTCTAATCTCCATTCCACCTTCACCCTTCAGTCACGTACACAGGTGGGCATGATAAACAGGCCCCAGGCCCTGGAGAGATTTACGTACTACCTGAAGGCCAGAGGGTGGAGTCAATTAAGCATTCCTCCCCAGCTCCTCCCCCTCTTCCCCTCCCTATTTAACTCAGGTCCGCCCTGGGTTTGGGGGGCGCATATCCAGATCCATTCACCATCCGCCATGCCAATAAACCGGTTTTGGAAACCCAAGGACTTCCTTGTGTGTTAGGGCCGCACTGTGAGGAGCCGTGGAGCCACAGCAGAAGCCTTTAGTGAGCAGCTGAGCCTAACTTACAGCTGGAGGAACCCAGGGCGTTCTCAGCCAACTACACACAGCGTAGCACGAGAGACCCTGTGGTTCCCCAGCCATATTTTTTTACACCCCCCCCCCACACAAAATCAGAAACCATAATATATAAACAAAAGGCCAGTATGACTTTTAAAAAATGCCTATACAACGATTTATGAGATAAAAAATAAAACCTCCCAAAATACTATTGAGTTTGTTTTGTGTTAGGCATGTACTTCTGAGCATAGGGCTTGCTCTTGACTGAGGTTTGTATACCTAGTGAAACTCTGGAGACGCTGGAGAATTGTTTTCTTTTTCTTTCTTTCTTTCTTTCTTTTTTTTTTTTTTGTTTTTGTTTTTGTTTTTTGTTTTTGCAAATAGTCATCAGTTCTCCAACTTCAACAGCTTCTCGGTTAGGGATGGCAGATCATGTACCCCCTTATTCCATTTCAGTGCTGGAACCCCCTTGATGGTCCTGTTGTCTCTACAAGGCATTGTTTCTTTGGTGTCTTCCATCCTCCCTGATTCTTACAATCTTCATTTGCCTGATTGTTTTTTGAGAGAGAGGGAGAGAAAGAGAGAGGGAGAAAGAAAGAGACAGAGAGAGAGAGAAGGGAGGGAGGGAAGGAGTGGAGGTAGATGGGTGGAGGATGGGGAGGAGGATCTTGGAGGAGAAGAGGGAAGAGAAACCATGATCATAATATATTGTATGACAAAATAAAATCTAATTTCCATTCTTACAAAAACAACAAAAAAAAGAATTATTATGCCCACAGAAAAGGTTGGTTATAAATTATGCGAAGGAACTAGGCATAAACCATAGGTTCTCACCCTTGACTTTCTTACAAATCTTTCTTGGATAGTTTGATAAAGCCAAATGTGAAGACAGTGTTCTGACAAAAACAGTCTCTTCAATTGCAGTTCCAGGGGACCACAGTTGGCTTGCTGTTGTGTTAGGGACAGACCAACTGCAAGAGTTAAGAGGTAGAGATGGACATAGTACATTTGCAACTTGATGTCAAAGCAGGCTCTTGAATGAATGCTATTACAGGAACTCCAGGCACTTGGGAAATCAGGAAGGTGGTAGAATAGTGCATGGGGCAGGGGTAGGAAAGCTGGGTATCAAGTATGAGGAATTTATAAAGCACGGGTGGGACTCCCTGCCTTCCCTAGACTCCTGAACAGAGGCCCATCTCACCCTCTTATTACAAGGCAGAAGAGGAGGCAAGAATGAATGACTGAAACCATTTTCTAGGAGACTAGGGGAGAATGGAATCACCTTGCCTGTCTGTCTACCTTAGTTAGGGTTTCTATTGCTTCGACAAAACACCATGATCAAGTTGCAGAAGAAAGGGTTCATTTGGCTTACTTCCTCAGTAGTCATCATTATCAAAAGAAGCCAGAACAGGAATCTAAGCAAGACAGGAACCTGGAGGAAGGAACTGATGCAGGGGCCTTGAAGGAGTGCTGCTTACTGGCTTGGTCATCATGGCTTGCTCAGCTGACTTTCTTATAGAGCCCAGGACTACCAGCACAGGATTAGCTGCACTGACAATGGGCTGGGACCTTATCATAGATCATTAATTGAGAAAATGTCTTACATCTGGATCTCATGGGGGCATTTGCTCAACTGAAGCTTCTTCCTCTCTGATGACTCTAGTTTACGTTAAGTTGACACACAGAACGAGCCAGTACACTGTTGCTGTTGCTGGTTCAGTTTAAGGAGGAAGAACAGGAAGCAGTAAACTATTAACATCAAAAAAAGAAAGGAAGAGAAAAGAAAAGAAAAGAAAAAAGAAAGAAAACATGGAAAGCTTAGTGTGAAATGCTTTGATGAAAACTTCCTAAACTCACACACACACACACACACACACACACACACACACACACACACACACATGGGCTAGAGAGAAGCCTCTGTGGTTAGCTGCTCTTACAGAGGACCTGAGTTCAGTACCCAGCACCCACATTGGTGGCTTATAAACCATCTGTAATTTCAGCTCCGGGGAATCCAACACCTGCTCTGCTCTCCAAGGACACCCATGCACACACACATACATAAAAATAAACCTTAAAAAAATTAAAAACAAGTATCTTGCCTTCACTAAAGAGGCATTTTGAATATAAAATAAGATATAACAAAGTATCTTTCCTCTTGCAGATGCATAAGACATTTTTTTTTTTTTTGCTATTTATAGATTTCCTAACCTGTGATTCATGTTCAGAAAGAAAGCAGGCAACTCACCAGGGAGTTGCTCACATGGAAAGTTCACTTATTACATTAACTCAATTAGATCAGAGTAAGAATCTGCTCTCCATGTGGAAGAGATTGAATAACAGCAGAGAAGATGACTGTTATCTGATTTCCTGGCAGGATTCCAGTGTTCAAGATGACTCACGGGGAAATAATAAACAGGGTTGAAAGGAAAAGACCCTCATCCCTCATCCACAGCAGTGATGCAACAAGATAGCTAGTTGCCATGGAAACCATTGCACTGTTGGGATATCGGTGACATGAACAGCAGGCCGAGAAATGACTTTTTTATTTTTTTATTCAATTGGTAAGAATCTTAAATACATTGAAATGCAGCGATTTCTAATCGAATTTTCTATCTTATTTGTGAAGAAATTGTAGAATCAACACACAGATGCCGCTCTCTTGCTTTCATTAAGAAAGCTGTAAGAGCAAGTCAGAGACTCGTTTTTCTTGAACAGCTATCATTCATATGCCTCTATTGATACTATCAATGATAAAGGAGAAGTCAATTTGGGAGTCTGATAAGAACTCATCCTTTGTTTGAATGTGTACATGAGTGTACACCTGTATACACATATGTGTTACATTGTAGCCAAAAACAGATGTGTGAGCATTTTTTTTTATTTTAGTCTCTTCTGAATATGCTATGAAAATAAGTGTCCTAGGGAATCTTGGCTGTGGGCTCATGGCATGGGAGTGTAACAGTCCTGATTTTATTCAAGTTCTGAGGGACTAGGTGTACAAACACAGAGTACTTAAACACAGTTATGGCAGAAATGAATGGACAGATGGGTCCTGACTTCCTCTTACAGCTTCTTCAATGTAAATAAGAGAACAGCATCCCTGGGTTGATTCTGCAATTTCTTCACAAACTAAATCCTTTCACTTGGACAAATCTACGGTTTCTGCTAGCCTAGCATCTAAATAAGTCTCTAACTGAAATGAACACACACCAGCTTTGTCCAGGACAAGAAAGTGACATCCCTTACCCAGCACTGGACATGCTGATTTGAGGCTGAGATGGCTCAGTACTTAAGAGTGCTTGCTGCTCTTACAAAGGGCTACAGTTTGGCTCCCAACACCCAGGTAGGTGGTTCACAGCTGCCTAAAACTCCTGCTCCAAAGGCTCCCAGGTTCTCCCTGTCCTCTTTATGTGTCTGCATAATCCCATAGATATACACATAAAAATAACAATAGTGTATTTTAAAATAGAAGTTGAAAAAAAACTAGTTTGACAATTATAATGATTGCTGTGGGTTGGTGTATATCTCCTCAAAATGGTATTTTATATTAAAGTTTTAACTCTGGGTACCTGTGACTGTAGCTTTATTTGCAGTAGGTATTGTAATTAGTGTAGATATGCTTGCACTGGGGGTAAGTAGATTCTTAATCCATTGTGATAGTGTCATCATAAAAAGAAGAGGCCTGGATACCAGGAAGATGGGAAAAAATTGGCATTGTATGCTTATAAGTCTTAGACATCAGGGTTACCAGAAGCAGCCAAGCTCCAAGACAACATGGTCCTGCTAGCATCTTGATTTCAGATTTCTGCTCTCCAGAACTGCAGGACAGTACATTTCTGCTTTGAGCCACTTAGTTTGTGATGCCTCTTATGACAATACTAGGAGATAAACTCAGTAGTTATAAGAATCCCAACAACAGTGTCCCATCTTTGAGTGCTTCAGCATGCCAGTAACAATTCCAAGTGCTTTACATGTACTAACTCATCCATTTCTTATTCTCATCCTATGGAGAGGCTACAAAGAAAAAGCTCAAGGGAGCTGAGGTACACAGTGGAAGTTGGTGTCTAAATGAAAGGAACCAACCAGTTCCAACCAGTTACCAACCAGTCTCCTTCAGGCATTGGTCTTCTGAAGGAGGTGTCGCATAGGTGATAGGATACACACACTACCCTATAGTGTTTCTTGGGTCTCTGTTTCCTTATCTTAAGATGAGAGCAATCAGATGACCTTAGAGGAAGCTTCTAGTTACAAACACAAAGACTCCAACGGAAACATGTGATTCAAATAATCACATACTGAATGGTTGATTGCTATGGGGCTGAGGGATGCCCAGAATTCAAGATTAGACCCTTCTACAGGCTCTGGACTCATGAGCAAAAATCCAAATGTGACTCTTGTCACCTTTCCTAGGTCCTGAGTAACAGACGCTGGTGCCTCTACATAGCAAAGTTAGGTGGTTCCTAGTCCTTCGTTACGTGTAGTCCTCCGTAAGGAACTTCATCTTTAGTTTATATGTGCAAAATCAAGATTTCATTATAGAATTTTCGTAGGTGTGTGCAATGTGGTTGGATCATGTGAAACTGTTCACCTTCTTTCATCTCTTTCCCACTCTTGTTGGCATCCTCTCTCACAGAATCCCCTCTCTGCTCATGTCTAACTATTGTCAATGTAAAAAACCACACACAGCTCATCCTAAAAGCAGTAAGAGACAGTTTGTTCCGGAGCAATTTTGAGAGGCCATCGCCCGGGAACACAGATTTAGATTATCCCAAATTCCATGTTCTAGATTCACAGGGATTTTATAGTTTTATAAAACAAAGAAAGTCATAAATCAAGGCAACTTTAAAATAGATTGGTACACCAGAGAACCAGCCAGATATACTGAGGAGGGAAAGCGTTCGTACAGGCCCAAAGTGTTATCTGATGGCATGCTTAGCTCTCGGATTGGTGGAAACTGGTGTTTTGATAAGTTTATAGCTTCTAAGAGGTTTTTATTTACTGTCACGAGATGTTAGTTTAGATACAGAGTGGCTGTTCTAGAAAGCTAAAACTAGCCCAAGATGGAGCCTCTGAACCTACACCTAGCAACTAGAAATGTCTGCAGCCATGGTTCGCAAGCCTGTGGGTTGTGTCTCCCTTGAGGGTCAAATGACCACTTCACAGGGGTTGCCTAAGAAAATTGGAAAAAAAAATATTCACAACATTACAATTCATGACAGTAGGAAAATTACAGTTATGAAGTAATAACAAAAGTTATTCTATGATTGGGGTGGTCACAACGTGAGGCACTATATTCAAAGGTCACAGCACTAGGAAGGTGGAGAACCACTGGTCTACCATCTTTAAATGATCAAAGCCCAGCCCTAGTACAATGCTTCCTCTAGGGAGGCCACACCTCCTAAACCTTCCCACACAGCACCACTGACTGGGGGCCAAGTATTTAAATATCTGAGCTTATGGGGGCCACGCTCATTCAAATCACCACAGAACCTAAACACAGTGGGACAAGATTTTCTCTTTCATTTACATCTATCTCTGTCTGTCTCTCCCTCTCTCTCCTTCTCTCCTTCCCCTCACCCTGTGTGTGTGTGTGTGTGTGTGTGTGTACTCATGCATGTACAACTTTCAGAACTCAGTCATTAGATTTGGCAGCAAGTGCTTTTACCTGCTGAATCATTTTGCTTCCACAAGATTATTTTCAAGAAACACTTGTGTCCCTCCCTTTGGCTATCAGACCATTGAAACAATGGTTCCCAAAGAACTAGAGAATCTCCCTAGGAATTTCTATGCTGTGGAAGAAGAAATGCTGGAAGGAAAGGTGGCAGTCAGAGAAAGAGCTGGCCTTCTGGGATGAGACTCCATATAGTTCTGACTGTGCAGGACAGATTGAGCCAAAATGCCGAGGGGTTAATAATGGGCAAGATCACACGCTGAGCAGGACTTCTTAGCTGTAAATACATCTAGGTGCCTGTTTAACTCCAAACCTGCTATTGAGGACCCTTGAGACAGATTCGGGGGCCTGGACCTCCTTATTTGCTTGTTCTAGTGTACTCACATTGAGCAAATCTTTCTCTGCCTTTCACCGTCCTGTCTCTTTAATTGCACACGGGTAGTTGAGCCAAGCTTTTAGCCTAAAATCTCCAGGAAGACTCAGAAGTGGCAGGTCTTCCTGTTTCTCTCCTGTCTTATGGTGCCTGTCTCCTGTGTCTTTTTCGGTCAGCACTGTAAAATACAAAAGTATGGCAAACACCCCAGCTTACAGAGCAGTGCTGATTTCTGTTCCCTTCTATGCTGTTCATTTATTGTGGCGTTTTACCTCCCCACCCTCCTTCCCTCCTTCTTTTTATGCCTGAGGTAAATACTTGTAACTAATGTCTTCCCCCTTTACTTCCTTTTGTCTTCCTTTCCTCCCTCCCCACTCTCACCCCACGTCTCCTGACCTCAGCTTTATAAATAAATATACATTCACAGAACCTTCTTATTACTAATGCTTTTGCACTTGAAAAGTGTTTGCTCACATTCATAATATTGCTTTTCCTATCAACCTCTGGGATAACTGGGGGGGGGGGGCGAGGGGGGATAGAGACTCAAATTGAGAGATGTCCCCTGGGGCATCTAGCAAGCAAGACTTAATTCAGTGTCTACACCAGATTCCCTCCATCTGTCAATTTGCAGAAGCTTAGCAAAGTAACTTTTTTATAAAAAAGATTGATGTATTTTACATGTATGAGTGTTTGGGTTGCATGTATGTCTGTGCACCACATGCACGCAGTGTCCACAGAAGCTAGAAGAGGATATCCAGATGCCCTGGAACTGGAGTCTTAGACAGTTGTGGGTTGTCATGTGGGTGCTGGAATCAAACCCGGGTCCTATGGAAGAGCAGCTGGAGCTCTTAATGCTGTACCATCATAGTACGTAGTTAGCTTTCCATTGTCATTCTTATTATAAGCTCGATACATCTTGCATTTGATAATGGCTCTAAGTTCTGTGAAAAGTTTAAAACAGAATAACGGAACACTAATTACCTATGTGTGTGCATGCATGTGTGCTTATGCGTGTGCATGTCCACGTGTCTCTGCATACATACCACTTGTCTTTGTTTTTTGAGTCATTCATTGAGACTGTAGACTTGACAATTAAGTTATGCTGGCTGGCCAGCAAGCCCCATGAGTCCTCCTGTCTCCACTTCCCAGACACACATCAGCATGCCTGAATTTTTGACGGGTTGAGGGATTGAACTCTGGTCCTCATGCTTGTTTAACAAGTGCTTCACTGAGCAAGCCATCTCCTTGGCTTTCCTTTCTAGTCCTATGAATGCAATGTCTTTTCCGTGCATTATTCCAGTCTTTCTGCAGAATTCCCCGACGTGGCCCCACCTTTTAAAATAAATCAGAACCAATCGCTGGTGAGCATGTTGGGGGTTGACTGGGGTAACCCTCAGCAGTTAAGTTCTGTCCCTGAAGGGGACATTGAACACCTTCACAATCAACTCCTTTCGTGTTTAAAAGAACAGCTTTGTTCAACAGTGAGAACCGGTTTCCCCTTCCTGCAGGCCATCCTGGAAGCCTCTGCTCTGAGGAATGTGAGGAGAACCAGGACAACACCTTCTCTGAACTTCCCTTTTATCCTCCATGCCTGGACAGGCATGATCAAAGGTTAAACTTTCACTGTTCCGGCTTGAGTATGCTAAGTTTTCAGGACAATGCTTTTAAAGACACAGTTCATTTCAATGGCTAGTACAAGGCTAGTATTTTGTAGTAATAATAGCAGCACTAACGGTGCTGGCCATGTGCCAGGCCCTGTTCCCAACAGGTTTTTTTTTTTTTTCTTCTTTTATTCATTTTATCCTCACAACAAACTTAGATGGTGATTTAATTGTTGCTCATTTTGAAAACTGGTAAGCCAGGGTACAAAACTCGTTGGTTGGTTTGCTTTTGCAAATCACAGGTCTCATTTCAAAGGCACTAAGAGACCACTTACTCTGAGCCAAATAAGGGTCCAAGGAGTTGATTCTGGATCCCATGCTGGGATGGGGTCAGTGAGATGCAGCCCGTCTTTTGTATTTCTCTTACATGTCAGTCCACTGTCTTAGTGATGAGGCATCCTAGCATGCCTTGAGTAGGATCGTCCTGGAAGTCCAGTGGCATAGTCAGTGAATGGATGCTAGGAAGGCTATCTGCCTTGCTGCTGTGGGAGCTGCTTTTCTCTTTAGAAGAATAACTCACCAGGACACAAAACTGAGCTTGTCAGCAGGGAGCTGGGCAGCAAGGGAAATCAAAGGCCAGCTGCACGTAGAGACTGGAGAGAAGGAGGGGGAAAATTGACTCTAGGGTTGGGATATTATTTTCAGGTTAAGTATAAAAACAGACACTGGTGGACAGCATACAGAGAGGGAGAGGTTCTTTGACCTTGAACTTTGGCAGGAAATAAAGCCAGTCTAATTACTTAATAAAAGGCATTCATTAAAGAGATCCAATTTCATACTGTTTCTTGAAGAGGCAGCTGGCTCTTGTGGAAAAACATGATTGGTTTGCCAATAATTTTAAGCTTTTGAATTAATGTGGTAGGGAACTTAGTCTGGGTGGTAATGAGACTGCCAAAGGTGATTAGAAGTATTAACGGAGGCCCACGGAACACATAGAGCTGTCGGTGCAAGCAAATTATACTCACAGAACTGTGCTGTAAGGAGCAAGAGGCAGAGATAAGAAGAACAAAGATGAAGGAGTAACCTGTGTGAGCTGTAGGTGGGAAACAGAAAAATCCTTGGGAATAGAATCTAAAAAGTAAGCATCCAGAAGGGCTCGGGATGGCAAGGGCTTCTCAGGAGCAGCTGGGAATACATCTTTTCAGGCACTTCCTGAATGTTTCATTGAACTCTTGCAGCTGTTTGAAAAATAAAAAGCTAGACTTTTTGTTTTAATGAGCTCACTGATACTGCTCATGGCTGAGGATGCACCGTGACTCCACTCATCGTAACTAAAGAATGCTGTGCTTGATGGTAACCAGGCCTGTAACTAACTTCCTTCCAGGGTTCCTGCTGGCTCAGTCACAAGGTGCTCCAGGAAACAAGAGCATTCTGGGAGTCTAAGCACTGTCTCACTCCTGTGCAGTGCCTTCCCATGACCTAGCTGCTGTAATGTTATTTATGCCAGCAGGCAAACAAAGTCCAGCACTGCATGGCCACCAGGAGCCAGACGTTCTTGGTACCTGCTAGGAACCTCCCCTCAGGTACAGCCTGATATTTCACTGATGCAGAAAAGAAATTTAAGATGAGTCATCACAAAACAAAGTTAGAGAGTTTATTAAGTATTTAGATAGATACATGGGAAAAGGACAACACATATACACACATACAACATACATAGACACACACACAAACAACACACACTCACATATAACATACATGCATGCACATGCACACTCTATCCTATGCAGGTTTCTCAAGAGGAAGAATCACACATGTCTTTACAATGGATGTCTATATATTTTCAGAGGATATAATTTATAGCAAACATTAAAGATTAAGCAAAGCTTTAAAATTAAGTAAAGACATGTGAGCTAATTTCATTTATGTGATAAGAGAAAAACAATGAAAGAGAGCTTAGGTGGGTAAATTCAAGGTTACAACTGTTTCAGTACTAACCATGTTTTTGAGGCCATCCTTGTTAGTTGTTCTAAGAAGTCCGACCACAGCTCAGAACAGACCACTCCAGACCACACGGTTCCAAGGGGGAGGAGGTTTATTCAGGAGATAGGGAAAAGGTGGGGAGAAGGTGGGAGGATAAGAGATCGAGTCAGGGTGTCCTGCCTGTTTTATATGGGCGGTGACATAGTATCTCCCAGGTAAAGGTGAGGTAGCCAGGTGGATTCTGGGAGTGTATGGCTGATGCCTTGGCAACGATGTGGGGGTCGCCTAGATGTGATCTCACTGGGTTTGGAGCCTGATACTGTAGAGTGAAAAATTATAAAGACCATTTTATAAAATATATACAGGCTCACTAGTTCCAAGAAGGTGGAACTGAATGTAGGATTTCAGGCCTTCACTGCCCTGGGATACATCCCAGGAAGAGTATTAACATTCCTCAAGCCTCAGGGAAAAGAACCCACCTGTGGGTGGGGAAGGCCCAAAGCAGGAAGACACATTCCTGACAACAAAGAAAGATGCAAGTCATCTGGGTGGTTCTAAGAACTAACTAACTTTCCACTGTTCTTGGTTACCCACTTGGGGTCTTCCCAGTGTTACAGCCTACTGTTGTTCAAAATTTGTAATGCAACCAATCATGTGTAACTGCGCCAAATTTTCCCGCTCTCCCCAACCCCTATCTATAAATATCCCAAACATCCTGGTGGCAGGGTCGATGCCTCTATCCCCTGCGTGGGATACGTTTTGACCCGAGGGCCCTTGCCATTAAACTACCTTTTGCAATTGCATCAAGAAGGTCTCTCATGTGTCCTTGGGTGGGCACTGATCCAGATTTGAGTGAGGGTCTCTCTTTGGGGACCTTTCAATACCAACAATCCTGACAGGAATAAAGAGACACTGTGATGGTCCCTTTAGAAGGAAACAATGGAAACAAAGAATTGGAAGCCAGGAATCTCATGCTGCAAGAAGGAAAAGCCAGGACCATGTTGTCACTCAAGAACAATTTACAGCTTGTCAGAGACCTTGCAGAAGGGTCTGGAGCCCAAAGTGAAGTGATTGATAGGGCCTCACCTTGATGGAGACTGCTAAGGTATGCAAACCTCTAGCCCTCCATTAAAACTTAAACTCTCTGTTACGACTCCAAAGTCCAAAGATGGATTATAGGAGCCCTAGTCCTCTTTCTTGCTCTTTCCAATGGGGCCACATTGAATAAATCTCTTTGTCTTCTTTTCTGTATTATTTGTGCCTTTAATGGGACTATTGAGGATGGGTGACCAAACATGTCTTAAAGAGACTCTTTGCAGCCCAGACCCTGATGCTTTTTCTGCCAATAGTTTGGTGTTTATTAATATCCTTGAGGGAATGTTTTTGGGGACTGCTAATCATCTCTTGGAGCAATTATGACATCAGTTGTGTTGAAGTTTCTGATTGGCAACCAAATTTCAGAGTGAGGAATTTCTTTCCTCTCCAGTATCTCCACAATTTCCTCACCTCTCTCTCTCCTGTCTCATTTACATTGTTGCTCCCAACTCTAATCCCAATAGATTCCTGTGTCCTTTAGCTTTGTGAGTTGGATTTTGGAGAAATGTCTTAAGTTAACCATCAGATGCACAGTTCGGTTTTCACTGAAACATTTTCTTTGACTGATTTATAGACAGTCTTTCAAATTGTGACTGGGACTCTGGGACTTGGCATACCCAAGATGTAGGCTTTCAGTTTGGATATTTAAATTATTGACTAAAAGTATTAGGTACCAGAGGTTAGCCTTTTCTCCAAAGACACTTAATATATCCCTTTGGGGACCTAAAACAGATCACAAAATTAAACATTTGCACAAAGCAGACATGTTTTTTTGATGAAGATAAAACAAAATTTAAAAGGAAACATAAAGGAAATAGTATGTAGCCGCCTGCAGCTACGGGTAACCGGGTTCTCCTGAAAGGAAGGCTGAGAATGAAAGGGGAATGGAGGGTGAGAGAAAACATGGGGCCAAGACAATGTATTCTGATCAAGTTTAATATTTTGCTTTCACATATAAAGGGGAAGCCCCACCCCCCAGAGTCTCTCATTTCAGCCCAGATGGGTAAGGGATTAGCAGCCTGAAGGTGTCAAGGCAAGCTTAGCAGGGGGTCCATTCTTCTTAGCTCGTGTAGCAGACTGCAGGGTGCCAAGGCAGGCAATGCAATTACAGACAAGTTAACATACGAACTCTACTTTAAGGAAGATGTGTATAAAGATAACAATTCTGATGTTTGGATTTACTAAAGCATATAGTTGTACTTAGTGGTGCAATGGTGGCATTATTGTTATGGGAGTAACCAACTGACCTTTGATTGACATTGAGGCCTATCCCATAGGAGGGAACCCACGCCTAGTACTATAAACCTGGTCAAGAACTAGTGGCTAGAGAAGCTATAGGCACTGGTCCTTTGCAGCTATGTGGTAAATCACATCAGCTTTCTGAGCCTTTCTTCTTTTATATACAAAATGAGGATGTTACCTACCCTTGTTACCTACCCTACAGAATGCCTACAGGGTTAGCATATGTAAAATGTCAGCCAATAAACAATTTCAATATGGAATGGTGCCGGGAACCAATTCTTGTGTCTCAAAGCAGCCAGCTAGGACCCTCCATATCCTATGTGGCCCATGAGACAAAATAACCCTCTCCTCCCCCAAAAGACACCATTACAAACAATACTGGGAGGATCAGGTCAATGCTTTCCCCCTCTGGTCAATGCCCATTTATCTGCCAATGAGACTTCTTAATGTCCGCATTTGCCTGCCAGCCTCCTTTAAAATTGTTAAAAGGGAGCAGAATGGCTATTTAAATAGGCTTAATTCAGATATAATTTTATATAATAAAAGTATCCAGGTTTCGTTACGTGGTCACTTCTCAATTAGGATAATTCAATCTTTGCTTCTTGGGACTATATGATGGTCACATGTGCTGAGATTATGCAGAATGGTTCTATTAACTATGAGAAGGGCTGGAGAGATGGCTCAGAGGTTAAAAGTATTGTCTACTCTTCCAGAGGTCCTTAGTTCAATTCCCAGCAACCACATGGTAGCTTGTAACTATCTATAATGAGACCTAATTCTCTTCTGGCATGCAGGCAGAATGCTATATACATAAGTAAATAAGTCTCTTTTAAAAGTAGAAATTGTTATTATTATTATTTCGCTCTTCTATGACCTTAAAAACTGTTGTTAAAAATATAACTCTCTTACTATCAGTTACAAATGAATAGAGATATCACCACCCCTCACCTCTTGCCACCTGTAGCAGACAGGAAAGCTGGCTCCAAGATCATGAGAGCCCTGTTCCTCACTGGCTGCAGCACTTAGGAGAGCAGGCTCTGCACCTCTAATGGGAAGCACAGTAGATCTGATCCTGGTGGCAGGGACACAGGTGAGCCTGTCCTAGAGCATGATTGCGATTGCGGGAGAGCTGGCTCCATCCCTTGCCAGCTGCAGCACTGGGTAAGTTAACTGGGGCAGTGCTGGAAAGCTCGCCCTGGTGGTGTGGGTTTGGGAGAGCTGGCAGGCTGACCGACGCAGCTATCACTCAGGCCCAGACCCAGGGCTTTGAGTTGCCCCACCACATCTGTAAACTTCGGAAGCTTGTAAAGGGGCCGGCCCCACAGATCCAAAGCTGCAGGATCTCCGTGACATGGGTAACAGCAAGATATCTAAGAGGAGTCCTGGTGAGTATTCATAGTGTAGCAGAAGCCAAAGGCCTGTCCCAGACCAGTGACTAATGCAACGAACATTTGCAAGCGAAGATGTGTGGACAAAAGGGTGTATTGTAATATGCAATGTACTTGGCCTATGGCAAGTGGTACTTTTAGGACATGTGGCCCTGTCGGAGGAAGTGTGTCACTGTGGGGTTGGACTTGGAGACTCTCCTCCTCACTGCCTGAGGAGTCAGTCTTCTCCTGACTGCCTTCCTATCAAGATGTAGAGCTCTTGGCTTCTCCAGCTCCATACCTGTCAGGACGCTGCCACGTTTACTGCCATGATGACAATGGAGTGAACCCCTGAACCTGTAAGCCAGCCCCAGTTAAATGTTGTCCTTCTTCATAAGAGTTGCCTTGGTCATGGTGTCTCTTCACATCACTAGAAACCCAACCTAAGACACTGTGTGACACATTGTGTTACCCTATGGCTTCCATGATGAGATGTTGTTTTGTTTTCTTTTGAGGGGGAGGTTGCAAGGGTGGAGGGCAGATACAAAGGGGCAGAACAGGAGATGAGTGAGATTGGGGTGCAGGATGTGAAATTCACAAAGAATCTTTAAAAAGTAAAAAACAAGGGTAGAGAACCAAAAAACAGTGAACAAAATTTTATTCCCTGTAATTGAAAATATTAGGAACAAAGACGGACTTGTTTCTGTTACTTGTAAAAAGTCATAAAGACTGGTTTGGACAGCACCCTTCTCTGTTTATAGCATACCTTCCCATATGTATTGAGGGGACACCTTTCTGTGCTGTGGTGAATCTTTTCTAAATTCCAACCAGTCCCAACATCGTATCTTTTGTAGTTTCAAGGCTGTGAGATAGTGCTCTGAGGATGCCTACAAAATAAATCATTTTTCTTTATTTTCTTGTACTCTTCACATATGTGTGTGTATCAATGTGTATATGTGTCTTCATATTTGGGTGTCTCTGTGTGTGTGTGTGTGTGTGTGTGTGTGTACTTGCATGTGCCTGTGTGCATGTGTGTATGCACACATGTGAATGTGGAGACCTGTCAGAGATGTCTGGCATCTTCCTCTCTCTTCACCTTATCTGAGGTAGAGTCCCTCAGTGAGACTCAGAGCTCATTAGTATGGTAAATTCACTAGCCAGCTCACTGCAGTGATTCCCCTGTCTCTACGTTCCACAGGTGGGTAACCATGCCCATTTAGCATTTATATGGGTTCTGGGGATCTGAACCCTCGGCCTCTTGCTTGCACTGTAAGCCTTTGGTCAGTGAGCTACCTCCCTAATCCCTGAAGTCTTTTGTTTTCCACACCAGTTTCCGCCGCTCTTGCTTTGCCTCCTTTCTCCTTGCTTCTTTTCCCTGTTATGCTGGCATGGTCACCCTCACCAAGTCCAGCTGGCTGCATAAATGGCCTCTTCAGCAGCTAACAGTTTTTCCATAACGTCATTCTGCATCCAGCCTGGTCACGTTTCGTTGCCGCAAGCTCACCTTTGTGGGTCAAGCCTCTCTCTTTTGATTCCTCCTCCCCCTTCAATGCTGAATGAGCTTTACTGATGAGAGTTGGATGTACAAACAGAAGACTGCTGTGAGGGACCTGGGTGACAGGTAGCCAATGACCAATGAGCAAGGCTCTGATTACTCCCTGACCCTAGTGCACTTCTATTACATAGTGTCTGAAGAGCCAGCAGCATTATTTCATCTCATGTAATTTACAGTTAAGACACTGTGACAATTGAAATGTAGACTCCCTTAGTCAGGAGATATTTCTGTTAACTAAACGGTGAGAGCTAAACTTATTTAAAAAAAAAAAACTGAAAAAAAGAAAGCATTCTCAGCAAGGCTTGCTTCACTTAGTATTCCTAACACACTAGAGAAGTCCCGGGAGCCCACTGGTGCCATTGTTATGGTTCAGAGCACTCACATGGTTCAATACTGGTACCTGATTAATGGTCATTACAAGAGCCTGTGGGACACTGGACTGGCTGGGGTCTGGGGACTTCTCCTCACCCTTGTCTCAGCTCCAGTCCTCCCTGCGAGGTAGTCTGGATTTATCAGAACTGTGTAAAACCTTTTCTTGGAGGCAAATTCTGCCTCTGTCAGGGGTCAAACTGAAACCCTTTCTCTCTGCCAGCAGGAGACGCCTGAGAAATTAAGTATTCTTGGGGTCCACTGTTTCAGTAGTTGGGCTGACAGAGGGCATGTGTGTCTCTATAAAATCTTCTTCTCAGTCAAAATGATTAAACATTGATGAGATCAAGTGCTTTGTTCAAGGTCACATGACTCGATGAGGATTACACAATCAGACTGTATCAAAGTCTAGGCCACGAACTTGCTCTAAGTCCGGAAGACTATGTTTTTCTACACACAGCTGAACAATAGTCCAGAGACCCCTTCCTCTATTCTTCTCTCAAATAGCAGACACATCAATCACAGTTAGAACCAGAATCAGGGCCATGATTCTATACTCCTCTGCTTCTGGAGCTGGGCAGTGGTACCCACTCTGTGTTCTGTTCTGGGGTGTTGGGATGGAACAGGAAGCTGGTGACCTTACCACAGACTGTGCAAGTGAGTCAGTAACTGAGCAGTCTCCTGAGCTCCCAGCACCCAGCTCTCTCTTTCTGTTGCTGAGTCACCTAGACTGGCCAGTAAACACACCACATTAAACACACCACAGAGCAAGAAAACACTGAGGTGGCTTGTCTGGAAAAGACCTGCCGCCATGCTGAGTGCCACTACATGTCATCCCTAACCAGGATGCTAACTTCATAATATACATTTGTTTTTTAAAAATCACTCAAGTGAGCATGCCTTTTCCAGGGAGAAGACCTCAGTTAAAGTCAGCAGTTCTATTAGCTATGTGGGGATTGCTAGTTTAGAGGCCATTGGAGATGGATTCTTCCTTCGTAACAAGCTTTGCAGGCCCACCTCCATTTCCTTGGAAATATTTGAAATGGAAACATTATAACTGCCCCAGGCTTAGGCTTAGGCTTTAAATGCCATATTAAAAGGTAGACACTAGGCCTTGGCTGATTCGCATGGTTCCTATTTGCATGGCAGCTATTGTACAACTGGCTTCACACACAGCCACTGACAATAACCTTCCAGAACTGTAGACTAGTCAGTCTGGACCAGCCTTCTTCACATGGCAGGAGCTACAGACCCTAACTGCAAAAACACTTCTCTGAATGGGGCTCCGTGAGCACAGCACGTTGCCTAGTGCCCTTGGTGGTAGGTGGTCCTCTTGGGGAGTCCTCAGTAAACTGTTCTTTCTTACTCTTGTGTAAAGGATACGCTATTTGACCGTCTGCTAATCCCTTCCCCACTATTACACCGACTAGACACCCACCGGAGTACATCACCTATTGTCGATGGACAAAGGGTGGAGTATATGGGAAAGATGAGCAGAAGAGACGAGTGACTTAGAGGCCCAGTGATGGAGCTTAAAGAGCCTGAGAGCAGAGAACGGGTGTGCCAAGGGAAGACAAAGTGTCGCTCTAGGTGACAGTAACGGATGTAGGCAGCAGACTGATCACATGAAAGCTATCAGACCTTACCCAGTCACACAAAGACAGAGATTGGAAGGTTTAAGGAAGGCAATAACCTCCATCTGATGGCTCTGGACCGTTATTCGCACTGCTGCTGGATGGATGGGGGGTTGTAAGGGATGTGGGTGATTGAGACCAGCTTTTTCCGACATTGATGAACAGTAACTGTGCACAAAGACCTCTTGGGAACACTGAAGGTCTTGGCCCATTGTGATTTCCTCTGACCTCCTTCTCATGTTTTGTAGCTAAATCTTACACACAGGGCAAATGATCAGGAATGTTCTGACCCAGTTGAACTGCCCTGAAAGGGGTGGAGATATTCTAAAAGACTTATGTTTCCCTTTCTTTGACTATCAGGTTATTTCAACAATGGTTCACCAAAGAATCCAAAGCTTCCCAGGGACACCATATTGGGAAAAGAACAGAAAGAAGCCTGGGGCTAGTTAGAGGAGGAACTTGCCTCTTAGGAAAATAATTAACAGAGGATAGATGCCTTAGACCACCTTGTAAGACAGACCTGAGCTGAGACAATGATGGGCAGAGATGAGCAGGACCTCAGGTTTGCAATGCCTGCCTGGTGATGCATGCCTCTAGTCCTCTATCCAAACCTGCATCTCATCTCACGACGCTAAGATGGATTTGTGGGTCACCGGACATCCTTATATGCTCTTTTCCCAATGTATCGCATTGGATAAATCTCCTTCCGCTGTTTTTCACTGTCACTTTTCTCTTTAATTGGCCTGTCGGGAATGGGCTGCTGATCTTAGCTCTTTGGAGTTGCCAGAGCTCAAGCTTTACCCTTAAAACTCTGGTAACAAAACCTCAGGCAGAAACAAGGCAAAGTATTTCAGTCTGGCCAGGCATCTAATCTGGCTTTGCATTAAAAACTCTGCCTCTTCTCATTGACCCCGTGGGAGGAATAAATTTTCTAAAGTGCTAGCAAATACTGAGGCCATTTGAAAAACTATCGACCTTCTCTGCCAGGTACTCAACTCAGCTTTGGTTTGGGTGACCCCTTCATCTAGGACATGACTCTCCTGCAATCTGCCAAATATCTCCTGGACACTTATCCAGTTTAAGAAAAAAAATAGTAAAATGATAAAGGACTCATGCAAATCTCATGCAGATGGGTAAGCCACGCAGAATTCAGACAAGCAGAAAAGGGGCACGTTTTCCAAATCTGGTGTGCACTTGCCAAGGGTTTTCTTTTCTGTTTATATATAATGGGTTTTGATGATGGGTTTTTAACCCCTCACACACTCTTGTGCTTCCTCCCACTCCGACTTACACCTCTTCTTTCCACTAGTCTCCCCTTCCCCTTTTCTTGGTACTCGTGTCCCCTCCCACTCCTGCTGGCTCCTCCTCTTTCCATCCAGTCCTTCCATTCATATCTTTTCCTTCTCCCTCCTTTGCTTTTTTCTCCTTTCCTTCTTCATGGCTTTCTCTTGGTGATCTACTGAGTTAATGTATGGGCACCTTACCAATGGCTACACACCTGAAAAAAGTATCTCTTCTTCCTCAAGGAACCAATAAGTACATACTCTCGAATCCTCAGGGAAGAATGAGGCCTCGTGATTTGTTTCATAACATGATATTGGTGGACCCAACTTGAGCAGTCTTGTACTGAAAAATAACATGGGTGGGAATTCAATAGCATAATGGTCATGTCAAGCCAGGAAGAAAGTGTCACTATCTACTTCCTGTGATGTTCCATGAGCCTTGGAGATAGTATTAGATATCCCAAGTGTGGTGTTTTGCATATGCTTGGTCCATGGGAAGTGGTACTACCAGGAGGTGTGGCCTTGATGTTATAGGAAGTGTGTCACTGTGTGGGCAGGGCTTTGAGGGGTCCTAGGCTCAAGATCCTCCCAATGTGGAAGAAACCCTCCTCCTGGCTGTCTGCAAAGGTCGGGCTCCTCCTGCCTGCCTTCAGATAAAAATGTAGAAATCTCAGCTCCTCCAGCACCATGTCTGTCTGCACCACTGCCATGTTTCCTGCCATGATGATAATGGACTAAATCTCTGAAACTGTAAGCCAGATCCAATCAAATGTTTTCCTTTATGAGAATTGCCTTGGCCATGATGTCTCTTCACAGCAATGAAAACCCTAACTAAGGCACCAAGTAGAGCTCAGTTTTCAACAGCTATTGACCAGTTTTGAGTCTCTACAAGGATCACTTCTCACTTTGGGAATAAAGTTCTGTGGGGCTGAAAAGAGGGCTCATCTGTGGAGGGCACGTTCTGCTTTTTCAGAGGACTTAGGTTTAATTCTTAATATTCACACGGTGGCTCACAACTGTCTGATCTAACACCAGTTTTACAGGACCAAACACCTTCCTTTGGTGTTTGCAGGCACCAGACATGCACATGGTGCACAGATATACATGCAGGCAAAGCATTCATACATGTTAAAATAAAAATAAAAAAGAATAGACCTCTTTGATAAAAGATGACACAGCATTGGTTTATGGGTATAAAAACATTTAGAAGAAAAGCAGGCACAACATGTCCAGATAGCAAAACAACACTCATTTTCCCATTAGGACCTATGACTTCCCAAGCTACAGGTTTTGACTAGGCTTACAGTACCTGATGTGAGTTCCGTCCTGTGGAATTGACCTCAAGTCCAACTAGATAGTGATTGGTTACCTCACATAATAAAATGACCACTATTGCCCAAGTGGCCATGTTTTACCTGACCAATCAGCAGCTTAGCATGAAGGTTCCGTCGACAAGAAGAGTTGTTGATGGCAGTTCTCTTGAGCAGCCTGCACAGCACCTATGAGAGCTAGCCTTGCTAAGAGTTTCCTATACATTCTCAAGCCTGGATTTGGACAGACATCTGACTCTGAGGCTTACTTCTACAGGCATTAGCTCGTTGGTATTAACAAACTTTTCAAGGGGAAGAATGTTATTTTTCAGCCTGACACAGCAGATTGGGCTGGGGGTGGAGATCCATTAAAGTCAATTTGATTTAGAGAGACTAAGCTGCTCATTTAAAAAAAAAATACAGCTCCTCCAATCCCCTAACAACCAAAGTCTCAAATCTCAGCATGAGAGAAACCCATTAGAATTCAATTTTGCAATGCTAAAGCAGTCTGATGAGATTTCATCTGCTGGGACATTTACTCTGGATAAAATGCAAGTTGTCTGTGGCAGTCAGGCACAAAGGTGCTCCATAGATCAAACCTAGACCCCAAGTGCTAATGTTCTACTTAGGCAATTAATTGACTCTGAAAAGCCCACACTCTCCACTGTCTAATTTTGGGTCACCTTTTTTTCCCCTTTGATTCTAGGATCTCAAAGCTCTTTTTAAGGAAAAAGAAATCTGTTTAAATATAGCAGAGGAAAAAAGTTCAAGTTGTTAAATTAAGACCTCCACTTACTTCTGCAAGTGGTAAGGGTTAGGGCTTAAAGAATGGACTTGTCAGTTGCTCTGAGCTATACACATCTGACAAGAGTCCTTAAGGACTTCAGCTTCTCACGGTGTTTGAAAGAGCATTGCACACCAAGGTATTTGTACTTCTTCATTTATTGCAAGAAGAAAGAGTTCTACCTGCTAGGAATCGTTTGTTCTATAAGCCAGTGGACTCCTGGCTTGGTCTTTTAACTCAGGACCACAGATCAGAGGTATAGTATCTCAGACCACACCTTATTTGTTTAAATCAAGACAGTGACTCCTGGGGACATCAATAAAGCTCCACAGAAGCCAGCCCTTAACCATTATTTCATGGGTTTATGGATTGTCAATAAAAACCATTATTGTCAATCTAATACATTGACAGGGACGGTTGTGGGGATAAAACTGGGAAAAGCTGGTCAGTCTCTGCTCACGTAAAGCCTGGTGTGGGGAAAACAGACTCTAGTGATCCCCTGATAACTAGCCACACACATCACACACGCGCACTGTAACCCTCTCCCACTTCAGAGACACTCCCACACCCCTTTATCAAGTAAGTATGTGTAGGATTATAATTTTGGGAGTCAAAGTATCGAATTCTAAATTTAAAAATGTTGTGCATTTGTTTGATTCACAATGAATATGTGACTGAGAGCACTCACCACCTCTAACCTTAGTACTAATGAGCATAGATCGTGGTCTGTACTTTTTTAAAGACCACTTCAGTTGGGCCTGGGGCTGGCCCAACAGTAGACTGCTTGCCTGGTATGCTCATGGTTCTGGGTTTGGTCCCCAGACTCATAAATATACTCTTTGGTTTATGTAAGCCAATCAACCCAGAAGTTGGCATCGTTGTTTCACCAGAATAGAATTTTATGAGAACTCTGCTATTGTGCTTTTCTCTCTCGTTGTGTCCACCTTTTCCTACCTCCAAACATCCCATCTGTTCCTTTCAATGCACGTACAACTCCCTCAACGTTAGCTAAAAATACAACACTGTTGCCCTCCTTAGCACACTACACACTAAAATAGCCCGGCTGCCATCTGACTAATGATATAGTAAACGCTTCAAACGGCACCACGCTACATCTTTATAACCTAATGAGGTGCCAGAGAATTGACCTGGGAAGTTCACATCTCTACTTCCCCTGTCAACCTCTCAGTTATTTGCTCATAGACACAAATCACTGCAGAAACGTTTGTTTCTCATTAAAAAAGAAGTGAGAATTTCCCAGGTTGGACACTATCGAGGGCCTTTCCTGCAATGGATGAACTGTTACCAGCGTTATCAGGCCAAGACTTGAGAAAGCTTTTGTTAACCTTAGACCTGGTGCCCCACACACACACTGAGCAGTGATGTAGAGCTGTGAAGCTCTCAAAATGTCAGCCTCGCCCACCGTATCTTGCATGTTTGTTTACCATTCTTTTGTTTATCACTGGCTTTTTGTCTTATCATCAGTAGGCTGCATTACCCAGCTTCTGACTGCTCCACGTCCCTCCATACTTATTCATCCTGGGTGCTGACCAGTCAGCTTCTCATCACAGTGACAAAATACCTGAGATGAACACCTTAAGGGATGGAGAGCTTATTTTTGGCTTGTGGTTTTAGAAGCTCAGTCCTCAGCCCCCTGGTCCTGTCATTGTGGTCCTGAAGTGAGGCTGAACATTATGGCGGAGAGCTGAACAGAGCTGTTCTCCTTATGGTACCTAGAAAGCATAGAGCTGGAGAGCGAGAGAGAGATTGGAACAACACATTACCTTTTAAAGCATCTGCTCAGTGACCTTCCTCCTTCCATTGGGCCCCACCTCTAGTGCCTCCCAATGATACCTTCATGTTATGTATCTGCAAGTGGCTAAGTCCACTGTTCAGATCAAAACCCCAAGATCAGATCACCTCAATGATTAGATCCACCAGCTGGGGACTGTGTGGTCAACACATGGAGCCTTTTGTAGAAGATACTTTATAAACAAACCATGACCGAGGTCTCTATCCTGAGCTTCCCATGTTGTATCAGTTTGCAGCTACACAGGTTCCTCTGACTCAAGCTTTGTGCTCTTCTGCAGGGAGTCAGTGGCTCCTGAGAAAGAAAGAATCAATGTCCAGGGACAAGCCCCTGACGGGTTATCCAATCCCAAGTGGTCAGCCTTAAACACATAGGAACAATACTAAGTGGACTCAGTAGGTTGAATGTATGTGTACATGAACACATGTCTACATATGTGTGAATAAAACAGTAGGTATCACAAAAAAGGTCATGAATTTGTAGGAAAGGATAAGGGATGGGTAGGGGTAGAAATGGTGTAAATACAGTATTCATATATGAATTCCTTAAAAATTAAATCAAGAAAAATTCTGTGCTAGACAACAGTCGCAGGTCACCTGATCACTGGGAAGACCTTCTGGGAAAATGGAATACCATTGTCCAGCTTCCTGTACCTGGCCCATACCTCTGATGTGATTTCAGAGAACCTTCCTATATCTGTATGAGAGGATGTAACTCCCTATGGCTAGTCATCACTGCCAAAGGACCCCTTCCCTAGGGAAGCATGAGCACATCATCATGCCTTTCTCTTAAGCTGTAGTGCTCCCTTGCTCCCCATCCTCATCGACACCCCTATGACATCTCAGGCCATGCCCCTACAGCATCCCAGGTCATACCCTTTAGACATCCCATGTCACTGGGGATTACTTTGGCAATCATGGGTGTTATTGACAGGAACCTACAGAGGCCTAAAACGTGCTGCAAGTATTATGTTTTGGGATATGGACCAATAGCATAGATTAAGAGAACTCAGTATTGGAGGAGAAAAAGATGGGCTTCACATTCATTCTCAAGGGTTCAATGGTTCCATTCATCTGCTCTTTCTCAAAAATCCTAACATTTCCAGAGATTGGGAAAAACCTCATCAGGTCCAGATGAGCTTGTATCCCAGGGGAGCTCTGACACAGGATATCTTACTGTGCTCAGAGATTTTCCAAGATAACTCCAGTCCTGAGACCCTCCCCAAACCAAATGCAACCATCCCAGGTATAACGCTGAGATCAGAGATGAGATAACCAACACGTGATTCAAGGGCTCCTAAAACATGATTTTCAGTCCAAAGCTAGGCAAATTTAGCAGATCCTGTGAAGTGATCTCTCTTGCAGAGACTATCATTATATAAGCAGGAAGTTTAGATGTGACCTTCCCATACCCAGTGTCCTATCAGCTGCCAGGAGGCCCATGTCCTGAAACAGATGTGGAAGGCATGTGTGATCACTATGCATTCTGGTACACATTTCAATAAAATAATTAGGGTATCTTCTGCACATAGTTAAGATTCAATCAGTAACATTCCAAAATTAGTTTTAATTGATGGAATTTTACATAATTATGATAACTATCTCTAAAATAAGTGATTAACTGCTTCAATAAAAAGGAATGTTCTGAAAACAAACCTCTGAGGAATTATAAATATTCTGTGAGATATTTGGCCAATTAAAAGTTCCTTGAATCTTGTTTTTACATTTTTGCCAACAAAGGTTGCTTAGCAACTATCAGCTGGATCTTGTCTCTCATCAGTTTGATCTCCAACCTTTGCTCCTGCAGACTAGAGGGAAGGATGGTGCCCTGTGATGGCACCCTCTGTCACAAGCAGGGTGAGGGCTATGAAATGTAACAGACCCTATTGCTTGCACCTAGGTTTATCCATCTAAAAATTTTGCTCCTGAAAGACAGTGAGTTTGGATGGTGCCTTAACTCACCAAGATCCATTAAACAGTGAGCAGGGTGAACATAGCAACTGCTCTAAAGGAAAGCTGCTTAGTTGGCCAGGGATATACAAACCAGACAGCAACCCACCTATGAGCTGGTGGAGGTGGTACTGCTAAGACTAGCTCTGTGCCAAGACAACAGCACTTAACTAGATGCTACTTTCACTGGGAAGCCTAGAATTTGATTGTCTGTGTGGTAATTTGACTAAGAATGGTCCCCATAGGCTCATATGGGTGTGTGTGACCTTGTTGGAGGAAGTATGTCACTCAGGGTTCAGCTTTGAGGTTTCCAAAGCCTGGGCCAGGCCCAGTGTCTCTCTTTTTGCTGCCTACAGATCAGGGTGTAGAACTCTCAGCTACTTCGTCAGTACCTTGTCTGTTTGCATGTTCCCTACCATAATGGACCAAACATCTGAAACTAGTGAGTCTTGTTTCAAGTACTTTCTAAGAACTCCCTTGATTATGGTGTCTCTTCACAGCGTGTCTTTCAGAGTTTAGCGCATGTTCTAGTCTTTTCTGGTGACTTCAACAATTTTTCTGAGGACTTCAATTCAGAACCCAATTTCTTCTGCTGCTCTATCTTCACAGAACTCCACTTCTCAGTCTGGTCCCTTATGTAGCATAATGTTTCTGTTCCCTCTTGATGCCCTGTATTCTTACCCTCGCCAGCTATGTCGACCTATTCAGAATCAGAGCCACTGTGCCTCCCCACTGGCTTGTCTGGAAATTCCTATCCAACTAGAGAACTCTGTCTACGTTTCTTTAGCTTCAATTCTGTGAACATTTTAGCCACCTCTAGACCTTAAAGCTAAATAATTATCTTGTTGTTAAGTCAATACTAGAATAGGGCAATCATCCAATCCAAAGCTGCTGATGTTATCAAAGAGAAATTGGGGGCTGGGGTAAAGTACAATAGCTGACTTGCCTGGCATCCAGTGACCCCTGGATTTGATCCCAGTGACCCAGGGAGGAGGAGTTGGGGCACTGGCAAACATCTACAGAGAAAACAGTGTGACAAGACATAGAAAAGGATGGACATCTACAAGTCAAGAAGGGAAAGCCTGGAATAGATCTTTCCCTCTCCCTCTCAGAAGAAGCTTCCTCTCCATAGTTCAGTTTTGACCTATGCAGAACTGTGAAGCATTAATTTTCTGTTTATAGTACTGTTAGGACAGCCTTTGAAGTTTATGTAAACTATGGTTTCCAAAGTAGAGTTCTACTGTTATATCCAAATGTATGAGGATTGCTTTGGTGTTAGATAGCAGTCAGACATTGGAAAACTTTTGAGATTCAGCATTAAAAACAAATACCTTGGAGAGAATGTTGGCAGAAATATGCTTGTTGAAAGACTCTCTGGAGAAGGCTTAGAAGGAAAAGAGTAGGTCTGTAGAGAAATGAATGTTACCAGAAATAGCAATGTTAAAGGTACTGCCAACCAAGTCTTAGAAAGAAGCAAAGCCCTGTCTGTGGAAACTGGGGAAAAGGTGATCCTTGTTGCAGTGACAGGACTTGGCTGGCCTGCATTCTGCTAGACAGAAGCAGAGAACTTGGATAGTTACTGGGATTTCTAAGCCAAGTGTCGAAAGTACAGACTGGTTTCTCCTTGTTGCCTGTGATAAAAATGTAAGAGGAGAAAAACGAACTGAAGACTGACTCCCAAGCAGAAGGGAAGCCGTCGCTGGTTGGTTTTGATGAATCTCAACTTCTCCAGTGTTCTCTGGAGAGAGGACCAATAGCTATCTCGGCAAAAGCCAGAGACAGAGGTGCGGTTATAAAGCATGCTTTGGAGATTCCTTTTGTCTGACAGTGTGAATGCCTATGAGTTACATAGGAGAGACCGCTACAGTTTCTAAAACTTTTGTATCAGCTGGAACACTGGGCATCAGGGGAAAGAGATGGAATAGAAGGAGGGGGGCAGTGGGGTTGCCACTGCTGCTATGCAGCTGAGAAACACTGGCCCAGAGGTAGAGAGCCATCTCCTTTTTAAAAGACAAGGATGAGCCTTGTGTAAAGTTAGCACAGGGAGGCCATATTGTTTAAACATGGTGGACCAATCCCTCAGAGCAGAAAAACTAGGCAGAAGCTTTCTCTTAGGGTCATAAACACAATAACTTTCTGATATAGAAACTTTACATGTTTTATATAATTTAATACTCATAGAAGCCTTGGACATGAGTTTCAGTTTACTTACTTTATCAGCTTGGTGATTAAGCAAATTGCCTAACATTTCATGACTAGAAAATTTTTTTAAAAATCAGGCATTAACACCACAGCTGATAGGTGGGTTTCTGAGTTCGAGGCCAGCCTGGTCGACAGAATGAGTTTCAGGACAGCCAGGGCTATACAGAGAAACCCTGTCTCAAACAAACAAACAAACAAACAAACTAACAGACCACAGCTAATGTGAAGGTGTTTGGCATCCAGAAGAAGATATTGATACTGAAACGGGGGGCTGCTAACAACAAGAAAGAGAATCAACAAAACTGGCCAAACTCACTCACTAGAAGGAAAACTAAAGTAATATACTTAAATTGCTACTTATAACACAAAGCATGTGTGCACGGGTATGTGTGTCTCGAGTCTGAAGCACAGAACCACAGGACGAAGCGTCCAGTCATTCCTCTGGCACAGGTGAGTTTTACAACAAACCTCGTTAAATTGTTCTATTCTCTGAGGTTATCATTATCTGTAAAACAGCTGTAGTCTGAAAATAACCGCAAGAAAATTGAAGAAGTAATCCCTGTTTTATGTGTCACATCTGAGTAGTATGATGAGATTTAAAAATATCTTACCCAAGCCATCCAAGACGTAATTTACTCCTTTGTCCAGAGCATCCACGCTATCTATGCTATCTTTCTGTCAATCCTAGTAGCCTTTTAAGTTATCAGGTTGCATACAGCTTGAGCACAGCGTTTGTGCTAAAGAACCCTATTTTACTTAATAATAACCTCAAAGCACGAAAGTATTGGTGCTAGGAATTCAGATATGCCAAAGAGAAGCCACAAAGAGCCTCCTTTAAATGAAAACAAAACAAAACAAACAAACAAACAAACAACAAAAAACCAACTTAATAAGGAAAAAAACTGTAGCCTGAGATTACTAAGATCTACAGAACAATAGGTAGTTTGTACTGTCTGATATTTTACTACAGCCTATATATATTTCTATTTTATTATTTTTTGGCTTTCTGCCTAATTTATAAATTAAAGTTTAATGTGAATATTAGAAAAAGCATTGGATATTATAGTTTACTGCTACCCCTGATTTCAGAGATCCATCTGGGATCTTGGAATCTATCCCTCCAGATAAAGAGGAGAACTGTGAACAGAATCCTTATCTATGTCGATGTCCTTGCTAATATCTGTGCTTTTGTACTTTTGTGTGTGTTTCTAAAAGCTTGATATGTAAACCTATAAAACCAAGCAAGTGGGGGCTGGAGAGATGGTTCAGAGGTTAAGAGCACTGACTGCTCTTCCAGAAGTCCTGAGTTTAATTTCCAGCAACCACATGGTGGCTCACAACCATCTGTGATGGGGTCCAATAGCCTCTTCTGGTATGTCTGAAGACAGTTACAGTGTACTCACATGCATAAAATAAATAAAATTTTTTTTTAAGCTATGGAAGCTTTTTTATTTTTAATAATGGAGGAAGGTTGATACTTCTTTTTTTTATTGTATATTATATTTACATTTCAGAGTTTATCCCCTTACCCCATTCCCCCACCACCCAGAAACCTCCTATTTCATCCCCCCTCTTCCTGCTTCTATGAGGATGTGCCTCCACCTACCCCCCACTCCCACCTCCCCACCCTCAAATTCCCCCCCACTCGGTGTTCAGCCTTCATGGGACCAAAGATCTCCTCTCTCACCTGTGCTCAACAAGGCCATCCGCCCCTACATATACAGATGGAGTCATGGGTCCCTCCCTATGTGCTCCCAGGCCGCAAACCCTTTCTGTTCCTTCAGTCTTCTCTCTAACTCCTCCATTGGGAACCCCTTGATCAGATCAATGGGTAGCTGTAAGCATCGGCCTCTGAATATGTCAGGCTCTGGCAGACCTCTAAGGAGACAGCTATATCAGGCTCCTGTCAGCATGCACTTCCTGACATCCACATCAGCGTCTACCTTTGGTAGACATGGGATGGATACCCAGGTGGAATGGTCTCCAGACAGCCCCTCCTTCAGTCTCTGTCCCACACTTAAAAACAAAACAACAAGCAAGTATACAGGAGTCCCGCTAGACAGGCTGAATGTGTCTGTGAATCTAAATATGTCTACCTCTATTTGTATCTGTTCATAGTCATAACTGTTTCTATGTGTGCAGCTGAACACATAAAAGAAGGAATGAACCACAAAGCCCCTGGTAATACTTACCAACCCTTCAGTCTCCTATTAACGAAATGCGGCTATAACCTTTAGCCAAGGGTGTCAAGGGGAATGTCTCTTTCTATTCACTGTCTGGTCACAGACCCTCCCTCTTGCTGAAGGCATTTACCATCCTCTCACCATCTGCCTTTGCAGCACATCTTCCCCACAGCTGAGATTTCCTCCTATTTTAGAGAATTCACAAACCTCTCCATGGCAATGATTTTTTAAAGTTCATTCTTTAAGCTTTCATTGCATGCTAAAATTCAAGGATATTTATTTTTTAATATATTCTGCAAAATGCCAGATGTAAGTGCTTACTACCTTAAGAGATGTCTTTTGCTGTTTAAAAGACACACCATCTCGCTGTCCTGTTCTTTTCAGCTTTTTACTCTAGCGTTCTCTAGTGTTGCCCTGTGTAAACTATCAGGGAGAATTTTCTGGCCTCATGGCCCTTGGATTAGGGGCAAGTTCCAGGTCAATGATCACATTTAAAACATGGTCCAGCACAACCGGGTCTGGATTTTATGACATTTCCTGATTTACTTCATTGAATATCCTCTTTTGGCATACAGAAACACACACACTTCATATACATCATGACCACTTTTATGTAGGCTTCATTCAGATTCAGATAGATAAACTTCCTTGGAATTCAAGATCCACTCTTCTTGGGTTCTTTTTAATGAATTACATCAGTTTTTATGGTGCAGATGTGCTGGTGCCCTGAGTGTGTGGAGTCAGAGGACAAAGCTATATAATAGGTTTCTACCTTCACCCTCATGGGACCCCAAGGCACCAGGCTTGCATGGCAGCACGTTTTCATTCTGTTTTATCTGCTTTATGAATAGGTGATAACAGGGCTCTCTTGTTTTGTCTTTCAGTGCCAAACCACTTCTAGGTTTTCAAAAATCAACAAAGGCTTACTGTGAAGGAGTCTCTGCAGGCCCCTTGTTCTGACGGAGACCATCTGACAACTCAGTGCAATCTCCATGGTTTTGGCTGTGTTCATCACGGATCTGCTGGCCCGGCCTGGAAAGTACTTGGCGCATAGCATACCCTGAATGAGAGACAAGAATTTAGTAGATGGCCAAAAAGCTGGCAATACTGTTACCATCATAAGTCTGGGTTAGAAAGTCAAGAATTATAATAAATCCAATTCCATTCAGCTTACATTAGAAGAAAACAATATGTGCCCTGTGCTTATTATTGTGTGTGCTTCATAATCAAATGTGTCCTGGTAGGAGAGGACGTCTGTTGACCAAGTGTTGGCCGGAACACTTGGTAGATCCACTTGCTCACGGTTGTAGACAACTATTACTGGGGAAGTTTTCTACCAGTTTTGACTCTACTCTTCAAACTCTTCTTCCTCCACCATCCACCTGCAAGTTCTGAGCGTCAACTGCACACTTTAATTCACAGTATAAGATTTGGAAATCGCCGGGCGGTGGTGGCACACGCCTTTAATCCCAGCACTTGGGAGGCAGAGGCAGGCGGATTTCTGAGTTTGAGGCCAGCCTGGTCTACAGTGTGAGTTCCAGGACAGCCAGGACTACACAGAGAGACCCTGTCTCAAAAAACAAAACAAAACAAAACAAACAAAACAAAACAAAACAAAACAAAACAAAACAAAAAGATTTGGAAATCAAACCACAGATCCACCCTTGTCTATACTTTGATTACAGACTTTCTGGTTCTTAAATTGCTCAATTGGTGGTAAATTAGTTGTGGAAGCCCTAAGTAACTATTATTCTCTCCCATTGTGCCCTTGACAATGTCCAAACTTTACCTAGAAGAAAGAACTATAACAATACTGAGCTAACAGGCTGGAGAGACAGTAATATGTACTCAGTTGGGAGTACATATTACATTTTCAGAGGACCAGCATTTGGTTCCCAGCACCCAGGTCAGATGGCCTACAACTGCTTGTAACTCCAGCTTTAGGAGATCTAACATCTCTGGCTTCCACAGACACTACAATCTCTACACATACTCACAAACACAAACACATACACACACACACCACACACACACACACACACACACACACACACACACTTAAAAATAATAAAAATAAATTATTTTTTAAAATATTAAATTATACCACCTCCCATCACAAGGATTTATATACAGATAATGGTTGATGAGGAAGGGAGAGACATTTTCTTCAGTAGGGTAGCCACTGGTGAGGTGCAGACTCCCCTATAAGCACTCTGACTCACATAAGCCTAATCAAACTCACCGGTCCACAAAAACAGAACAAAACAAAACAAAACAAAACAAAAGAGAAAACATGAAGGTAGAAGGCAGGCTAATTGGGAGGGAGAAAGGGTAGGGAGTGAGTATGACTGAAGTAGATCAAGTATGTGTATGAAAGTGTCATAACAAAATCTACTGCTATATATAACTGATAACACTTAAAGACTTAATTCTAGGTTCTAATACAGCATTCAAGTGTCTAAAAGTAATTTGGATTATTAAAATAGTAACTAGTAAAGTAAATCATGTTCAACAAGTAATTTGTTCAACATTTTACATATTAGAAACATACAAGAAACTACAAAATAAACATATTTGTTTAAAGAAAGTTTAATGTCAGTTCCACATATGCAATGTGCACATATGTACGTGCATAAATATGCACATGCATGTGTGTCATTTTATTGGGTCAAGGTTCCTGGCATTTCACCTTCTCCTTACCTACAATACCAATGATTTTTAAAGATTGGGGTTTTGAAATTGTGTATGTGTCTATGTGTCTGTGTCTGTCTGTCTGTCTGTCTCTCTGTCTCTGTTTCTGTCTCTCTGTCTCTCTGTCTCTCTCTCTGTCTCTCTCTGTCTCTCTCTCTCTCTGTGTGTGTGTGTGTGTGTGTGTGTGTGTGTGTGTGTGTGTGTAAGAGGGAATACTTGCACTTGAGTACAGATGCCCACAGATGCCCACAGAGGTCAGACTAGAACATTAGATTCTTTGGAGGTAGAATTGCAGGTGACCATGTGCTACCTCGCATGGATGCTAGGAACTGACGTCAGGTCCTCTGCAGGATCAGCGTACACTCCTCACCACTAACCTGTCTCTTCAACTCGGCACCAATGTTTGTATACCTATACTTCATTCATGCATCATCCATATGAGTTCAACGCTCTTGATATAAAAATGCTTACATAACCATCTTTCTTTGATTCATTATCACAGTTAATGCAACCCATCCTCCTGAAACAGAATATTTCTTCCCAGGGACTACACAGGGCTCTTTGAGAGCTGTATTCATGCTTTCAAATTCCCAGGGTAGCAGTTACTAATTTTCTGCATCAAGATACTAAGTGGAAGTTCAGAATAATGATCCAGACCTACCAGATGTTTTTCTGTTGTCATTTTTTTTTTTGGAATGCATAAGCAAAGTAAGCTAGCACCTTGATAAAACATTCTAGAGACAAATTTTGTCCAGAAAGTATCTGAATTCATATAGATAATGTTACCAGTTATATTGAAAGATAGTATCAATTATGCCAATGAGAATCGGAAACAAACTATGTTAATTAAATTTAGAAATAATTGTTTAACTCTACTCTAATGGTATGTTCAAGTTTTCAATGATGTGAGTGCTCAGTACAATTTAGTGCAAATATCACTTTGTGGACTTGAACTGTGTGTTATGCACAAGCTGAAGAAGCAGAGGATACAATGGTAACTTACACTGTTTCCAGAAGTATAGGAGAGCCAATCAAATAACTCAGCAGTCAAGTAAGTACCATCTATCTACAGAATACACGCGGGGTTCTAGAGATGTATAGCATCAGGCCAAGTTAATATACAATATAACACCAGAAGAGCTGAGTCTTACAAAATGTATAGAAGTTACCTAAAGAGAGCTTGGGCTGGTCAGAATGGGTTTGCCAGAAACTTCAATAGAGGTTGTATTAGTCAGGTTTTCTAGAGGAACAGAACTGATTTAATAAGTATGCATCCCACATTACACACACACACACACACACACACACACACACACACACACACACACACACGATTTATTAGAGTGGCTTATAGTCTATTCCAACTAGTCCAACAACGGCTGTCTCCTAATGAGAAGTTTAAGATTCCAATAGTTGCTCCGTCCTTGAGGCTAGATGTCTCAGCTGGTCTTGCAATCTTAAAGAAGTAGGCTCTAATGCCAGTGAAATAATAGACCTGCCAGTGAGGGTGAAGGCAAGCAGGCAAAAAGCAAGAGCTTCCTTCTTTTGTGTCGTTTACACAGGCTGCTAGCAAAAAGTGTGGCCCAGATTAAAGGTGGGTCTTCCACCTCAAAAGATCAGAATTAAAGGTGGGTCTTCGCACTTGAGTGATTTTACTAAGAAAAGATTTCCCTCACAGGTGTACTCAGCTGCTAAGGTTTTAGTTAATTCCAGAGGTAGACAAGGTGACAATCAAGGGTAGCCATTTAGCTTTTATTTCACTGAAAGAAATTTGTAAGTTGAGCTGAGCTGTTCCAGACAATTGAGGCTCCACATGTCGCTGGGAGCCTTCATCTCTGTCTTCCTTTGGTCCATCAAACACTGCATCCTTCTCTGAACATAAGAAGGCAAACTGCCAATAATTAAAGAGTGCTTATACACCATCACCTTCAGGAAATTGTTCACTAACTTTGTGATACTCTGAAAGTAGCAAGACGCTGACAAAGGGAGAGGCAGCAAACACAGAATAGAAAGGGCCAGGTACCGCTCAGGAACAGAGGACTGCAGGAGGGAAGATGAAAAGAAGGGCAATAAACAAAGAATCCAGACAACTTCCAAGAACTCCAGAACAGCAGACCTCTGAATGCCAAAGCAAAGATGAGTGCAAATGTTACTTTTATTTGCTAGATAGATGTAATTGTCATCTTAGCTCACTGCTGAATAAGCTCCCATTTTCTAGTTCTTTCTGAACTCTAGCTGGCTGGTTTAACTCAGCTGTTATGGCTCAACCTCCTCTCCAAGCTGACTGATTGACTCAATCTGGCTTCTCTTGGTTTGTGACTAAATTGCTCTACTCGACCTCATACTAATTCTGGAAATTTGTTCTAATTTTCTGGGTCCTTCTCATTCTCTGGCTCATTTTGTCTTCATCCATGTCTAGCTGCAACCAGTCTCTGTCTCTCTCTGTCTCTCTTTCTCTCTCCCTTCTCCCTCTCACACTCTCCTTCCTCCCCTTCCTTTTCTCCCCACCCCCAGAGTGTGTGTGTGTGTGTGTGTGTGCGCGCGCGCACATTTGCATACACTTCTGTGCTCTCTTAAGTCACCTCTCTTTTCTGTCTGTTCTTGTCAAGTTGGTGTAGTGGGTTTAGCCTAATGCTGCTTGTATTATATTAATATGGGTACCCCAAACTGTTCACATGAGTGTCCACATGTAAGACACTCAGGGACCCTGCACCCAATTGGTTTTGATTGGAAAATAAAGATGCTGACAGACAATGGCTAGGCAGGGCAGACAGAGGTGGGACTTTTAGGATTCATAGACTAGGAACAGAGGGAAAGGAAAGGAAGGAGGAGATCCACCATGCTGGAAGAAGATGAAGAGATGCCATGCTTGAGAAGGTGCAGGACAGAGAGCATAGCCACCATGTAGGAGCTGGGGGAATAGCAGCCCCAAGAAGACTGCCTGACCAGGTCCAGGGCAGCAAAGATGAAATATAGATTTTAGTAATAACTTGGAAATATCAGAGGGAAGTGGAGTAGCCACATAGAGGTTAGGAAGTAGCCCCACCATTGAGATGTTTAAGTCCTATCTAAATATAAAGACTGTATGTATGTCTTTTATTTGGGAATCCAAAACAGTGGGGCGGGTAGCAAGGAATGTGCAGCCGCTGGGATCAATCTGAGTATTTAATTGAGTATCCAATAGTTGGATATTTCTTAGTTAAAGTTTTTATGGTTTGTGTGTGTGTGAGTTTCTTGTAGTATTTTGTTTTGTTTGCTTTATTTCTTCTTTTTTATTTTTTGATTATTTGCTAGTTTTTCTTCTTTGAGACAGGGTATCACTAGTAGCTCTAGCTGTCATGAAACTCTCTATGTAGACAAGGCTGGCCCTGAACTCACAGAAATCTGCCAGCCTCTGTCTCCCAAATGGTGGAATTACAGGCTTTCACCACCATGCCCTGGATGCTTGTGTGTTTTCTAAAGAGAAAGATAAGAAAGGGTCTGGGGTTCAGTGGGTGTGAAAGATCTGAGAGGACTTAGGCAGAGAAGCAGGGTAATCAGAATATATTATATGAAAACCAAATTTGATTTTAAAAGGAATCATGGAGACTTAATGCAGACAGACACCCTTTCTTCCAGAAGGGCAGATTCAAAAATGTAGAGTCCTTTTCTGCCTAAAGGTCAAAAAAATACTGTTACATAAGGTTTATTGCTTTCCTCGTAGAAGGCAGATAGGAGCCAAAAGCTGCGTCTTGGGTGGTGGTTTTAATGGTAGGAAACAGTAAACCAGAAGACTCACATAAAGACAGCTCAGTCTTCCTCTGGAGCCAGGACCGCTTCTGCATGGATGAGGGTGCACAACAGACAATAGCCTTCCATCAAAGTATGTTCATGTTTATAAAACATCACAGAAACAATCAACTGTATCCTGGAGCTGGCTCTATTCAGACAGAAGACCATTAACTGGGACCTGGTAAGAAACTGTCTCTGCTTAGAGACAAGGTAAATGGATAGCAGCAAGTCCTCCAATGTTGAATTTGTATATTTTTTGATGTTCTCAAGATCATTTAATATTCAGGGGAATACAGAGGAAAGCATCCTTTGGCTCATAGGTTCATTACCTGTTTTTGTAAAATGGAATTTTAGTGAGTGGAATACTGCCACATTCATTTGATAGACGGACAGACGGTCTGTGACTGTGATCGAGCAGTTCCAGAGTTACATAATACACACCAAGTACCCTGTGAGCCTCAGACATTCCTGTTTGCTTTTTGAGTTTTAAAGAAGTGTGCCAACCAGTGTGTTTTTGCTTGATTTAATATTTGTTATTGACTAATGGACAGAGTCTGTGGAGCTGTGTGTTAGCACATAGAAAACAATGTGTTTATGATTTCCGCTCAGCAAAAAAGAAAGACAGACCCAGGGACACAGCTTTGTTTTCCTGTAGAATATTAACCACTTTTATATCTAGTACAGAAATCTTATTCTAATATTGTTCCTTCAGCACCTTTATACTCTTAATAATTTTATACACTAATTACTGTTTATACATATTCATATGAGCCATAGTGTGTGTGTACATGCATGTGCATGTGTTCTGCAGCATGTGCTCATGCCTGTGTGTATGTTTGTGTGTGGGGGGGGGAGGGTGTGTGTTTATAAACCATAGTGAGGACATCTTTGCCATCCTTCTGCCTTTAGGTGGGTTTCAGGGATTAATCTGAGATTGTCATCACCTTTACTAGCTGAGTCATCTCATCAGTCTTTAGAGATTTTCCAAATAAATGTTATTTTAGTTCAGTTAGGGATTCATGTAATTGTTGCAAAGATAGTAGCACAGCCAATTTCTTCTACTATTAAGTTTTATTAATGAGACATTTTTCATAAATAATGAACAATCATTGGCTGTTATTAAGTTCATACTTTATTCACATTTCCTCAGTTTCCCCTTAATATCCCTTTCACTGCTCCAGGATCCCAGTAGAGAACATCGCTTGTCTCGTCTCCAGACACTTCTGACTGACCACTTCTCAAACAGCCCTTGCTTTGGAAACCTTTAGAGTTTTGAAGAGCTGGTCAGGTATGATGTCGAGTTTGTACTATTGCTTTGTAATGATGACTCTGGGGGAGGGGCCATGGAAATGAAGTGACATTTTCATTATGTCATATGAAGAGCCCCCACTTGCGACATGACTTATGTTGGCTTGTAGCAATTCAATTCTGGTTTCTGTCCCATCGGCTTACCCCCAGCCAACACCATCACCCTGCTCTTTAGAAGGCAGGAGTCTGTGTACACAGCCTGCATCTGGAGAGTGAGCTTTGCCCCATCTCCTCAAGTATCTACTGTCCCAATAAATTATTGGTAACCTAACTACTCTTCCACATTTACTTATCTTTTCCACCATGTATTTATGCCAATGCAGACTTGCAGATATTTATTTTATAGTCTCTGAGTATAATTCAATACATTGTGTTGCTCAGATTTTTCTAGTTTTGCCCAAAGAGAGCTTTTTCCATTGACTTCTGTGTCCCCCTGACATCTTTTGCATCACCATGGGTTGTACACTAAACACTTTGTGATTTCCAGCACCATGAGACGTTCCTAGTAAATCTCCTTTCTGTCTTATAAGCAATGAGTCTCCAAGGAGAACCAGTTAATTTCATCGAAGCATTCTACTGGGGGACAGTCTGGATACAAGGTCTATTTGTTGTTATTGGGGTTTCCTTATTTTAGATACTTTGATCTGTCAGAGCTTGTATGTACACATATATATGTTTCTTGATGTCTGTATCTCCTTGTACACAAGTCTGTGTATTTATAAATACTTCTACATGTAATCACTTATAACCATGTAAGTTCATACTTGTCTCAGCTTCTTCCTGCTTCGTTAGTTAATTCCAGCACACAGTATAGTGGCTTTACCTCTAATCCTGAAGAAAACAGCCTTAGCAGCTGCAGTGGTGTGTTTAGGTGTAATTTATTTGGTCTTTAGCTTTGCAAAGTCTACTTATTTTCTTAGTTTTTTAGATCAGCACTCCCCGCAACCCAACCCAACCTGGCACTATACTTCCTTCAGTGGTCTAGAAGAGAAATGGATTATTTTGCAACATTCTGTATTCCATTCTGGACTCCCTACTTCTTTTTTAAGATTTAGTTTTCAATTTAAATTATTTTAGTATTTCATACATGAATATTGTATTTAGATCTTTCCACCCCTCCCTGTCTTCCTCCAACTCCTCTTGTGCCTATCACTTCCTCACGAAACCATGACTTCTTTTTTCTATTGTCTATAATTATTACTATTACATGTATACACATATACATATATACACATATATATTCATATATGCAGCCTACAGAGTCCATTTAACATTGTTGTTAAATATCTATGCTTAGGGCTAATTACTTGAGTTTGTATAACTTATCAGGAGGCTTTTACTGGAAAAAACATTCTCATGTTCTCAACAGCCATTTATTACCTGCTATAGCTCCTCATCTGAGGGTGGGGCCGTGTGATTTTTCTTCCATCAATTTTGTCATGTCAGTTGGTCATTATGCTGGTCTTGTTTAGGCAGCTCTATTGTTGAGATTTCATGAGTACCACTTCCCTGTCATGTCTAGAAGACACAATCGATTGACAGCAGCTGTCCTGGTCCTCAGACTCTTACAGTCCTTCTGCCCTCTCTTCATCAGTGTTCTCTGAGCCTTGTGTGTAGGGTTACATTGTAGATGTATTAACCAGGGTCTGGAATCCCACACTACTTGTTTTCTGCACTTTGACTAGTGGTGGATCTATGTAGCAGCTTTTGCTTGCTGCAAGTTTTCTAAAATGTTAATCTTATGTATATGAGTACATTGTCACTGACTTCAGACACACCATAAGAAGCATCAGATCCCATTACAGATGGTTGTGAGCTACTATGTGGTTGCTGGGAACTGAACTCAGGTCCTCTGGAAGAGCAGTCAGTGCTCTTAACCACTGAGCTATCTCTCCAACCTGAAGTGTCACACTTACCACTCCCATCTCTTGAACTTTATTTTAATTTTATACATTGAGGCTTAACATTTGTGTTGCAATATGATATATATATATATATATATATATATATATATATATATATATGTGTGTGTGTGTGTGTGTGTGTGTGTGTGTGTGTTTGTAATATATAAATCATATACATATCATTTTACACACACACACACACACACACACACACACACACACACACAGGATAGTTCCTCTGCCGTGAAACAGCACATGTACTTTATATCTTACCCTCTAATCCATGTCCACCCTCTGTGGAACAGACTTACACCCTCTGCCAGCCTTTGGTTATTGTTACAGTCCTGCCTCTTCAGAACAGCAGACACTTGAAACACACAACATGAAGCTTCTTTAAACTGGTCTCTCTCACTTGGGCTATTCATTAAAGATCGACTATATTTCGTTCCTTGTAATCACTAAGCAGAATTGCAGTTAGTAGCTATTCTGCAGTTTATTTTTCCATTCACCTCTTGGAAGACATTGTTTCAGCTCCTAGAATTTTTTTTTTTAAATTAAGAACAACACTGCTATAAGCATGAGAACATGGACTTTTGCATAGACATGTTTTAAATTAATTTGGTAAATACCTCATAGCAAGATCACTAGATTGTTCAGTCAGGCAGTATTTATTGTTCTGAGAACTCTGCAGCAGGCTCCCTGCTGGCAGCTGGCAGCCATTAAGGTTTAGCAGTTGTAGGTGCACAGTAGCCTCTACTGCTTGTCCATCCCCAGCTGACGAACGAGGTCAACCTCTTTTCTTGCAGTTATTTGCTGTTGCATTTATTCTCTGGTGAGGTAACTGCAATTTTATTCTTTGCTTTTTTTAAAAAAATTGAATCATTGATATTTTATTTTAAAATCTATCACAGACACAAAGGCAAGCAAATTTTCTCCTATTCTCAAGGATATCCTAGACCTTTACATTTACATCGACAATAATTTTGACTTAATATTTATGTTACACAGGATTCTGCTCAGGTTCCTTTTTTCACAGGAGGACATTTGACTATTCCAGCAAGGTTTGTTGGAAACAAACCACTCTATTGTGTTGTCAATTTGTCAGAGGTCAGCTGATAAAGTTGGTGAAAGTCTACTTCTGAGCTTTCGACTGTGTTTTATCAATCCATATGAGGATTTTTTTTTAAGCTGACACCATGACAAAATACTTACAAGTAAATTTAGTAAAATAGACCTACAATTTGACTGTTAAATACTACCAGATATTCTATGAAATACTTGAGAGAAAAGATATACCACAGTCATGGACCAGTGTGGTAGTTTGAATGAGAATGGCTCCATAGGTTCATATATTAAATGTTTGGTCACCAAGATGTGAAACCATTTGAAAGGATTAGAAGGATTAGGTGGTCTAGCCTTCTTTTAGAAAGTTTCTGCTGGGTTAGGCTTTGAGGTTTCAAAAGTCCACATGTCCAGTTTCTCTCTGTGTCTCTTCCTGCTGCCTGTGGATCAGGATGAACAACGCTCAGCCATTTCTCCAGCACCATTCCTGCCTGCCTGCCACTATTCTTCCTGCCATGATAATAATGGTCTAAACTTCTGAATCTGTAAGCAAGTTGTGTTGGTTATAGTGTTTCCTCACAGCAGTAGAAAAATAACTAAGATAAACAGTGACTGCAATGTTGGTTTATATAACTTTTTCTATATTTGTCTTTAGATTTGATGCATTCTAATAAAAACCACAGTGTAATTTTCTGAGGGAAAGTAACAGGTTGTTCTAACATTTATATCAGAATACCAGGCACTTAACAATATCCAGAATAATCTTGAAAAATGAATAAAATTGAAGCAATGACACTTTCTGATTTCTAAACTTAGTACTAATATGCATTAATCAAGACAGTGCTATATGGGGGTAAGAAAGGAATTGAGAGTAAGTCATAAGTAAACCTTTGAATTTCTTATAATTGTTTTTTATGAAGATGTTAAGGTCACCAAATAAATAAAATAAATAAATAAAAGGATTTTTAAAATATTATATATATATAATATTTTATATATATTATATATTTATATATATAAATTATATATATAATTTGTATAAATTTACATACATATATATGTATATATACATATATATTATTTGTATAAATTTACACAAACATAAAAAACAGTGACATCAGATATCTATCTCACAATAAATTAAACCCAAAAATGTTATAGAACTACACAAAAGAGCTCTAATATAAAACTAATGGGTGCACAGGAGTCAATATCCATAACTCAGATTTTGTGATGGATTCTTAAGTACAGCATCAAAACCTCAAGTAACAACAAAATACCCAAACTGAGTTTTATAAAAACTAAAAACACTCATTGTTTAAAATGTTACTATCAAGAAAGTCAAAAGGGAACTGGGGAGATGGCTTGGTGGGGAAGTGGGTAAGGAGCTCGGCCTGAAAGCATGAGGACCCGAGTTCAGATTCTCAGGAGTCATATATAGTAGTGCACATGTGGTACTCTCAGATCTGAGGTGATGTGAGAAGGAGGCTCCCTGGGGCTCACTGGCCAGGCAGCCTATCGAATGACTGTGAACTCCAGGTTCCATGAGAGATGCTGTCTCAAACAGAAAGGTAGAGAAGCAATTGAGAAACGAGCCTGCTATTGACGTCTGGCCTCTATATGTACCCTCATGGAAGAGAGTATCTGAGCATACACGCATACTCTACAGACACACTAAATAATCAAATAAAATACTATTTTTTTAAAGACATCATCTCACACCTACTCTAATGGCTATGAAAAATATATAGATAATAGCAAGTCATGGTGGAAACGTAGAGAAACTAGGGAACTGGGAAGTTCATCCATTGTTGGACAGATGAAAATGCTACAGCAGTTTTGGAGACTAGTTTGACAGCTACTCCACACATGTTAGACCTGGAATTGCATCGTAATCTAAAACTCTATACCTGGATGTACAGTGAACGTCGCTGAAGAGGGGAACTCAGACAAAAACTTGTACATGATAATCATAAACATTCTATTCACAATTACCCAGGACTATAAAACTCTAGGTGGTATAACTATATGGTAGAAAAATTATTCAGTAATAAAATAATATGAAGTGTGGCTGGAGAGATGGCTCAGCACTTACTGCTTTTGTGGAAGACTCAGGGTCAGTTCCCAGTACCCACATGGCAGCTCACAATCATCTGTAACTCTAATTCCATGGGTTCCCACGCCATCTTCTGGCCTCTGTGAGCAACAAGCTCACATGTAATGCACAAACAAACAGGCAAGTATCAGAATTTGCTTCTTTGCTGTGATAAAGATAGTCAACAAAAGGAAATTTTTTTGGTTTACACACCCTGATCATGGTTAGTCATTGAGGAAAGTCAGAAAAGGAGTTTTAAAAGTTTGCATTTTTAAATTATATACAAAAAGCTTGAACAGAGGAACTATACCAGAGGCCATGGGGGAGCATTGCTTGATCACTGGCTTGGTCCTCATGGCTTACTCAGCCTGCTTTCTTTAACAACACCTGTTCAGGGTTGACACCATCCACAGTGGGCTGGGTCATCTCTCACACCAATAATTAATCAAGACAGTGCCCCACAGACCAATCAGATGGAGGCGTGTTTCTCAACTGAAGTTCCTTTTTATGTCTTAGCTTGTATCAGGTTAGGGAAAAAACTAAGGTGTACACAGAAAAAACACTCATACCAAAAAAACAAATGAACAAACAAACAAACAAACAAACAAAAAAAACAACCCATAGGTATGAAGCAGAACAAGTAGTGGAGTTGACTGCAGATTATGTAGCTAGTATGTGTCAGGCCCAGGGTTCTGTCTAAAACATGACCAAAGAGAAAAAAATATAAAATACTGCACTAATGCCCACTACAGTGTAGATAAGCCCTGGAAATGTTAGGTTTCATCGAAGAAGCCAGGGAGAGGGGATGCAACCACAAGAGGATGAGACTGAACATACATACTAATCCACAGACAGTGAAAATACACAGAAAGACAGGGATGGCCAGCCATGCATATGTGCATGTGTTTATGTTTTACATGAATGAATTTATGGAATAAAATTGTATTGAAGGTTGAACAACTCTACGTAAACCATCATTGCTGAATTATGTTTTCAAAGGAGGATCCTTCTGATATTAAAAGCTAGTGTGAAAGCGTCTGACTGACTGCAAACACACAGCAAATTTGGCATGGTGACTCTTCATTAAACTATACTGGTGGCTCAGCCACTATAGGACCTGCTGCCCCCAGACTGACAGCCAGCATTATCCCCAGAATCCAAGTTATGTGAGAGAGAGCTGATTCCACAAAGTTGTCCTCTGACCTATTCACACATACAGACACACACACATGCACACAGACACACAGACATGTATACACATGCACACACAGACACAGCCACACAGACAGACATGTATACACATGCACACAGAGACACAGACAGACACACATGCATATGCAGACACACACATGCATGCACACACAGACACACTCATACACACACAG